>BSBK01006316.1:600000-1180716 GCA_027943335.1 Chamaecyparis obtusa
GGGTGACTCAAGGAGTTGTCATCTTCCTCTAAGAAGGAGATATATTGTGGAGATGTAAGATGTCCAACCATAGTTTGGAACCTATCTAAACCAAGGTCATCAGGAACATTGGATCCAAGCAAAGATTTATCTAGAATAGCTCTATGAGCTGGAGATATCTGAAGCAACTCAAACATGGAAATTTTTGCATTAGTGTGATGGAGTTGTTGAACAATGCTATAAGATGTTGGCCTCATATCTTTAGGATTGGAAGATTTAGAAGTAGCCTTCTGTTTGGAAGCAGAAGAAAGATTAAAGGGCATCTTAGGGACATTTGATGAATCTGGGATTTTTCCGTTCAGATGTGCCTGAGCTTGTGATCAAGTTACTATGTTAGCTGAAGTATGATCTCTATCTCTTTGCACAGTTGTGATGACATTGCAATGCTCAGAGAGACAAGGTTCAACCATATTGATAACAAAATTATTTCTAGGGTAAGCATAATTGACCTTTGCCCCCATATTAGGCTGAGAAGATGAAACTTCTTGACCATGTTTTAGAAATGGTTCTATGAATGTTGTATGATCATTATTACTCTTATGATTGTCAATCGTGATATCTCCCTTATCAATCAGATCTTGAATGGTATGTTTCAAATGTAAGTAGTTATTAGTTTTGTGACCTTTACCCTGATGGAAATCATAGAATTCATTCTCCCTCCACCATTTTGGTTTAGGATCAGGATCATATTGTCAAATCTCAAGCAAAGATATGATGTTATTAGCTAACAGAGTTCTCATAGCTGATTCCAAAGATTCTCCAAGAGGAGTGAACTTTCATTTATTATCAGAGGACCAAGATTTGTATTCTAGCTTCTTTTGAGATGGTTTAGACACCTTTTGCTCTGAAGCTTTGATGGCTTGGGTGCCAATAGTTAGATTGAAAGCTGGTGCCTTTGATGGGGCATGGATAGTGAGGCACCTAAAAATCCTTTAGAAAATAAAATATTTTTATTTTTTGAAAAATTCCTGATGACATCATCATTTATTAATTAATTATTTATTTAATTAATTTATTTATTTTTATATCATTAAATCCCTTTATCTTAATTAAAAATATTTAATTAAGAAATCCCTCCCAAAAATATTTAAATCTTATTTAAACATTATCTCCTTATTTATTAATTATTTAATTAATAAATTGACCAAAAATCTTAAAATAAATAATTTATTTATTTTTTGCCCAAAACTTGGCCAATTTCTTTAAGACCACTAACCTCTTCCAGAATCTTCTAATCCTTCTTTAATTTTGATTAAAGGCTAATCCCCTCTTTTCCTAACCCTAATCCCAACTCAAAATATTTAATTAAGATTAAATATTTAATCCTCATATTTATTAAATTCATTTTAATAAATATTCTCAAACCTAAACCATGGAAATAAATAAATCTTTATTTATTTCCTAAAATCCATGTTTGTCCTAAGGAAATTCTAGACTCTTCTAGAAAGTCCTAACCCTAATCCTAATCCTAATCCCCCCCCTAATCCAGTCACATTCCCTAACCAAGGTTAGTGATGAAGGGTGCTCCCCCTAATACCACAAACACATAACAGAAACAGAGAAACAACAACAATATGCAAGAACAGAGAATTGGCTTCTTATTATCTCCACAAATGTGGAATTACAAACTTTCAGAATTACAATATGCAAAGCCACATGGGCATTCCCTTACAATATTCTGTAGGACAAAGCCTCGAATTATTACCCAGATCTACTACCCAGAACTATTCTGAACTGCCTAAGACAATAATACAGCCTTCCTTATATAGACAATTATCCACCGCCTGGGAAGGTTCTAGAATTTTAGCCAATAAGGCCGACCAAACTTAGAATTATTTTATTTTACATTTTATTACATCATAGTCGGCTCAAGATAACCTTTGAAACCCGAACAGAAATTTTTGAAGAAAATTATTTTTCGCCATTTCAGGTGGCCCAACTTCCGAAGACCATAAGTCATCACCAGTTGACCCGCTCGGCCACCATAACCCCATTTCGGAAACGCCACGAAGCGCTCTACAGGCTTGACCCGCGCAAGCGCCCGTCACTCAAATTTTCGACCTCATCCGGGGCCTCTAAAGCCTTCAAAACTGAGTTCAAAGTTTCTGTACCCTGCTGCCAATACCGAAAATCTTCAATATCTTCCAATATACACTTGATCTGGAAACGAAACTTTACTGGCAGACTTATATGACCAAAGTGAACCTCCAAGAAAGAAATCAGATCATTCTGAGCACATACGAAAATTACCAAAAATAGTAACTTTCCATAAATAGCAGCTCTGCACAAAATAGCCCTTATTGAATATAAAAATAGAAATATTTTTGGGTGATGCAAGATTGCTCTTACACCCAGGATGCTCCTGCATCAGACACCCAGGGTAATTTGAGAAGTGACCCTGTCACGACTCAGGTGCACAGAGGAAAACCAAGACGGTTAACCTCCTCCTTTGTTAGCCACGATGAATCTTCTACAGGTCGTCCTTTCCATTTGACCAAATACTCTTCATATGTCCTATTCCTTGTGCTTCTACCAACACGACTGTCCAGTATGTCTTCGATCTCCTTAGTGTCTGAACTAGTTGCTGGAATACTCCACTGTGCTGCTGTGATCTCATCTTCAACACCTCCTTCATGATACTCTGTCAGATCTGAAATGTTAAAAACTGGTGAAAGATTTAGCTCAGTAGGCAATTTTACCTCATATGCATTTCCTGAATCATGTTTCTTCAGTATCCTACATGGTCCAAACTTCTTCATTTTCAGCTTGTTATATGTACCAACTGGAAACCGCTCCTTCCGCAAATGAACTATGACTTCATCGCCAACCTGAAATTCCTTATACCTCCTTTTCTCATCTGCCTTAGCCTTATACTGTGCATTCATCTTGGTAATATGCTTCCTCACCTCTTCATGGATGTTCTTCAAGTGCTCTGCAAAATCTTCAGCTTCAGCACTACTTATTTCTCCTTTATCTATCTTCCTTAATTCAGATGCATTTCTTGGACTACTTCCATATACAATCTGGAATGGTGATTTACCAGTGCTCCTGTTGACAGAATTATTGTATGCAAATTCTGCCTGTGGTAAAATCAAATCCCATCCCGTTGGCTTATCTCCAACCAAACATCTTAGCAAATTTTCCAAACTCCTATTCACCACCTCTGTCTGTCCATCAGTCTGTGGATGATGTGATGAACTAAACTTCAAATCTGTCTTCAACTTCTTCCACAATGTACGCCAGAAATATCCAACAAACTTAGTGTCCCGATCTGAAACTATGGTCTTTGGCAAACCATGAAGTCTCACTACTTCTCTGAAAAACAATTCTGCTACATGAACAGCATCATTAGTCTTCTTGCAGGGAATAAAATGTGCCATCTTTGAAAATCTGTCAACCACTACAAAAATTGAATCATGTCCCCGCTGAGTCCTCGGTAAACCAAGAACAAAGTCCATGCTGATATCCTCCCAAGGCTTCTCTGGTACAGGTAATGGCTGATACAACCCTGTATTCTGCTTCACTCCTTTTGCCATCTGACATACTCTGCAACACTATACAAACTTTTTCACATCTTGCTGCAATTGTGGCCAATAATAATTTTCACTAACCAAAGAAAGGGTTTTGTCACGACCAAAATGTCCAGCCAATCCCCCGCTATGCTTCTCCTTGATGAGATTCTCCCTCATAGAACTTCGTGGAATGCACAAATGACTCCCTCTGAATAGCATATCATCCTGGATGATGAAATCCAACCATTTCGTCCTGTCTAGAGTAACAGGTTCTGTACAAGCTTTCCAAGCTTCACCAAAATCAGGATCCTCTGGATACAAATTCTTGAGTTCCTTGAACCCAACCACTTCAATCTGCATTTCTGTCAGCAATAGTTGCCTTCTGCTAAGAGCATCTGCAACCCTATTAGACTTTCCACTCCTGTGTTTCAAAACAAATGTATAACTCTGCAAAAACTCAACCCATTTCAAATGCCTCTGATTCAACTTTCTTTGACTATTCAAATATTGCAAAGCTTGATGATCAGTATACAAAACAAACTCCTTAAGAAGCAGATAATGTCTCCACTTCTTTAATGCCTGAACTATGGCATAAAATTCCTGATCATAAACAGAATATTTCCTCTTGGCATCATTTAACTTCTCACTGAAATAAGCAACAGGTTTACCTTCTTGGCTCATAACAGCTCCTATTGCAGTACCACTAGCATCACAATCTACTTGAAACACCTTATGAAAATCTGGAAGTGCTAAAACAGGTTGTTCTGTAACTTTTTGTTTCAACAATTGAAAACTCTTTTCTGCCCCATTAGTCCACTTAAACTCTTTTCTATCCCCTCTCATTGTTTCAGTCAAGGGACCACAAATACTGCTAAAATTTTTGATAAACTTTCTGTAAAAGCTAGCCAAACCATGAAAAGATCTTACCTCAGTAGCACTCCTTGGAGTAGGCCATTCAAGGATAGCCTGTACCTTCTCTGGGTCCATTTTTAGACCTTCTGCTGAAACTACAAATCCCAAATACACTAACTCTTTCTTCACAAAACTGCACTTCTTCAAATTAATCAACAATTTCTCTTCTCTCAACTTCTCCAATACCATACGAATATGTATCATATGCTCATCCAATGTCTTACTAAAGATCAAAATATCATCTAGGTAAACAATGACAAACTTACCCAAAAATTCTTTCAGAACCTCATTCATGAGCCGCATGAAAGTGCTCGGTGCATTGGTTAGCCCAAAAGGCATGACTAACCATTCATACAGTCCTTCCTTTGTCTTGAAGGCAGTCTTCCATTCATCTCCTTCTCTGATCCGAATCTGATGATATCCACTTTTCAGATCTATCTTTGAAAAATACACAGCTCCACTCAAACAGTCCATAATATCATCCATTCGTGGCAATGGAAACCTGTACTTGATTGTGATCTTGTTTATTGCCCTAGAATCTGTACACATCCTCCACTCTCCATTCTTCTTTGGTGCTAATACCGCTGGTACAGCACAGGGACTCAGACTCTCTTGAATCAACCCCTTCTGTAACAGTTCATGTACTTGTCTGTTCAACTCCTCACTTTCTGCAGGTGTCATTTTGTGTGCTGCCTTATTCGGAAAACTCGCTCCTGGGATCAAGTCCATCTGATGAATGATCTTCCTGACTGGTGGTAATCCGTCAGGCACGTTATCGGATACAATATCCTGAAACTCATTCAACAAATCTGCAAGTTCTACAGGAACATCTTCTACTTCCTCTTTACCAACTTTTAGAATTAAAGCAAAACATACATGCTCATGCCTCATACCATCTAGGAATTTCCTTCCATCAACAAATGTTATTCTTGCATTACCACATACCTTTTCTTCGGTCTCCTTCAATGGCTTTAGCTTATGTCGCACTCCATCTTTTGTCAAGGAATAGGTATTCGCACGACCATCGTGTACAACACATCTGTCAAACTGCCACGGTCTACCCAATAACATATGACATGCATCCATAGAGATGATATCACATAGTACCTCATCTTGGTACCCGCCGATCTTGAACTTCACTAGGCATTGTTCATTGACCATGACCTTGTGGTCATCCTGTACCCAGGCAATCCGATATGGATGTGGGTGTTTCTGTCTCTTGAGCTTCAACTTTGTCACCATCTCTTCTGACACCAAATTGTCAGTGCTTCCACTATCAATGATCACATCACAACATTTACCTTCACACTTGCACCTGGTGCGAAACAGGCTCCTCCTTTGCTCAGGCTCATTCTCACCACTCAACAGGACTCTCCTGTTAATCAACGTTTCTCCTCTTTCAGCATCTTCAGAATTTGATGATCTGGCATCTTCATCTACATGCGCAACTCTGGCCTGGCCTTCATTTCTCCTGTCTGTTCTGCCTTGGTGCTGAGGACATTCAAATGCCCTATGACCTTCTTCCCCACAGTGAAAACATGTTCCACGGAAGCCTCCTCTTCCAGATCCTTGTCCTCTTCCTCTTCCTCTTTGATCTCTATTATTCTGATCTTGGAAGCGATTGGAATTATTTCCGCGCTGATTCTGACTGCTACCAGCCTCATCCTTCTTTTTCGGATCTTCATTTCGGCCACCATATGACCGTCCACCAGATCGTCCACCGCGACCTCTTCCGTTTTGTCTGCTCTCAAACTTTTTGTTCAGCTTTTCCTCTACTTTTAGGGCAAATTGGTATGCCTCCTCAATACTGTTCATTCAAACCAAATTCAACTCCTCCTGAATGCTTGGCCTTAACCCATTAAGGTATCGGGAAACTTTCTCCTTATCAGCTTCGGCGTGGCCTGTTCTGATGAGGAGTCGATAGAACTCCTCTGTATACTCCTGAACAGATTTTCCTGCTTGCTTCAAACTTTGCATTTTCTTCAGTAGGTCAAGCTCATAATCAACAGGAATGAACTGTCGCTTCAATTTTTCCACCATCCGATCCCATCTTGTGATTTTATCTTTCCCTCTTCTATTTCACTCCAATTGAATTTCTTGCCACCAGATCTTCGCATGACCTTTCAGTCTGGCCTTCGTAAATTTGACCCTATCAAGATCCTCAACATCTTCATACTCAAAATATTCCTCACATTCATTGATCCAGTCGATCAATTCTTCTGGGTTAAGATTTCTAGAAAATGTAGGAACCTCAATCTTAGGTCTTTTCCCAATCTTAGAAATGGCCCGAAAAAGTCTTTCTTCCTCCTGGTTCACAATTTCAACTTCTCCTTCTTGATATTCTTCTTCGGCTTCATCTTCACTTTCATCTCTGACATTAAGATTCATTACTCTGCGAATCTCTTCTTGCAATGCTCGCACTTGTCTCTGCAGCTCTCTAACCTCGGGTGTTACAACACCAGCTCTTCCGCCACGTTCCCTTCCTGGAGGCATTTTCGCAGTGCGCGTTGAAACCCTAGCCACGGTCCTGGTGCAAATTGCCTCACAGTCGGCGATCTATTTACACACTCAAGAACTCCTGCTCTGATACCACCTGATGAAGGGTGCTCCCCCTAATACCACAAACACATAACAGAAACAGAGAAACAACAACAATATGCAAGAACAGAGAATTGGCTTCTTATTATCTCCACAAATGTGGAATTACAAACTTTCAGAATTACAATATGCAAAGCCACATGGGCATTCCCTTACAATATTCTGTAGGACAAAGCCTCGAATTATTACCCAGATCTACTACCCAGAACTATTCTGAACTGCCTAAAACAATAATACAGCCTTCCTTATATAGGCAATTATCCACCGCCTGGGAAGGTTCCAGAATTTTAGCCAATAAGGCCGACCAAACTTAGAATTATTTTATTTTACATTTTATTACATCATAGTCAGCTCAAGATAACCTTTGAAACCCGAACAGAAATTTTTGAAGAAAATTATTTTTCGCCATTTCAGGTGGCCCAACTTCCGAAGACCATAAGTCATCACCAGTTGACCCGCTCGGCCACCATAACCCCATTTCAGAAACGCCACGAAGCGCTCTACAGGCTTGACCCACGCATGCGCCCGTCACCCAAATTTTCAACCTCATCCGGGGCCTCTAAAGCCTTCAAAACTGAGTTCAAAGTTTCTGTACCCTGCTGCCAATACCAAAAATCTTCAATATCTTCCAATATACACTTAATCTGGAAAGGAAACTTTACTGGCAGACTTATATGACCAAAGTGAACCTCCAAGAAAGAAATCAGATCATTCTGAGCACATACCGAAATTACCAAAAATAGTAACTTTCCATAAATAGCAGCTCTACACAAAATAGCCCTTATTGAATATAAAAATAGAAATATTTTTGGGTGATGCAAGATTGCTCTTACACCCAGGATGCTCCTGCATCAAACACCCAGGGTAATTTGAGAAGTGACCCTGTCACTACTCAGGTGCACAGAGGAAAACCAAGACGGTTAACCTCCTCCTTTGTTAGCCACGATGAATCTTCTACAGGTCGTCCTTTCCATTTGACCAAATACTCTTCATATGTCCTATTCCTTGTGCTTCTACCAACACGACTGTCCAGTATGTCTTCGATCTCCTTAGTGTCTGAACTAGTTGCTGGAATACTCCACTGTGCTGCTGTGATCTCATCTTCAACACCTCCTTCATGATACTCTGTCAGATCTGAAATGTTAAAAACTGGTGAAAGATTTAGCTCAGTAGGCAATTTTACCTCATATGCATTTCCTGAATCATGTTTCTTCAGTATCTTACATGGTCCAAACTTCTTCATTTTCAGCTTGTTATATGTACCAACTAGAAACCGCTCCTTCCGCAAATGAACCATGACTTCATCGCCAACCTGAAATTCCTTATACCTCCTTTTCTCATCTGCCTTAGCCTTATACTGTGCATTCATCTTGGTAATATGCTTCCTCACCTCTTCATGGATGTTCTTCAAGTGCTCTGCAAAATCCTCAGCTTCAGCACTACTTATTTCTCCTTTATCTATCTTCCTTAATTCAGATGCATTTCTTGGACTACTTCCATATACAATCTAGAATGGTGATTTACCAGTGCTCCTGTTGACAGAATTATTGTATGTAAATTCTGCCTGTGGTAAAATCAAATCCCATCCCGTTGGCTTATCTCCAACCAAACATCTTAGCAAATTTCCCAAACTCCTATTCACCACCTCTGTCTGTCCATCAGTCTGTGGATGATGTGATGAACTAAACTTCAAATCTGTCTTCAACTTCTTCCACAATGTACGCCAGAAATATCCAACAAACTTAGTGTCCCGATCTGAAACTATGGTCTTTGGCAAACCATGAAGTCTCACTACTTCTCTGAAAAACAATTCTGCTACATGAACAGCATCATTAGTCTTCTTGCAGGGAATAAAATGTGCCATCTTTGAAAATCTGTCAACCACTACAAAAATTGAATCATGTCCCCGCTGAGTCCTCGGTAAACTAAGAACAAAGTCCATGCTGATATCCTCCCAAGGCTTCTCTGGTACAGGTAATGGCTGATACAACTCTGTATTCTGCTTCACTCCTTTCGCCATCTGACATACTCTGCAACTCTGTACAAACTTCTTCACATCTTGCTGCAATTGTGGCCAATAATAATTTTCACTAACCAAAGAAAGGGTTTTGTCACGACCAAAATGTCCAGCCAATCCCCCGCTATGCTTCTCCTTGATGAGATTCTCCCTCATAGAACTTCGTGGAATGCACAAATGACTCCCTCTGAATAGCATATCATCCTGGATGATGAAATCCAACCATTTCGTCCTGTCTAGAGTAACAGGTTCTGTACAAGCTTTCCAAGCTTCACCAAAATCAGGATCCTCTGGATACAAATTCTTGAGTTCCTTGAACCCAACCACTTCAATCTGCATTTCTGTCAGCAATAGTTGCCTTCTGCTAAGAGCATCTGCAACCTTATTAGACTTTCCACTCTTGTGTTTCAAAACAAATGTATAACTCTGCAAAAACTCAACCCATTTCAAATGCCTCTGATTCAACTTTTCTTCACTATTCAAATATTGCAAAGCTTGATGATCAGTATACAAAACAAACTCCTTAGGAAGCAGATAATGTCTCCACTTTTTTAATGCCTGAACTATGGCATAAAATTCCTGATCATAAACAGAATATTTCCTCTTGGCATCATTTAACTTCTCACTGAAATAAGCAACAGGTTTACCTTCTTAGCTCATAACAGCTCCTATTGCAGTACCACTAGCATCACAATCTACTTGAAACACCTTATGAAAATCTGGAAGTGCTAAAACAGGTTGTTCTGTAACTTTTTGTTTCAACAATTGAAAACTCTTTTCTGCCCCATTAGTCCACTTAAACTCTTTTCTATCCCCTCTCATTGTTTCAGTCAAGGGACCACAAATACTGCTAAAATTTTTGATAAACTCTCTGTAAAAGCTAGCCAAACCATGAAAAGATCTTACCTCAGTAGCACTCCTTGGAGTAGGCCATTCAAGAATAGCCTGTACCTTCTCTGGGTCCATTTTTAGACCTTCTGCTGAAACTACAAATCCCAAATACACTAACTCTTTCTTCACAAAACTGCACTTCTTCAAATTAATCAACAATTTCTCTTCTCTCAACTTCTCAAATACCATACGAATATGCATCATATGCTCATCCAATGTCTTACTAAAGATCAAAATATCATCTAGGTAAACAATGACAAACTTACCCAAAAATTCTTTCAGAACCTCATTCATGAGCCGCATGAAAGTGCTCGGTGCATTGGTTAGCCCAAAAGGCATGACTAACCATTCATACAGTCCTTCCTTTGTCTTGAAGGAAGTCTTCCATTCATCTCCTTCTCTGATCCGAATCTGATGATATCCACTTTTCAGATCTATCTTTGAAAAATACACAGCTCCACTCAAACAGTCCATAATATCATCCATTCGTGGCAATGGAAACCTGTACTTGATTGTGATCTTGTTTATTGCCCTAGAATCTGTACACATCCTCCACTCTCCATTCTTCTTTGGTGCTAATACCGCTGGTACAGCACAGGGACTCAGACTCTCTTGAATCAACCCATTCTGTAACAGTTCATGTACTTGTCTGTTCAACTCCTCACTTTCTGCAGGTGTCATTCTGTGTGCTACCTTATTCGGAAAACTCACTCCTGGGATCAAGTCCATCTGATGACTGATCTTCCTGACTGGTGGTAATCCGTCAGGCATGTTATCGGATATAATATCCTGAAACTCATTCAACAAATCTGCAACTTCTACAGGAACATCTTCTACTTCCTCTTTACCAGCTTTTGGAATTAAAGTAAAACATACATGCTCATGCCTCATACCATCTAGGAATTTCCTTCCATCAATAAATATTATTCTTGCATTACCACATACCTTTTCTTCGGTCTCCTTCAATGGCTTTAGCTTATGTCGCACTCCATCTTTTGTCAGGGAATAAGTATTCGCACGACCATCGTGTACAGCACATCTGTCAAACTGCCACGGTCTACCCAATAACATATGACATGCATCCATAGAGATGATATCACATAGTACCTCATCTTGGTACCCGCCAATCTTGAACTTCACTAGGCATTGTTCATTGACCATGACCTTGTGGTCATCCTGTACCCAGGCAATCCGATATGGATGTGGGTGTTTCTGTCTCTTGAGCTTCAACTTTGTCACCATCTCTTCTGACACCAAATTGTTAGTGCTTCCACTATCAATGATCACATCACAACATTTACCTTCACACTTGCACCTGGTGAGAAACAGGCTCCTCCTTTGCTCAGGCTCATTCTCACCACTCAACAGGACTCTCCTGTTAATCAACGTTTCTCCTCTTTCAGCATCTTCAGAATTTGATGATCTGGCATCTTCATCTACATGCGCAACTCTGGCCTGGCCTTCATTTCTCCTGTCTGTTCTGCCTTGGCGCTGAGGACATTCAAATGCCCTATGACCTTCTTCCCCACAGTGAAAACATGTTCCACGGAAGCCTCCTCTTCCAGATCTTTGTCCTCTTCCTCTTCCTCTTTGATCTCTATTATTCTGATCCTGGAAGCGATTGGAATTATTTCCGCGCTGATTCTGACTGCTACCAGCCTCATCCTTCTTTTTCGGATCTTCATTTCAGCCACCATATGACCGTCCACCAGATCATCCACCGCGACCTCTTCCGTTTTGTCTGCTCTCGAACTTCTTGTTCAGCTTTTCCTCTACTTTTAGGGCAAATTGGTATGCCTCCTCAATACTGTTCATTCGAATCAGATTCAACTCCTCCTGAATGCTTGGCCTTAACCCATTAAGGTATCGGGCAACTTTCTCCTTATCAGCTTCGGCGTGGCCTGTTCTGATGAGGAGTCGATAGAACTCCTCTGTATACTCCTGAACAGATTTTCTTGCTTGCTTCAAACTTTGCATTTTCTTCAGTAGGTCAAGCTCATAATCAACAGGAATGAACTGTCGCTTCAATTTTTCCACCATCCGATCCCATCTTGTGATTTTATCTTTCCCTCTTCTATTTCGCTCCAATTGAATTTCTTGCCACCAGATCTTCGCATGAACTTTCAGTCTGGCCTTCGCAAATTTGACCTTATCAGGATCCTCAACATCTTCATACTCAAAATATTCCTCACATTCATTGATCCAGTCGATCAATTCTTCTGGGTTAAGATTTCTAGAAAATGTAGAAACTTCAATCTTAGGTCTTTTCCCAATCTTAGAAATGGCCCGAAAAGGTCTTTCTTCCTCCTGGTTCACAATTTCGACTTCTCCTTCTTGATATTCTTCTTCGGCTTCATCCTCACTTTCATCTCTGACATTAAGATTCACTCCTCTACGAATCTCTTCTTGCAATGCTCGCACTTATCTCTGCAACTCTCTAACCTCGGGTGTTACAACACCAGCTCTTCCGCCACGTTCCCTTCCTGGAGGCATTTTCGCAGTGCGCGCTGAAACCCTAGCCACGGTCCTGGTGCAAATTGCCTCACAGTCGGCGATCTATTTACACACTCAAGAACTCCTGCTCTGATACCACCTGATGAAGGGTGCTCCCCCTAATACCACAAACACATAACAGAAACAGAGAAACAACAACAATATGCAAGAACAGAGAATTGGCTTCTTATTATCTCCACAAATGTGGAATTACAAACTTTCAGAATTACAATATGCAAAGCCACATGGGCATTCCCTTACAATATTCTATAAGACAAAGCCTCGAATTATTACCCAGATCTACTACCCAGAACTATTCTGAACTGCCTAAGACAATAATACAGCCTTCCTTATATAGGCAATTATCCACCGCCTGGGAAGGTTCCAAAATTTTAGCCAATAAGGCCGACCAAACTTAGAATTATTTTATTTTACATTTTATTACATCATAGTCGGCTCAAGATAACCTTTGAAACCCGAACAGAAATTTTTGAAGAAAATTATTTTTCGCCATTTCAGGTGGCCCAACTTCCGAAGACCATAAGTCATCACCAGTTGACCCGCTCGACCACCATAACCCCATTTCGGAAACGCCACAAAGCGCTCTACAGGCTTGCCCCGCGCAAGCGCTCGTCACCCAAATTTTTGACCTCATCCGGGGCCTCTAAAGCCTTCAAAACTGAGTTCAAAGTTTCTGTACCCTGCTGCCAATACCGAAAATCTTCAATATCTTCCAATATACACTTGATCTGGAAATAAAACTTTACTGGCAGACTTATATGACCAAAGTGAACCTCCAAGAAAGAAATCAGATCATTCTGAGCACATACGGAAATTACCAAAAATAGTAACTTTCCATAAATAGCAGCTCTGCACAAAATAGCCCTTATTGAATATAAAAATAGAAATATTTTTGGGTGATGCAAGATTGCTCTTACACCCAGGATGCTCCTGCATCAGACACCCAGGGTAATTTGAGAAGTGACCCTATCACGACTCAGGTGCACAGAGGAAAACCAAGACGGTTAACCTCCTCCTTTGTTAGCCACGATAAATCTTCTACAGGTCGTCCTTTCCATTTGACCAAATACTCTTCATATGTCCTATTCCTTGTGCTTCTACCAACACGACTGTCCAGTATGTCTTCGATCTCCTTAGTGTCTGAACTAGTTGCTGGAATACTCCACTGTGCTGCTGTGATCTCATCTTCAACACCTCCTTCATGATACTCTGTTAGATCTAAAATGTTAAAAACTGGTGAAAGATTTAGCTCAGTAGGAAATTTTACCTCATATGCATTTCCTGAATCATGTTTCTTCAGTATCCTACATGGTCCAAACTTCTTCATTTTCAGCTTGTTATATGTACCAACTGGAAACCGCTCCTTCCGCAAATGAACCATGACTTCATCGCCAACCTGAAATTCCTTATACCTCCTTTTCTCATCTGCCTTAGCCTTATACTGTGCATTCATCTTGGTAATATGCTTCCTCACCTCTTCATGGATGTTCTTCAAGTGCTCTACAAAATCTTCAGCTTCAGCACTACTTATTTCTCCTTTATCTATCTTCCTTAATTCAGATGCATTTCTTGGACTACTTCCATATACAATCTGGAATGGTGATTTACCAGTGCTCCTGTTGACAGAATTATTGTATGCAAATTCTGCCTGTGGTAAAATCAAATCCCATCCCGTTGGCTTATCTCCAATCAAACATCTTAGCAAATTTCCCAAACTCCTATTCACCACCTCTGTCTGTCCATCAGTCTGTGGATGATGTGATGAACTAAACTTCAAATCTATCTTCAACTTCTTCCATAATGTACGCCAGAAATATCCAACAAACTTAGTGTTCCGATCTGAAACTATGGTCTTTGGCAAACCATGAAGTCTCACTACTTCTCTGAAAAACAATTCTGCTACATGAACAGCATCATTAGTCTTCTTGCAGGGAATAAAATGTGCCATCTTTGAAAATCTGTCAACCACTACAAAAATTGAATCATGTCCCCGCTGAGTCCTCGGTAAACCAAGAACAAAGTCCATGCTAATATCCTCCCAAGGCTTCTCTGGTACAGGTAATGGCTGATACAACCCTGTATTCTGCTTCACTCCTTTCGCCATCTGACATACTCTGCAACTCTGTACAAACTTCTTCACATCTTGCTGCAATTGTGGCCAATAATAATTTTCACTAACCAAAGAAAGGGTTTTGTCACGACCAAAATGTCCAGCCAATCCCCCGCTATGCTTCTCCTTGATGAGATTCTCCCTCATAGAACTTCGTGGAATGCACAAATGACTCCCTCTGAATAGCATATCATCCTGGATGATGAAATCCAACCATTTCGTCCTGTCTAGAGTAACAGGTTCTGTACAAGCTTTCCAAGCTTCACCAAAATCAGGATCCTCTGGATACAAATTCTTGAGTTCCTTGAACCCAACCACTTCAATCTGCATTTCTGTCAGCAATAGTTGCCTTCTGCTAAGAGCATCTGCAACCCTATTAGACTTTCCACTCCTGTGTTTCAAAACAAATGTATAACTCTGCAAAAACTCAACCCATTTCAAATGCCTCTGATTCAACTTTCCTTGACTATTCAAATATTGCAAAGCTTGATGATCAGTATACAAAACAAACTCCTTAGGAACCAAATAATGTCTCCACTTCTTTAATGCCTGAACTATGGCATAAAATTCCTGATCATAAATAGAATATTTCCTCTTGGCATCATTTAACTTCTCACTGAAATAAGCAACAGGTTTACCTTCTTGGCTCATAACAGCTCCTATTGCAGTACCACTAGCATCACAATCTACTTGAAACACCTTATGAAAATCTGGAAGTGCCAAAACAGGTTGTTCTGTAACTTTTTGTTTCAACAATTGAAAACTCTTTTCTGCCCCATTAGTCCACTTAAACTCTTTTCTATCCCCTCTCATTGTTTCAGTCAAGGGACCACAAATACTGCTAAAATTTTTGATAAACTTTCTGTAAAAGCTAGCCAAACCATGAAAAGATCTTACCTCAGTAGCACTCCTTGGAGTAGGCCATTCAAGGATAGCCTGTACCTTCTCTGGGTCCATTTTTAGACCTTCTGCTGAAACTACAAATCTCAAATACACTAACTCTTTCTTCACAAAACTGCACTTCTTCAAATTAATCAACAATTTCTCTTCTCTCAACTTCTCAAATACCATACGAATATGCATCATATGCTCATCCAATGTCTTACTAAAGATCAAAATATCATCTAGGTAAACAATGACAAACTTACCCAAAAATTCTTTCAGAACTTCATTCATGAGCCGCATGAAAGTGCTCGGTGCATTGGTTAGCCCAAAAGGCATGACTAACCATTCATACAGTCCTTCCTTTGTCTTGAAGGCAGTCTTCCATTCATCTCCTTCTCTGATCCGAATCTGATGATATCCACTTTTCAGATCTATCTTTGAAAAATACACAGCTCCACTCAAACAGTCCATAATATCATCCATTCGTGGCAATGGAAACCTGTACTTGATTATGATCTTGTTTATTGACCTAGAATCTGTACACATCCTCCACTCTCCATTCTTCTTTGGTGCTAATACTGCTGGTACAGCACAGGGACTCAGACTCTCTTGAATCAACCCCTTTTGTAACAGTTCATGTACTTGTCTGTTCAACTCCTCACTTTCTGCAGGTGTCATTCTGTGTGCTGCCTTATTCGGCAAACTCGCTCCTGGGATCAAGTCCATCTGATGATTGATCTTCCTGACTGGTGGTAATCCGTCAGGCACGTTATCGGATACAATATCTTGAAACTCATTCAACAAATCTGCAACTTCTACAGGAACATCTTCTACTTCCTCTTTACCAGCTTTTGGAATTAAAGCAAAACATACATGCTCATGCCTCATACCATCTAGGAATTTCCTTCCATCAACAAATGTTATTCTTGCATTACCACATACCTTTTCTTCGGTCTCCTTCAATGGCTTTAGCTTATGTCGCACTCCATCTTTTGTCAGGGAATAGGTATTCACATGACCATCGTGTACAGCACATTTGTCAAACTGCCACGGTCTACCCAATAACATATGACATGCATCCATAGAGATGATATCACATAGTACCTCATCTTGGTACCCGCCGATCTTGAACTTCACTAGGCATTGTTCATTGACCATGACCTTGTGGTCATCCTGTACCCAGGCAATCCGATATGGATGTGGGTGTTTCTGTCTCTTGAGCTTCAACTTTGTCACCATCTCTTCTGACACCAAATTGTCAGTGCTTCCACTATCAGTGATCACATCACAACATTTACCTTCACACTTGCACCTGGTGCGAAACAGGCTCCTCCTTTGCTCAGGCTCATTCTCACAACTCAACAGGACTCTCCTGTTAATCAACGTTTCTCCTCTTTCAGCATCTTCAGAATTTGATGATCTGGCATCTTCATCTACATGCGCAACTCTGGCCTGGCCTTCATTTCTCCTGTCTGTTCTGCCTTGGTGCTGAGGACATTCAAATTCCCTATGACCTTCTTCCCCACAGTGAAAACATGTTCCACGGAAGCCTCCTCTTCCAGATCCTTGTCCTCTTCCTCTTCCTCTTTGATCTCTATTATTCTGATCCTGGAAGCGATTGAAATTATTTCCGCGCTGATTCTGACTGCTACCAGCCTCATCCTTCTTTTTCGGATCTTCATTTCGGCCACCATATGACCGTCCACCAGATCGTCCACCGCGACCTCTTCCGTTTTGTCTGCTCTCGAACTTCTTGTTCAGCTTTTCCTCTACTTTTAGGGCAAATTGGTATGCCTCCTCAATACTGTTCATTCGAACCAGATTCAACTCCTCCTGAATGCTTGGCCTTAACCCATTAAGGTATCGGGCAACTTTCTCCTTATCAGCTTCGGCGTGGCCTGTTTTGATGAGGAGTCGATAGAACTCCTCTGTATACTCCTGAACAGATTTTCCTGCTTGCTTCAAACTTTGCATTTTCTTCAGTAGGTCAAGCTCATAATCAACAGGAATGAACTGTCGCTTCAATTTTTCCACCATCCGATCCCATCTTGTGATTTTATCTTTCCCTCTTCTATTTCGCTCCAATTGAATTTCTTGCCACCAGATCTTCGCATGACCTTTCAGTCTGGCCTTCGCAAATTTGACCCTATCAGGATCCTCAACATCTTCATACTCAAAATATTCCTCACATTCATTGATCCAGTCGATCAATTCTTCTGGGTTAAGATTTCTAGAAAATGTAGGAACCTCAATCTTAGGTCTTTTCCCAATCTTAGAAATGGCCCGAAAAAGTCTTTCTTCCTCCTGGTTCACAATTTCGACTTTTCCTTCTTGATATTCTTCTTCGGCTTCATCCTCACTTTCATCTCTGACATTAAGATTCATTCCTCTGCGAATCTCTTCTTGCAATGCTCGCACTTGTCTCTGCAGCTCTCTAACCTCGGGTGTTACAACACCAGCTCTTCCGCCACGTTCCCTTCGTGGAGGCATTTTCGCAGTGCGCGCTGAAACCCTAGCCACGGTCCTGGTGCAAATTGCCTCACAGTCGGCGATCTATTTACACACTCAAGAACTCCTGCTCTGATACCACCTGATGAAGGGTGCTCCCCCTAATACCACAAACACATAACAGAAACAGAGAAACAACAACAATATGCAAGAACAGAGAATTGGCTTCTTATTATCTCCACAAATGTGGAATTACAAACTTTCAGAATTACAATATGCAAAGCCACATGGGCATTCCCTTACAATATTCTGTAGGACAAAGCCTCGAATTATTACCCAGATCTACTACCCAGAACTATTCTGAACTGCCTAAGACAATAATACAGCCTTCCTTATATAGGCAATTATCCACCGCCTGGGAAGGTTCCAGAATTTTAGCCAATAAGGCCGACCAAACTTAGAATTATTTTATTTTACATTTTATTACATCATAGTCGGCTCAAGATAACTTTTGAAACCCGAACAGAAATTTTTGAAAAAAATTATTTTTTGCCATTTCAGGTGGCCCAACTTCCGAAGACAATAAGTCATCACCAGTTGACCCGCTCGGCCACCATAACCCCATTTCGGAAATGCCACGAAGCACTCTACAGGCTTGATCCAAGCAAGCACCTGACACTCAAATTTTCGACCTCATCCGGGGCCTCTAAAGCCTTCAAAACTGAGTTCAAAGTTTCTGTACCCTGCTGCCAATACCGAAAATCTTCAATATCTTCCAATATACACTTGATCTGGAAACGAAACTTTACTGGCAGACTTATATGACCAAAGTGAACCTCCAAGAAAGAAATCAGATCATTCTGAGCACTACGGAAATTACCAAAAATAGTAACTTTCCATAAATAGCAGCTCTGCACAAAATAGCCCTTATTGAATATAAAAATAGAAATATTTTTGGGTGATGCAAGATTGCTCTTACACCCAGGATGCTCCTGCATCAGACACCCAGGGTAATTTGAGAAGTGACCCTGTCACGACTCAGGTGCACAGAGGAAAACCAAGACGGTTAACCTCCTCCTTTGTTAGCCACGATGAATCTTCTAGAGGTCATCCTTTCCATTTGACCAAATACTCTTCATATGTCCTATTCCTTGTGCTTCTACCAACACGACTGTCCAGTATGTCTTCGATCTCCTTAGTGTCTGAACTAGTTGCTAGAATACTCCACTGTGCTGCTGTGATCTCATCTTCAACACCTCCTTCATGATACTCTGTCAGATCTGAAATGTTAAAAACTGGTGAAAGATTTAGCTCAGTAGGCAATTTTACCTCATATGCATTTCCTGAATCATGTTTCTTCAGTATCCTACATGGTCCAAACTTCTTCATTTTCAGCTTGTTATATGTACCAACTGGAAACCGCTCCTTCCACAAATGAACCATGACTTCATCGCCAACCTGAAATTCCTTATACCTCCTTTTCTCATCTGCCTTAGCCTTATACTGTGCATTCATCTTGGTAATATGCTTCCTCACCTCTTCATGGATGTTCTTCAAGTGCTCTGCAAAATCCTCAGCTTCAGCACTACTTATCTCTCCTTTATCTATCTTCCTTAATTCAGATGCCTTTCTTGGACTACTTCCATATACAATCTGGAATGGTGATTTACCAGTGCTCCTGTTGACAGAATTATTGTATGCAAATTCTGCCTGTGGTAAAATTAAATCCCATCCCGTTGGCTTATCTCCAACCAAACATCTTAGCAAATTTTCCAAACTCCGATTCACCACCTCTGTCTGTCCATCAGTCTGTGGATGATGTGATGAACTAAACTTCAAATCTGTCTTCAACTTCTTCCACAATGTACGCTAGAAATATCCAACAAACTTAGTGTTCCGATCTGAAACTATGGTCTTTGGCAAACCATGAAGTCTCACTACTTCTCTGAAAAACAATTCTGCTACATGAACAGCATCATTAGTCTTCTTGCAGGGAATAAAATGTGCCATCTTTGAAAATCTGTCAACCACTACAAAAATTGAATCATGTCCCCGCTGAGTCCTCGGTAAACCAAGAACAAAGTCCATGCTGATATCCTCCCAAGGCTTCTCTGGTACAGGTAATGGCTGATACAACCCTGTATTCTGCTTCACTCCTTTCACCATCTGACATACTCTGCAACTCTGTACAAACTTCTTCACATCTTGCTGCAATTGTGGCCAATAATAATTTTCACTAACCAAAGAAAGAGTTTTGTCATGACCAAAATGTCCAGCCAATCCTCCGCTATGCTTCTCCTTGATGAGATTCTCCCTCATAGAACTTCGTGGAATGCACAAATGACTCCCTCTGAATAGCATATCATCCTGGATGATGAAATCCAACCATTTCATCTTGTCTAGAGTAACAGGTTCTGTACAAGCTTTCCAAGCTTCCCCAAAATCAGGATCTTCTGGATACAAATTCTTGAGTTCCTTGAACCCAACCACTTCAATCTGCATTTCTGTCAGCAATAGTTGCCTTCTGCTAAGAGCATCTGCAACCCTATTAGACTTTCCACTCCTGTGTTTCAAAACAAATGTATAACTCTGCAAAAACTCAACCCATTTCAAATGCCTCTGATTCAACTTTTCTTGACTATTCAAATATTGCAAAGCTTGATGATTAGTATACAAAACAAACTCCTTAGGAAGCAGATAATGTCTCCACTTCTTTAATGCCTGAACTATGGCATAAAATTCCTGATCATAAACAGAATATTTCCTCTTGGCATCATTTAACTTCTCACTGAAATAAGCAACAGGTTTACCTTCTTGGCTCATAACATCTCCTATTGCAGTACCACTAGCATCACAATCTACTTGAAACACCTTATGAAAATCTGGAAGTGCTAAAACAAGTTGTTCTGTAACTTTTTGTTTCAACAATTGAAAACTCTTTTCTACCCCATTAGTCCACTTAAACTCTTTTCTATCCCCTCTCATTGTTTCAGTCAAGGGACCACAAATACTGCTAAAATTTTTGATAAACTTTCTGTAAAAGCTAGCCAAACCATGAAAAGATCTTACCTCAGTAGCACTCCTTGGAGTAGGCCATTCAAGGATAGCCTGTACCTTCTTTGGGTCCATTTTTAGACCTTCTGCTGAAACTACAAATCCCAAATACACTAACTCTTTCTTCACAAAACTGCACTTCTTCAAATTAATCAACAATTTCTCTTCTCTCAACTTCTCAAATACCATACGAATATGCATCATATGCTCATCCAATGTCTTACTAAAGATCAAAATATCATCTAGGTAAACAATGACAAACTTACCCAAAAATTCTTTCAGAACCTCATTCATGAGCCGCATGAAAGTGCTCGGTGCATTGGTTAGCCCAAAAGGCATGACTAACCATTCATACAGTCCTTCCTTTGTCTTGAAGGCAGTCTTCCATTCATCTCCTTCTCTGATCCGAATCTGATGATATCCACTTTTCAGATCTATCTTTGAAAAATACACAGCTCCACTCAAACAGTCCATAATATCATCCATTCATGGCAATGGAAACCTGTACTTGATTGTGATCTTGTTTATTGCCCTAGAATCTGTACACATCCTCCACTCTCCATTCTTCTTTGGTGCTAATACCGCTGGTACAGCACAGGGACTCAGACTCTCTTGAATCAACCCCTTCTGTAACAGTTCATGTACTTGTCTGTTCAACTCCTCACTTTCTGCAGGTGTCATTCTGTGTGCTGCCTTATTCGGCAAACTCGCTCCTGGGATCAAGTCCATCTGATGACTGATCTTCCTGACTGGTGGTAATCCGTCAGGCACGTTATCGGATACAATATCCTGAAACTCATTCAAAAAATCTACAACTTCTACAGGAACATCTTCTACTTCCTCTTTACTAGCTTTTGGAATTAAAGCAAAACATACATGCTCATGCCTCATACCATCTAGGAATTTCCTTCCATCAACAAATGTTATTCTTGCATTACCACATACCTTTTCTTCGGTCTCCTTCAATGGCTTTAGCTTATGTCACACTCCATCTTTTGTCAGGGAATAGGTATTCGCACGACCATCATGTACAGCACATCTGTCAAACTGCCACGGTCTACCCAATAACATATGACATGCATCCATAGAGATGATATCACATAGTACCTCATCTTGGTACCCGCCGATCTTGAACTTCACTAGGCATTGTTCATTGACCATGACCTTGTGGTCATCCTGTACCCAGGCAATCCGATATGGATGTGGGTGTTTCTGTCTCTTGAGCTTCAACTTTGTCACCATCTCTTTTGACACCAAATTGTCAGTGCTTCCACTATCAATGATCACATCACAACATTTACCTTCACACTTGCACCTGGTGCGAAACAGGCTCCTCCTTTGCTCAGGCTCATTCTCACCACTCAACAGGACTCTCCTGTTAATCAACGTTTCTCCTCTTTCAGCATCTTCAGAATTTGATGATCTGGCATCTTCATCTACATGCGCAACTCTGGCCTGGCCTTCATTTCTCCTGTCTGTTCTGCCTTGGCGCTAAGGACATTCAAATGCCCTATGACCTTCTTCCCCACAGTGAAAACATGTTCTACGGAAGCCTCCTCTTCCAGATCCTTGTCCTCTTCCTCTTCCTCTTTGATCTCTATTATTCTGATCCTGGAAGCGATTGGAATTATTTCCGCGCTGATTCTGACTGCTACCAGCCTCATCCTTCTTTTTCGGATCTTCATTTCGGCCACCATATGACCGTCCACCAGATCGTCCACCGCGACCTCTTCCGTTTTGTCTGCTCTCGAACTTCTTGTTCAGCTTTTCCTCTACTTTTAGGGAAAATTGGTATGCCTCCTCAATACTGTTCATTCGAACCAGATTCAACTCCTCCTGAATGCTTGGCCTTAACCCATTAAGGTATCGGGCAACTTTCTCCTTATCAGCTTCGGCGTGGCCTGTTCTGATGAGGAGTCGATAGAACTCCTTTGTATACTCCTGAACAGATTTTCTTGCTTGCTTCAAACTTTGCATTTTCTTCAGTAGGTCAAGCTCATAATCAACAGGAATGAACTGTCGCTTCAATTTTTCCACCATCCGATCCCATCTTGTGATTTTATCTTTCCCTCTTCTATTTCGCTCCAATTGAATTTCTTGCCACCAGATCTTCGCATGACCTTTCAGTCTGGCCTTCGCAAATTTGACCCTATCAGGATCCTCAACATCTTCATACTCAAAATATTCCTCACATTCATTGATCCAGTCGATCAATTCCTCTGGGTTAAGATTTCTAGAAAATGTAGGAACCTCAATCTTAGCTCTTTTCCCAATCTTAGAAATGGCCCGAAAAAGTCTTTCTTCCTCCTGGTTCACAATTTCGACTTCTCCTTCTTGATATTCTTCTTCGGCTTCATCCTCACTTTCATCTCTGACATTAAGATTCATTCTTCTGCGAATCTCTTCTTGCAATGCTCGCACTTGTCTCTGCAGCTCTCTAACCTCGGGTGTTACAACACCAGCTCTTCCGCCACGTTCCCTTCGTGGAGGCATTTTCGCAGTGCGCGCTGAAACCCTAGCCACGGTCCTGGTGCAAATTGCCTCACAGTCGGCGATCTATTTACACACTCAAGAACTCCTGCTCTGATACCACCTGATGAAGGGTGCTCCCCCTAATACCACAAACACATAACAGAAACAGAGAAACAACAACAATATGCAAGAGCAGAGAATTGGCTTCTTATTATCTCCACAAATGTGGAATTACAAACTTTCAGAATTACAATATGCAAAGCCACATGGGCATTCCCTTACAATATTCTGTAGGACAAAGCCTCGAATTATTACCCAGATCTACTACCCAGAACTATTCTGAACTGCCTAAGACAATAATACAGCCTTCCTTATATAGGCAATTATCCACCGCCTGGGAAGGTTCCAGAATTTTAGCCAATAAGGCCGACCAAACTTAGAATTATTTTATTTTACATTTTATTACATCATAGTCGGCTCAAGATAACCTTTGAAACCCGAACAGAAATTTTTGAAGAAAATTATTTTTTGCCATTTCAGGTGGCCCAACTTCCGAAGACCATAAGTCATCACCAGTTGACCCGCTCGGCCACCATAACCCCATTTTAGAAACGCCACAAAGCACTCTACAGGCTTGACCCGCGCAAGCGCCCGTCACCCAAATTTTTGACCTCATCCGGGGCCTCTAAAGCCTTCAAAACTGAGTTCAAAGTTTCTGTACCCTGCTGCCAATACCAAAAATCTTCAATATCTTCCAATATACACTTGATCTGGAAACGAAACTTTACTGGCAGACTTATATGACCAAAGTGAACCTCCAAGAAAGAAATCAGATCATTCTGAGCACATACGGAAATTACCAAAAATAGTAACTTTCCATAAATAGCAGCTCTGCACAAAATAGCCCTTATTGAATATAAAAATAGAAATATTTTTGGGTGATGCAAGATTGCTCTTACACCCAGGATGCTCCTGCATCAGTTAGCCAACTCCTAAGCTTAACTGAAAGTCAAAAAACTTTTAGAAACTTCTCTTACATGCATTAAGTGCATTTAAGGTCTCCTTATCCCTCTTACATGCATTTATCATGCATTTAAGAAGCCCCTCACCCCTTTCTTACACTCTTTGACCTTAGGCACATTTTCCAAATTGTGCACATTCCTCCTATCTTTCAACCCAATGCCCTTATGACACTTGTCACAAGGAGGTGGCCCTGAACTAGCACAATCCATGTGTTCCCCTCTTAATGAATCTTGGCCTCTCTTAAGGATTTTGATCCTGGCCACTCATTCCTCCTTCCCAAATCCTATAAATGCTCCTCATTTCCAAGAGCAAAATAAAACCATTCACCTTTCATTTCAAGCATTGTTATCATGCCTAGTTAGCTCTAGACTTAGCATAATCATCTTAATCTAGCTTACTTTCAAGCATTTTAGCTCATCCTAATTTATTAATAATGGATTAACATAGTTTATTTCCTCATTTTACATAGCATATCATCATCATCACATCTCTATTTGGTCTAAAATTAATCTTAGCATAAACATCATGTAGCTTAATGTTCATTTCAGCATCATTTGATCCTTGAAGCCTTAGGGGCAAATCAGGTGTTCTATACCTATTTTGTGCCATTTATGGGGTTTTCATGGATCTCAATCCATCCTAAAATGCATAAGAAATATGCTCCAAGTGCTTAGAGAGCACACCCACATCCCCTTAAGCAAAAGCAAATCAAACAGTGCTTGGGTGCACCTGTTTTAGATCAATTTGAGGTGGCCTAGTTTAGAGTTTTATTGGTTTTGGATTGATTTCATGCTAGACTAAAATCTAATCTTTGTTTGGCTTGAATTTTTCCAAACCAGGTACCCTCAAAAGCCTTGTCTACATTCTGGCACGCCCGGTGGGACCCAAACCCACAATCAGTTGATTATATCATACTTTGTATTCTCATATTTGCAGGAAACAAATAAAATGTTGCCTATACAAAGTTCAGTCATGCCTAGACACAGTTCAATCATGCCTACAAAGAGTTTGATCACACCTACAAGCCCTGTATCGATGCCTATTTGCTGAAGATTTCCATGCTTGATAACGTCTATCCTGTCTAAACTTCTTTTTTGTTGCCTGCAATGAAAATAATCACACCTATGAGATAAACATTCACACGTCCGCGTATGGAATTCTCGCCTATAATCATTTCACTATCGCCTGTAAAAAATTTCATTTTTTCCTACTTGTTTAAATGTCGCTTGGGAACATTTCACTATCGCCTATGCATGTCTCCCTGCCGTGCATTCTCATTTTGCTATCGCTTATGTAGTTATTTGCTATGGCCTATACATGACATGCTTTTTGACCATTTCATTATCGCTTATGGATTTTTAAGTGTCACGTATGCCTGATTAAGTGTCACCTATACATATCTTGTTGTCACCTATGAGAACTTTTGTTGTCGCTTGGTAATATTTCATTGTCACCTGGAATCATTTCTCTATCGCCTGCGCAGATTTCTCTGTCACCTATAAACATTTTGCTGTCACCTGAGAGTTTTTCAGTGTCATGTGTGCATTTTCCAGCGTTGCGTATTAGCTAGACAATGTCGCTGTAGACTGTGTTTTTGCCTTAAATTTTTCTCAGATTCATAAAAAGAAAAGGTCAAACAAATCTTGAATGAAACTAAGGAAAAGAACTTAGGTCCTAAGAGTCATTATCATTTTGAAAATCAAACACAATCTTGAATGATCTAAATTGGAAAGAACAAGCATCTCTATTCCCTCCTTTTCAATTCAAGCAAAGCACAAATTCAATCTTGAATGCCTTAAGGACAAAACAAAGCACTTCAAAGTTCTAAATCAACACGATAAAATTCAATCTTGAATGCCCAAGTCAGAGCAACTGCAAATGCTTGAAAGTCTTTTGGAAAAAGAACAAATCAAAGCCTAAACACTTGTGTCTTCAGTTATTCAAATTCAAACATCACTTAATCAAATTGGGAAAAAGAACAACTTGCTTGATGTGCATCTAGGAGCTTTTATTTTCTGTAAAACCTGTTAAAGTAAGCAACGTAGAACATTTGGACTCGGACAAGTTCACTTGTTCTACTTTTAGTGAGGCCTATCTAGGGAGAAAAGTGCTTCCTCCTCGAAGAATGACCTCAAACTGGTATCCCCCCTGGCTAGTATATAAATAAAGTGAAGGCAAAAAGTACTCACTTATATCTCCTAATCCATGGGCGTTTTGTGCCAAATGCAAATGTCTGGGGATAGGTAAATATTCCTCCCCTAGCATTGTTGGCTAGGCTCTTAAGTGAGTCACAGGTGGTTAGCATAACCGGGTATGGAGACTCCACGGAACTATTAAAAAACCTAATAAAATAGAGGCTACCCTATCTACATCTGAAAGTATCAAAATCCTTGTGCAAGGACCGATTCCAAGGGGTTTACCAGGTTGCCTCAAGATTACTCACCATTTGTATTCCCTTCTAGGGGGTACCAAGCTATGGGCAAGCGATTTTGATACTCACCTTCCTTAGGTAGATCTATTTGAAGTGCTTGATAGTCAATACTCCATGAAAACATTGTTGGAATAGACACTTTCAAAGCTTTATCAGAGTCAATTATCTTGTTTGTATCCCACAAGGTTTCTTTGTCCCTTGTGGAGATTGCTTTTCCAAAAATCTTTGTTGAAATCTATCCTTTGCCATTGGGAAATATCAAACTGATCAACAAACCCAGTTTGAGATACTCAGAACATTTTGTAGAGAACCCCTTGGAATCAGATATCCAAAGAACCTTTTTATCTCAAACCAACTTATCAAAATTTCCCCAAGTTATGCCCAATTTGATCAAACATCCGAAAGCTAAGCTTCCCAAATCCAAAGCTTATCAAGAGAAGAAAGTTGTAGAGAGAAACCTTAAGAGCCATCAATCCTCTATCCAAGCAACCCAAGCAAAAGAAAAATATCAAGAAAGACTTGATAATATTGGCTATAACGTAAGAGTCAAATAGTTTGCCTACCGATTCTGAGTGAACCATTGCTACATCAGTCTTGAAAGAGAAGATTAGATAGGATCCATCACATGTCCATTCCACCTTCAGATCTCAAAATCCTATCTCGGTAGTCCTTCATCCTAGTCTCATACTAGTTTCATCCTTGCATCATCATCAAATCCTTAGTTGCATTCTAGAGTCTTTAGTTGCATTCATCATCATCTTCGTAGCAGCATCATAGATCATCCATCTCAATTGCATTTGCAACATCCTTTTAGAGAGAGCATTGTTTCATCATCCTTCACCATCTTTTCCATCAGCAATCCACAAATCATAATCCCAAATCCTTGATCCAAATCTAGCATCCATCATCCAAAAAAGAATCCACCATCCTTTGCACCAAATCCAGAGATCCAAATCCACAAGCACTTAGTGTTCAAAACCTTTGAGTTGTTTCCATCCCTTATCCTAAATCAGAAATCATCCCCTTTTTGACAGAGCATTGTCTAAAGGAAACCCAACTTGTCCTTGCATAGCCTCATCATCTCGAGCAAGAGATTGGCTTGTATTGATAAGAATCTAGTTGACCGAAGATCATTAGTCTATCCTAGGTTGGCCAAATCCTACCACTGATCCTCCATCAGGAAAAACAACAGCTCATTGTTGACACTTAGTAATCTTCCACCAGCATCCCACCAATCCTCCACCCAATCTTGACCCAAATCAGAGCATCCCACCAAGCCTCCATCATCACCAAGCTTTTTTACCAATCTATCACCATCTCCCATCAATCTTCCACCATCCTTGATCCAAATCCAAGCATTTCACCAATCCTTGCATTTGCATTCTAGAAATTCATCATCCTTAGAAGTTCCTTAAGCTTGCATCTATCATTCTTTACAATCTTTTAGGAAACATCTTGCATTCATCTAGCATCTGCATTTTCATGCCTGTCGAGACAAGATCTAGATCTAGGAAGTGAAGGAACATGAATCCTTATCCAATCACCAACCTATGATCCCTGAATACAAACTAGCAATACATGGGATGATCCCAATATCCCCTCAGCTCCTCTGGCAATAGAAACATTTGTGAATCATCCAAAGAATCCACCAGTAGTCAATGCACTCATGGCCCAAAACTAGCAAAGCATGTTCACTAACTTTGCACAGGCACAGACTTCCATTCCACCATATCTCCATCCTCGCATTCCCATAAGCACTATCCAAATCCCAACACAAGTATACTCTCCATTCATCCAACCATTCCTTGATCCAACCTTGCAAACATCTCAAGCAACCTCCACCATTCCTCTTCTTTTGCAAGGAAGCTTCACCAGTCCTATAACACAAGCTATAACACCATCTGCTCCATTCCCTATCACAGGTACTTCATCATCTGCCATGGCTGCTCAAGCTCTTGCACAAATCCAATTCTTGTCCTAGAATCAACTCCCACCTCTTACACAAACCCTTTCACAAGAAGTTCCACCATCTTCCATAGGCCAAGCAACACCTTTGATTCCAGGAGGGATGCAATCATCCTTCCCCCTCACTTCACAAGTTCCCACATCCACACCTTTTATACCAGGAGGGACGCAATCATCTTTCCCTTTCACTCCACAAGCTTCCACATCCATACCATCTTTTCCAGGGTCAACGCAATCATTTCCCTCTTTCTCCCAACAAACCTCCACATCAACATCATCTATTCCGGGGGTAGTGCAACCGCTCCCCTTTCATACCTAGCAAGCTTCTGCATCAACATCACCTTTTTCATGGGGAACACAAGCATTCTCTTCATTTCCCCCCAACAAGCATCTACCTAGGCACAAGCCCAGCAAAATGCCTTCACCACAGGAATGCCTTCCATGGGTTTTTCAAAACCACCATTCATGTCCCAAACTCCCATCACATCTACCTTCCTGGCATCCATTGTAACACAATTCCCACCTCACACTGGTCCTCATTGGGGTCTCACTCAAGAAGACATGAAAGCCTTTGGAATACCAACTCACTCTCCTACATCCATATTTGCAAACCAACAAGCCACCTTCTCACAAGCAACACAACAACAACCATCTCAACCTCCACCAACCCCATCCTTCACCAGCTATCCATTCCCAACACCCAGTGCTTTTTGGCAAGTTCCTCCACCTCAGCAGCAAAGTTCATCCCATTTTGCAAGTTATCTTGCCCAATCACCCTTTGCTTCGGGCTTCCCTACATCAGTTCCACCCTTAAGCAATATGGGAATGCACCCACATTATATCGGTCAACCACAAAGCCAAGTTCAGCAAGGACCATCTTACCAACAAGCTGCATCATTCCACCAGCCACCCCCACAGCAACCATACTTCTAGTCACAACAACAAACCCCCATCATTCCCTAATAGCAACAAGTTTCCTCCTACCAATCACAGTAGCAAGTCCCAGTCATCCCACAACACTAGCAAGCAGTCTCATATCCACCACCACAATATCCCCTTGTGCTACATCAACAATATCCCTAGCAAACATCACTCCAAAATCCACTCCAATCTACCTTTCCCACTGGGCCATCTCCATATCCCACTCAACAATACCCACCTCAAATGGGAGTACTCGCTCAAACACCAATCAATGTTGAATGGGAAGCCATGAAGAATTCTCTTAAAGAGCTTCAAATCGGTACTAAGAACAAAACTTACAAGTTTGAGGAGGTGTGTCCTTATCCATTTGACCAGTCCATTGCCACTATACCTTTCCCCAAGCACTTTGAGATACCTAAGTTTGATAAATATCAGGGGAAAGGAGATCCATTCAATCATATTAAATAATTCTATATGGCGTGCCAAGAAGTGGCTTATAGTGATAACTATCTCTTATGCCTATTCCCCAAAAGCTTGGGAGGAACTGCTCTCGAGTGGTTCTACAAAATACCCTGTGGGACTATCACAACCTTTGCTAAACTTTCTGAGAAGTTCATTACCCACTATGCCCACAATGTTGAGAATGAGTTGACCTTGTTAGATCTCTGCAACTCAAAATAGAAAGATGGAGAAAGCCTAGCAGAATACTTGCAACGATGGTAGAACCTTACTACCAGGTTATCATACCAGCCACTTGGAAAGCATTTGACCAAAATCTTTATTGATAATCTGCATCCTAAGCTATCCCATTTCATGAGGATGAATTGTCTCCAAACCTATCAAGATATCAAGAGCAAGGGGATAGGTATTGAAAAGGCCCTCCTAGATGAAGGCACAATCTGACACTTAAAAAATGATGCCCAAAAACCTAGCAATGATAAATCCTGTTACTGAAATCATAACAAAAATGTTGTTACTGATGGAGCCACTGATACCAAGCATGTCCAATTTGTTGTGGCTAGTCCTCCATCAACTCCTGCATACCAACAACAACAAGTTCCCATCCACTAGCAACCTCCTCAAGTCTATTAGCAACCCACACAACAATATCATTCTCAGAATAACCAGCAGAATTATCAGCAACCAGTCCATCAAGCTTATCAAGGTAATCCAAACAATCAAGTCAATGCCGTCAATATTGCTCCCAAGAAGAACAAACCCAGAGCTCAAAATTATCCAAAGAAGACCTTCACACCACTGGGTGAACCTCTAGATGTTATCTTTCACTGAATGGCCAAGGCCAACTTGATCATGTTTCCACCAATCCAGCTAGTTGATTATACCACTCCCAAGCCCGATTGGTACAAAGATCATGAATACTATGATTATCATCATGTCAAAGGACACACTACTTTGAAGTGTATGAGACTCAAAAACTATATCCAAGATCTCATTGATCAAAAAGAGATTCAAGTAGATACACCCGCTCAAGCCTTTCCAAATGCCAACTTACAAATTTATCAGAATATGTTCGCACAACACAATGCTCGGAACAACCAAACTAATACCAATCATTCCCAAAATCATGGCAAGGGTAAGCAAGAAGATCACACTACTACCTATATCAATTATGATAATATTGTTGGATGTATAACCCAAGTTGAGCCTACATTCAATGCCATCCATGTCACAGGAGCAGATCATCAATGTGTTGTTACTACTCGTAGGCCAGATCACTATTGCTGGTGCCCAACCAAGGCCAGCACATAATGCACACAATGCACAGTACAACCTCATAGAACATCTTGGGAACACACCAGCCCAAATATCCATCTTGGACCTTCTTTGCACTTCACCTCTCCATTAGGAGATCCTTAACCGAGCTCTCAAAGAAGGACATGTCCCCACAAACATTAACACCACCCAGTTTGAGACCCTTGTGGGACATCTATCTATAGCCTATGCTTTATCCTTCAAAACATCTAACATACTAGACGTTGCACCTGACCATACTCTCCCTCTCCACATCATCATCATGGTCAGAGACTTTGCCATCAAACAGGTCTTAATAGATAATGGCTCAGCCCTGAACTTGTGTACTTTGAAATTCATTTAGTAGATTGGGTTCACCCAGGCCGATATAGCACATGAAGTAATCACTATCAAAGCCTATGACAATTTGGATCATACCTCTAAAGGTACCATTACTTTTCCCATTTAGCTAGGCCCAACAACATAGGATACTATTTTCCATGTTGTTGATCTTGACCTACGATTTAATATCCTCCTAGGCCGACCATGGATTCATTCCATTAAGGCTGTACCATCTACTTACCATTAGTGCATCAAATTTCTACATCAAGGCACTAAGGTTACCATCCATGCTGACCCCCAACCCTTCACGTATTGTCGTGTGATGGAAGCATCATTCCCTCACTCCACTCATTGTCCTAGAACTGACATTGGTACTTCTATTGCTAGCTCGTCCTGATCCCATTGTGATCCAGAAACCATTCTCACCTCCACCCTCTCTTCCATCAAGATCAATAACTAGGGTTGTGGTGAATATAGCCTACATGATGCATTTTCCGTAGGGGCCCTCCTGCTTGATCCACATACTCAAAGGTACCCGAATCACCAAAGCAAGCCTATTGAAGAGCATCATGAAATCAAGAGAATGGGACCTATGACTTTTGAATCCCATGGCACATTAAACAGTCAAGAAATGGATCTTGACATTAATAGGTGGTTGTACAAAGATCCCCCACCACCTAACAAACAACTTCTTGGCTACTTCAAAGATAAATACCTACAATCGCAAAAGTACACTACTGAGAAATGGAACTACCAAGGTGGTGGTCTAGGACCACAAGAAGGTGGAAGCAAAGACTCAATTACAGCATCCAAGAACCCACAACATTAGGGTCTTGGATTTAATACCCCTCACCTGCATATACAAGGGCCCAATACCGCAATTGGGGGCACCAACATGACTAGTGTTCCCCTCTTAAATATCCAGGATGACCTTGTAGAGATCGAAGACATCCCTGAAGAGAAAGAAATCAGATCCTATGATGATATCTTTGATGATGACACCCTCCTGAGGACTTTTTTCCTCTAACAACTTGCCATCAATCTCATAGAACTTCCCCTCATTCACCCTCAACTCATAGACTGGGACCAACCAAGCATCACACACATCTATGAGTTCCAAAGCACAGAAGCACTCCTAGAATTCATGGGGGCATTAGGCCCATAGTCAATTCAGGATTTAGAGTCAACTCACATCTATAAACTTGACCCAGAAGGATACTTCGGAGAGGAGGAAAGCTTTAGCTGCAAAAGAGAAATAGAAAGAGTAAAACATGAGTCCTTATGTGAAAACCCTTCTGGAGCACATTCTGATTCCAAAAAAGTAAAAATAAAGAGCGTATCTTCTAGTAAAAACTTGGCAATTCAAGCGCTAGAAGATGAAGACTTGCCTCTTCCTCCCATCCAGGATTATAGACCTGAGCAGTCATCTATCATCATAGAAGAAACCAAGCCAGTCAACTTAGGTACAGAGGAATGTCCGAGGATCACCTACATTGCAGCCAACATGACAGAAGGTGAAGAAATGGCTTTCACTGCGCTACTTCAAGAAGCTACTAGAAACTTTGCATGGTCATATGCACACATGCCTGGACTTGATCCTAAACTTTTTGTTCATCATCTAGCCGTAGACCCCAATGTTAAGCCAGTAAAGTAGAAGCTACACAAAATGCATCCCAAAGTAGCTCTATTGGTAAAATTAGAACTAGAAAAGCTCCTGGATGCAAAGATTATCAGACCTATAGATTACTCAGATTGGATCTCCAACATGGTACCTGTCACAAAGCCTTTCAGCGACATTTGAATTTGTACAGATTTTAGGGACCTAAACAAGGCATGTCCTAAAGATGATTTCCCGCTATCTAACATAGACATGATCATAGATCTTACAGCGGGCCATGAAATGTTGTCACTAATGGATGGTTTCTCTAGATATAATCAGATTCATATAGCAGTAGAAGACCAACAAAAAATAGCATTCACCACTCCATGGGGTACCTTTTGCTATAACGTGATACCCTTTGGTCTAAAGAATACAGGAGCCACATATTAGAGAGTGATGACAGCAATCTTCCATGACATGATCCACAAGATCCTAGAGGACTATGTGGATGATATTCTTGCAAAATAAAAGACACACCATGAACACCTTGACATTCTTGAGAGTGTGTTTGATCGCCTGTAGCACTATGGGTTACGGCTCAATCCAAAGAAATGTGTCTTTGGTGTTACATCTGGAAAGCTCCTAGGTTTCATAGTATCACGAAGAGGCAAAGAGATTGACCCTAAAAAGGTCAAAGTAATAACATAAATGCCTCCCCCAAGAACACTCAGATAGCTCAGAAGCCTACAAGGAAAGCTTCAATCAGTGTGTTGGTTCATTTCTCAGCTAGCCGACAAGTGCCAACCTTTCACGCATCTCTTATGCAAAGACACAAGCTTCAAATGGGATCCCATATGTCAAAGAAGCTTTGATAAGCTCAAGGAGTATCTAGCCAATTCTCCAATCCTAGTACCACCAGTTCCAGGATACCCTCTCATACTCTACATCTCGGCAACCACTACAGCATTAGGGGCACTCCTAGATCAGCATGATGATGAAAACAAAGAGAGAGCCATCTACTACATTAGTCAAACTCTTGTTGGCTATGAGCTTAATTACTCACCCATGGAAAAAGCATGTCTTGCAGTCGTCTTTGCCACTCAAAAGCTTAGACATTACATGCTCAGTCACACAATCAAGCTCATTTCAAAGGTGGACCCCCTCAAATATTTACTATCAAAGACAACTCTCACAAGCCGTATGGCAAAATGGGTCATGATACTCAGCGAGTTTGACATCCAGTACATAGATCGAAAAGCAATCAAAGGCCAAGTCATTACCGATCAGCTAGCAGAAGCACCACTAGTGGATGCTTATCCACTAATCATGGAATTCCTTGATGAACACTTATGTATGATCGAAGAACAACCCATGTGGAAACTATACTTTGATGGCTCCTACACATCACATGGATCAGGGGCAGGAATCCTATTCATCACACCTCAAGATGACTACATCCCAAAGTCATTCAAGTTGAGATTTTCATGTACCAACAACATTGTAGAATATGAGGCTCTCATCTTAGGTCTCAAAATAGCCATTCAATGGAATATCACAGAACTACAAGTGTTCAGTGATTCACAGCTGATTATCAAGCAAGTCCTAGATGAATATCAAACAAAGGATGATAAGCTGCTACCTTACAAAGAACTTGTGGATAGATTGAAAGAGAATTTCCTAAATCTACAATTCACACAGATACCAAGACTTCAGAACAAAGTAGCAGATGCAATGGCAACTATTGGGTCCTTGTTAGAAATCTCATGCGACGCATCACAGTATGAATTCCTAGTCGAGTAGCTACATACACCAGTTTATGAGAATGTTGATGCAGAAATGGTGTGTGTCTTGGTTGGTCCCCAGTCCCCGTGGTACCATGACATCCATACATATCTAAAGAATGGTATCATATCTCCCCATCTCACCAATAACCAACACCAAAACCTTATTCGTAGAGCTTCCCGCTACACTCTTGTAGCCAACACCCTTTATTGTTGAGGGTATCACAATATCCTCTCTAGGTGTTTAGATTCAAATGAGGCCGTCCTAGCTTTACAAGAGGTCCACACTGGAATTTGCGGTGCCCATATGAGTGGCATGGTTCTAGCTAAGCAGTTGCTTTGATTTGGGTATTATTGGCCAACCATGGACCATGATGCTTGTGAGTTTGTTAGAAAATGTTTACCATGTCAGCAACATGCAAATTTAATTCATGCACCAGCACAAGATTTGCAGCCCATTGCGCCACCTTGGCCATTTTTATGTTGGGGCTTTGACCTTGTCGGCTTAATCACTCCCCTTTCCTCGGATGGACACAAGTACATAATAACTACCACAGAGTACTTCACCAAATGGGTTGAAGCAATTTTTCTCACCCTAACTACTGACATTCAAATATCCAAGTTCATCCTTTACCACATCATTTGCCGCTTTGGCATACCATCTACCATCTTCACTGACCATGGCACACCTTTTGAAAACTAGCATGTGGATGATCTATGTGCTAGACTCCACATCCATCACCATTTCTCTAGTCCATATTTCTCTCAAGGAAATGGCCAAGCTGAGGCAACCAATAAAACTATCTTGAAAATCCTCAAGAAGGTTGTCAATGATTTTGATCGTGACTGGCACCTCCAAATCAATCCCGCCCTTTGGGCCTACCATACTTCTTATCGCACTCCCATAGGCACCACCCCATATTCCCTTATATATGGTGTTGAAGCCATTCTGCCGATTGAGGTTGAGCTCCCATCATTGCGAGTCTCCATGAAGAACTACACCATTGATGAAGACTATTGTGTGGCATGTCTCACACAGCTAGACCTGTTAGACGAAAAGAGACAACAAGCCTATGATCACCTAGTTGCATACTAGAATCAACTCAAAAGGAGTTATAACAAGAAGGTCCATCCCAGACAATTTCAAGTCAGTGACATGGTCCTCAAAGAAAATCAGAAAGTCCAAGCAAACAGAGAAAAGAAAGGCAAGTTTGAGCCTACTTGGTTGGGCCCCTATGTTGTCACAGCATGCTTGGGCTCTGGAGCTTATCAGTTATCTACACCAAAAGGTGAGCCTTTGAATGATCCAATCAACATCATACATTTGAAGAGGTTCTATGCCTGAACCAGATCTACATATTTAGAAAATTCATAAAAATTTGAAAAAAGTAGAAAAATAGAAAAAAAAAGCAAAAAGAAAAAAGAAAAAGAAAAACAATTGTCCAATGGTGAAAACTTGGCAATTCAAGCGCCTTGGACAAGTATGTTGGTGAAAACCTGGCAAACAGGTGCCATACATAGTGGACCGAGTCATTATCTATCAAACTCCCATCCCCCCATCCCAACATCTCAATCCTTTTTCACCCATCCCCATCCCCATCCACCATCCCCTAGCATTCCTCTTTTTCATAATCCTCCAGCAAATCCACAATCCTACCTTCACATATCTTGTACCATTCTCTTGTACCATATCTTGTATATCCTGTATAGTGCCATCCTTCTTGTACCATCTCTTGTATAGTGAGATCTTCCTATCCCCAATTCCGAGCTTCTATACATATCTGTTGTATCTCTTTTTCTATCCATTGTACATATCCTCGTGTCTTGTTGTACATAGTCCTTGTCAGTCTTGCAGTAGCATTTGATCATCACATCTTGTCCTACCTAGCCTTGTACTTCAACAACATCACTTGTCAACTATTCTTGATCACTGTGATTATTCTTCGACTTCATCATTTGCCAGCGAACAACACTCATTCTCTCATCAATCAGCGGGTCCTTGAGGATGTATCCTTCCTCTTGTCTAATATAATCTTCCACCCATCACACTAGGTCCATGTCGATGCATCCTTCCATACGTTCAGACCAATCTTCCCACCATCAATCCCATCTATCACATCAAATCTCTCTCTCCTTGGCAAAGGATGTCCTTTTGGAGTTCTCATTTTGGTCTTGGATTCTATCCTTTGGATCTTGTTAATATTTTATGGCTTCTCATTATTCTCTACTCAAAGTCACCATGATCCTTTATATCATGGTGAGCTATGAATGAGGATAATCTGGGGCAAGGTCTTTTGATCTTTTGCTTCTGCCTGTGAGTCATTCGTGTGTTTGTGGTTTATTCCACATCGTTTCCACCATGCCTCCTCTGGGATTCATACATGATGCTGGGGCAACCCTGTGTGTCTTTTTAGTGTCACTCCTCTACAACACTGGTGACAAGGCCTCGTGATCCTAGTATCCTTGGCAGGTCTCTCACATTACTATATTAAACTAGGTTGTGCTCTCCACATTTGCACTTGGAGCTTCCCCCAATCCCCTGCATCCTGTATCATATAGATTAATCTTGCATCTTGCATCTCTCATGTAGCTGGATCCTGCATTTTGCATTCCATCTCATCTTGCATTCACCCATCTTTGCTCTTGGAAGCTTGGTTATTTATCTCCCCTTCTTCCTAGCTCCTTCCTTCTCTATTTCCTTTCAAGAAAATTCCACAACGTTTACTCCTTGCATTATTTTCTTGAGGGGGAACAATCCCTTATTCCTCTAAATTCTAGCCTTGGGCATCTTATTTTTTTGTCTTTGACGCCATGCCACTTGCAGCATCGCATCAAAGAAGGGCAAAATGTAGACACCTAAAAATCCTTTAGAAAATAAAGTATTTTTATTTTTTGAAAAATCCCCGATGACATCATCATTTATTAATTAATTAATTTATTTTTATATCATTAAATCCCTTTATCTTAATTAAAAATATTTAATTAAAAAATCCCTCCCAAAAATGTTTAAATCTTATTTAAACATTATCTCCTTATTTATTAATTATTTAATTAATAAATTGACCAAAAATCTCAAAATAAATAATTTATTTATTTTTTGCCCAAAACTTGACCAATTTCCTTAAGACCACTAACCTCTTCCAGAATCTTCTAATCCTTCTTTAATTTCGATTAAAGGCTAATCCCCTCTTTTCCTAACCCTAATCCCAACTCAAAATATTTAATTAAGATTAAATATTTAATCCTCATATTTATAAATTCATTTTAATAAATATTTTCAAACCTAAACCATGGAAATAAATAAATCTTTATTTATTTCTTAAAATCCATGTTTATCCTAAGAAAATTCTAGACTCTTCTAGAAAGTCCTAACCCTAATCCTAATCCTAATCCCCCCCTAATCCTGTCACATTCCCTAACCAAGGTTAGCCAACTCTTAAGCTTAACCGAAAGTCAACAAACTTTTAGAAACTTCTCTTACATGCATTAAGTGCATTTAAGGCCTCCTTATCCCTCTTACATGCATTTATCATGCATTTAAGAAGCCCCTCACCCCTTTCTTACACTCTTTAACCTTAGGCACATTTCCCAAATTGTGCACATTCCTCCCATCTTTCAACCCAATGCCCTTATGACACTTGTCACAAGGAGGTGGCCCTGAACTAGCACAATTCATGTGCTCCCCTCTGAATGAATCTTGGCCTCTCTTAAGGATTTTGATCCTGGCCACTCATTCCTCCTTCCCAAATCCTATAAATGCTCCTCATTTCCAAGAGCAAAATAAAACCATTCACCTTTCATTTCAAGCATTGTTATCATGCCCATTTAGCTCTAGACTTAGCATAATCATCTTAATCTAGCTTACTTTCAAGTATTTTAGCTCATCCTAATTTAGTAATAATGGATTAACATAGTTTATTTCCTCATTTTACATAGCATATCATCATCATCACATCTCTATTTGGTCTAAAATCAATCTTAGCATAAACATCATGTAGCTTAATCTTCATTTCAGCATCATTTGATCCTTGAGGCCTTAGGGGCAAATCAGGTGTTCTATACCTATTTTGTGCCATTTATGGAGTTTTCATGGATCTCAATCCATCCTAAAATGCATAAGAAATATGCTCCAAGTTCTTAGAGAGCACACCCACATCCCCTTAAGCAAGAGCAAATCAAACAGTGCTTGGGTGCACCTGTTTTAGCTCAATCTGAGGTGGCCTAGTTTAGAGTTTTATTTGTTTTGGATTGATTTCATGCTAGACTAAAATCTAATCTTTGTTTGGCTTGAAGTTTTTCAAACCAGGTACCTTGAAAAGCCTTGTACACAGATAGTATCAACAACACCATCTGTGACAATGCCTTTATTCTTGTTCCAATTTTTGTTCTTGTCTTTAGAACTGGATCCTAATTCGTACTTGTCCTTTTGAAGTGTGATGTCTCCTTTTTTCACAAGTACTTTTTCAATTTTGATCGCATTGTCTACCATCTTATCAAAAGATGCATGATCTTGCATTTGTAAAGGGTAGTTGATCTCTGGGATAATATTATTGATGAAGATTTCCAATTTCTCAGTTTCTGGAATAGGCCTAGCATATAGAGAGAATTTCTTCCTCCATCTCTTGAGAAATGTCAGGAATGGTTCTCCTGGATATTGTTTGAGATTGTAGATATCAATCATGATGACTGGATGTTGAATGTTGTAGGAGTATTGCTGATAGAACAATTTGATCAACTCCTCAAAAGTTTTGATATTAGAAGGCAATCTAGAGAACCAATGAATGGTTGTTCCTCCTAGAGATCGAGGAAAAAGACACATTAGATAGGTTGGTTCGTGCATGAACTCCATAGATTTTGTATAGAATTCTCTAACATGATCTTGAGGATCAGAGTGTCCATCATACTTATCATATTTAGGCATCTCCACTCTTTTCAAGAATGGTGGCATGTACAAGTCTTTGTCAAATGGAAAAGGACATAGGGCCTCCATGGAGAACTCCTTGGGTTCCTTTTCTTTCTCCAGGTTATTAAGTTTGACTTGCATGGCATGCATCTATTTCATCATAGCTGTGAATGGAGTTTCCTTCTCATGTGTAATGATATCTTCAACATTAAAGTTGGGAGGAAGTTTAGCTCCTTGATGAGCTAATTGTAAAAAGTATGCCTCTCTGTCCTCTTTCAAGAAATGCTTCATCATTCTTTTGAAGTTATCATCATTTTGATATTGAGCAATTTCTTCAGGTGTGGGTTCCTGATCTACACCATGTTGAGATTGAGCTCTTTGAGAGCCAAAGTTTGTCCCTGCTTAAGACATGGTAGGAGTTCTCCCTGGGATAGATTGATGAGGATTTTGTTGATTACCTCCATGAGTTGATGAAGGAGGAATGTAACCAGTTTTCAATCAAAGACTGCCAAGACCGTCGTCTTCATAAAGACCAAAATTGTAGAGTTTCTCAAGAGTTGGACTTTGGCTATGAGTCAAAGGTAAAGTATGAGATATTTCCCTAGATTTCTTGTGAGAGGAAGCTCTAGTTTCCACCATTAACCTTGGGTGAAACAAAAGAATATGATGAAGACAATTGAATTCAAGAAGATCAAATGATGCAACCTTGTCAAGGTTTGATTGATTGAAGCTTAGATTAGATGTAAATGAAGGAGACTGTGCCCTGGATGTATGGGTAGATTCCCAAAAGATAGCGGACATGAGTTCACCACACTTAGCCATTTTGATGATTGATTGAAGATTGATAGTTATGACAAGGTTTTGACACAAGATGATAAAGACTCAAATCAATTAAACAGAAGGCTAAATCAGATTCAAAAGGCCACTTTAGGAAAATGATTGGATTCTCAATAGTTGTTGCTCTATTCCTGACACAGTGATTTGTTTGATAGATTCTGGAAATAGGCTGGAAAAGTTGGGTCTCTGATAGTTCTGAGAACTTTCTAACAACTTTTCAAAATTTCTCAAATGACTTTCTATAGGCTTGTACGACAGTGGGTATAGCATGAAACAACAATTGAAAAACTCGTATGACTATTGCAAAAATCGCATGATAGTTGATTGTAGGAATTTTGACTTTTTGATTTGACTGGCAAATAAACTCGTACAACAATGTACCATATACCATAGGACAATCAGGGGGTTCTGAAATGACAATAGCCAAAAGTCATCCCTTTTTGACTTTACAAAATGACTGTTAACTCTAGAAAGGTGTTTGACATCAAATTTTGCAATTTTTCAAATTTTTAGTTTCAGATTGTTCACAAAATTAACTGTCCAGATTTGAAGATTGTAGTGGATTGATTCATTCTTAGTAACCAGATAGATAAACAAGCATGCAACATAGCAAGCAAGTGATTTCAAGCACATCTAAAAATAATGAACATGGGACAAAGCAACCTTGTGCATGAACAATCAAGTGACAGAATTGTGCTAATCCCTAGGAGTGCTAACAGTGTATGTTCCAAAAAGTTTTGCAATAATGCACATATTCCTAGAAAAGGAAAATTTGGCCTCATTAGGGTTTTTAGTAATGATCTAACTCTGCAAATTTTGTGATCTCAAGAGGGTGAACTCCAATCCAGGCGCACCAGGGTTTTGACACAGTCTAAGAACTTAATCTTTAGGATCTACTACGGAGATCTGACAGCCCAACAAGAGACCACACCTGTGGAGATTTCTTCCACAAGGACATTTATATAAAGGTTTTCACTACCACAGTGAAAATGGCTATTATCACTTGGGGTTCCATCAACGTGGTTGACCCAATTAAGGGAATGTCCACTACGGTTAACCCTCTCTAAAGGTGACTCACAAAATATACCACATGGAGATTGGTTCCAGATTCAAGGATTTGAGTTTCTGGTACTACCCAAAAAGGGAGTAGAGCATAATCCTCTAGCCTTTTCACTTTTAACCCAAACAGAGCAAACAGATTAATTTGACACGCTAAGACTAAGATTATCTCACAAAGATCTATGATGTCAACCACTCATGATCTATCAACCTCTCCGGAGAGAGAATGTATCAATCAGAAGCTGAAGACACACAAATATAGTAGAATGTGAGACTCCCTCAGTATCCTCCCTACCTACAAGGGTTCCTTCATTGAGAAGAGTTTCATTGGAAACCCACTCTCTCAAGAGCCATGAATAGTGTTCATAGGGCCCATTTACTATGTGTAACAAAGATGCTGAAAAGCAAATATATGTTCATTTTTATAGCCCAAAATAAAATATGTGATATGAAAGCAATAAAGGTCACACAAGCTTGACACGCAAGAGTTGTTTTTAATCCAAATCGAAACATTATCAGCTGAGAAGATTACCTGAATTCCTCCCAGCACGCTTAGTAGATTCTTACCTATTTTTAGTAATTCTCACGCTTTTCAAATTCAAAATCAGCAGAAATCAATCAAAAATAGAAAATTTCAATCGTTAATGTTAGCTGTTAGTCCAAATTAGGAAATTTTTTTTGGAAAACTGACTAGAAAAGTGAAATGACAATTGAAACCTAGCACTAAAAATTGTACGACAGTGGGTTTCCTCCTAGACGATAGTCCAAAAACTCATATGACACTGGGTACCAAATCATATGACAATCGAGATTCCAAACCACACTGTGATCCTGATGGTATAATTCTTGATCAAATAAACTGTCGTACGACAGTGGGTATCTCCTGGTATGAGTTTCTGACAAAACTTGTATGAAAATTGTATGGACATAAATTAAAAATCATAGCTTGGAATAGAAAGCGACAAGAAGATGATAGAAATTGATAAAAATTGAATGAAAACCCATTTCAAGGCCCCACGGTGGGCGCCAAAAATGTGTGTGAATTTTGTACCTAACTATAGACACAACACTTCAGTAAAACATTAGAGGTTAGCTAAAATTGAAATCATGTAATGAAATGAAAACTAAACTAACCAGGCAATTTACTGCCTTCTAATAGATGCGAGTATGTATTCTCAGATTGGACCGACTTCAGTGACCTTCACGACACCTAAACAAAGGATTTGAATGCAAAATCTAGATATGAATTAGATGCAAATTAATTAATTTTTTTGGAGTTTTCTATGCAATAATATGAGAAATCTGATATGAAATCTAATCTATATGAAAAACTGATATGCAATACAATTAATCTAACAATGATATGCTAAAATATGAATGATCTCACAAAGTTGTTGATTCGTAAAGAGGCTTCAATTCTTCAGATACCAATTCGCCAGCATAAGTTTACAAAATTATGAGATGTGATTATGAAGAGCTGAGCCTTGATTTTATAGAAATCCAGGGCTTTGGGGATGCATGGAAAAAGCCATAAATCACTCAAATAAACTCAGGCTGATTTTTGAGTTATCAAAGAATAAAAGATAATCAATTCACAAAATCATGCAAAAGCATGCAAAAATAGCTTTTTAACTCAAATCAGAGTTGAGTTTATTTTTAAAACAACTTGAATTGATTTTCTAATTTCAAATTTAACTCCTTTTTGAATGTGCATAATAATTATGAATTAAATAAATAAATAAAGTGATTTATTTCCAACTTAACTGATTTTGAAAATAAAACAATTGATTTATGCGTTAATCAATTATTAAATCAAACTTTTATTCCAAAATAATATCATTAAATATGACAACTTGCTTTAATTAATTAAATAAGAATTTAATCAATTAATGATAGGAATTTTGATTTATTATCAAATTTAAATAATAATAATTAGGAATAAATATAATTAAATTCAATTAAATAATTAAGTGGCAGTATTAAATCTAATTAATTAAATATTCAGAATATTCAATTAATCAAACTTTAGGATAAATAGGATTTATCACCAAATAATCATTAAATTAAAGATAATTAGGATAAATAAGAATATTACTAGGAATATTCCTCGATGCAGAATTTGGGATAATCAATTAGGATTCGATGATGTTCAGATGTGCCTTAGGTTAGGACTTCGATGTCAATTTTGTTCGATGTGTTGATATAGGAGTTTAATGAACTTATAGCCCATTTTTGGGGTATTACAGTAGTGGCATATTTTTTTTGTATGGAAGACAACATCCAAACATACTCTCTCAATAGTTGTGTAATTCAACTCATATCCGACAAGTTTTTTTCTCATATAGGAGATTGCTCACTCTTTTCCATTATTATCTAGTTGTGCTAAGAGAGCACCGAGTCCAACATTAGTGGTGAGAATATAGAGGATACAAGGTCAACCTAAGACAAGTAGAACAATAATGGTGGATTAGCTAGGTATTTTTTGATCTATTCTAAAGCTATCTAACATAATAAATCCCATAGAAACTTGGCATCTTTTCGCAATAGGTGAGAAAAAGGATGAACTTTGTCTACAAACTAGGACACAAACTTTCGAATGGACTAAAGTCTACTGTGTAAGCTATGGAGTTGTTTTACTATCTTAGGAGGAATAATATCCAAGATGGATTTCATCTTCTTTGGATCTACCTCTATTTCTCGATAGGACACAAAGTAGCCTAGAAACTTTCATGATTATACACCAAAGATACACTTCTTCAGATTTAGCCAAACCTTGTATTTCTCTAATCTATAAAATATTTTGGTAAGGATGGCGATGTGTGATTCTCATGTCTTTGATTTTCCTAGAATGTCATCCACGTCATCTTCCATGAAATCATGTAGAAGGTCAGGAAAGATTGTCATCATAGCACACTAATAGGTGACTCCATAATTTTTAAGGCCAAAGAACATGACTTGATAACAAAAGGTACCCCAAGGTGTAGTAAATGCCATATTTTATTGATCCTATTTTGTGATTTTGATCTAATTGTATCCCAAAAATCCATCCATGAGAGATAGCATCTCATGTCCTATCATTAGATCCACTATAATGTCTATGTTTGGGAGTAGAAAATCATCCTTTGGACATGCTAGATTGAGGTATCTAAAGTCTAAATAGATGTAGATGCCTCAAGAATCCTTACCCATGGGTACAATATTGGATACCCATTCAAGATGTTCTATAGGTCTAATGAATTCAACATCCAACATCTTTTTTAACTTTACTTTGACTAATAAGGCCACTTGTGGATGCATCTTGCATTGTTTTTATTTGAGAGGTTTCACTTTGGGATCTATTGTAAGGTGATGTATGACCAGATTGAGGTCTAGTCCATGCATGTCTTTGTAAGTCCATGCGAAGCTTATTTATGCCTTACATATGAAGAAATTCAATCATGTCCTTTTTCTCTTTCTCACTAAGAGATGCTACTATGAATGTGATCTTAGGGTCCTTGGTTGTTCCAAGGTTGAATTCTACTATATATTCAATAAGGATGGATGATTTCTTTGGTGGTAAAGACTTGAAGGTCAAGTCAAATTCTCCCTCTTTCTCTTGTTGTGTATTTTGTTTCGATGGTTTCTGCTTCTTGTTAGACCCTTTTCCTTGATTCCCTTTATTAGCCACCAATAGCATAAACTTTGAAGACTTGATAATCCCCATGCTCATCAATTTTGTTTGTTCTACCATCAACATCTCTGTGAAGGCATCAAATAAAGGCATGGAGTATGGATCCATAGTCAACGAATGAGTTTGGAAGATATAAACAAATGATGAATACTCTAATGGAAGAAGCTCTAACAAAATGTGAATCAAGTTTTCATCTAATTTGGGCATGCCACAATCCTTAAGTTTGGCTCTAAGTTCTATGGCCTTAGCTACATAGTCTTGGATTGTATCAAATTCTTTGGGATCCAAATTGATGAGTTCTCTATCAATTTTAAAACCCCTAGATTTATCAACTTGACCATAAAAATTGCTAAGATTTTCCCAAGCTTCTTTGACTATGTTACAACCCTCAATATGAAAGATGAGATCCTTTGTGACATATTGCCTCAAAATTCTACTAGCCTTTTTATTTTCACTTTTCCATACTTTTAGATCATCAGGATCAGATGGTGCATCAATAGTTCTATCAATATAATCACTATATCCTTTTTCCATTAGCTTACTCCATGCATCAATTTTCCAAGTAGCATAATTATGTGGACTTAAAAGTGAAAATCTAGGAGAACCCATGATGAAAAATAAAAGAACATGAGAAAAATAGAAGCACAACTACTCAAGACAGCCCCCCCCCCCAAAAAAAAAAAATTACAAAAAAATCACTCATTCAAAGAACCCCCCCATAATAGATAATTTTAACACTTTATATTTAGTGTGTTTACAATTTTCACTTGCCAAAATGGGCCAAAGTGAACTTATGATTTTGATGATTAAAATAGAAAATATGAAGCTATAGAAGACTCAACAAAATAAGACACAAGATCACTCAAAGATCTAATCTGTTGGTAATATTTTCAAGTTTTCAAAGCTCCATTTTAATTTTTGCTCCTTTGAAAGTTTTCCATGCTTTTGTGCTAATTTTCCCGCAATTCTCATGTCCCAGATGTTGAAAGTATGTTCCAAATGGTAAAAGCCCTAAGTGTTAGGTCAAAAATGCTTATAAAGATCCAAAAACCCTACAAAAACCTAACCAAGTTCTATTTTTCTGTTACTTTTTCAAATCACTTAAGTAAGCGTTTAAGCATGTGCGCTTTAAAATTACTCCTTAGTCACCTGGTCTCTGAAAGTATTCAGCATATTCTTTTAGTCTAGTGATTCAAAAAATATCTTTATCATGCAATCTCTTTAGGTATGGAGAATATTCCTTTTCCTCATGAGACTTAGTGGACGTGTTCAGTCGCCAAGCCTCCCAATGATCTTTTTCAGATCTAGTGACTACTACCAATAAATATTTTGAAGGCAACTATAGTCGCTCGGTCTCCAGATAAAAAAATATTTTAGTCGAGTGATCTCTTAATAAGATGATGAAGTCATTAAGTATTCAGTGATTATGAGACTTCCCCTATAGTCACTGAATCTCCAGATAAGAGATGGTGGTTATGTTTTCCTTTAGTCACTGAGTCTCTAGGTTCTTTGGCGGTTAATGTTTAAATCCAATGACCTAGCAATTGCAATAGTCACATATCCTTAGAATCCTGGTGGTTATGTTATAAACATTCAGTGATCTGGCAACACAGTTATCTCCTAGTCTCGTAATGTAGCAGTTAATCCTTAAAATGTTCAAAGACTAAGTGACTACCATAAGATGAAGGAAAGATCAACGGTCTGCATTTAATCTCATAATCTAACTAAGGTTAAGCAGGGTATCTAGTGATTTGGAGAATAAAGGCTTTCACTCAGTCTTTGAATTTAACCAGGGTAAAGGAAATTATTGAGAGACTATGAGATTCTTTCAGTCCTATGTTCGCCAAAAGGTAATGAGTTAAGGAAAAGATTTTCACAAGATAAATATGAACTGTTGATGTAGTTTCAATTGGGCGGTGGTCACATTATCTGAAAGTCAAACCATGGGTTGACAAAAGTTTTAGCGACTGTGAGAAGCTTTTAGTCACCCAGTCTCTGAAGAAAACTCGGGTTAAGAAAATCATCCAGTGACTAGAAAGTAACCTTAGTCACGTGATCGCAAGATGATTAAAGGTTAAGTGTTAGCTGAGGTCAAAAAATGAAAAAATATATGAATTCATTTGTTGGATTTGATGATGTGTTTGTTCCTAATTGGTCACAGAGTAAAATAAAGGATTAATAATCTCTCAGTGACTATGAGATAGACTATAGTCGCTTAATCTCTAGAAGAAATAAATCAAAGATTTTCTGCCTATAGTTGCTAGGTCTCTAGATAAGTTCAATCTCTGGGTCTCCAAAGAAATTCAAAGTTAGAATGAAAGTGCAGAGATTAAGCAACTACTGTTGATTTTGTTCTTTATAAGTTAAGATCTAACGGTTGTCTCTTAATCACTAGATAAAAGTGATGTCATCCAAAAAATGTTGAGACTAAGCGACTACTATCAGATTAAGATCCTATGGTTATCATGCAATTGTACAAATATTCAATGATAAAGAGACTTCTCTTTAGTCACTAGGTCTCTGGATAAGTAAGGTCGGGTAGTCTCCAAAAAAAGTTTGAAAAGTCAACAAATTCTGGTGATTAACAGACTCACTATGTAGTCGCTAAGTCTCTCAATAAAGAAATAAGGAAATGAGACTTGGAAAGACTATAGTCACCAGATCTCAGGATAAAATTGGTAAGTGATAAATTTTGCAATGATTAGACTATAGTTGCTGAGTCTCAGAATGCAGAGAATTAAAAGTAAAAGGACTTAAGCTGGACCATTATATAAGATCTAATGGTAGTCATTGAATCTCAAGAAGAAGTCAAAAAGAGCTCAAACATTCAATGATGGAGAGACGGACTATAGTCACTAGATCTCAGAATGAAAATTTACAGTTTCATAAGGTCACCAGATTGTGAGATAAAATGATCAAAGGCTAAATCTTTTAGTGACTATGATTATTGACTATAGTCACCAGGTCTCTAGAAATTATTTCATGATGTAATGATTAAAGATTTCCCTTTAGTCACCTAATCTCAGAAGAATGTGAAAAAGCGCTAAATCTTTCAGTGATTGTGATTGGCTTTGTAGTCGCTATGTCACCATAAATCAAATTTGATTACTTGTCATTTTCTCATCTCACGGCTAGTGAATTGAAGTTTAGGGCATGCCAAGTAATGGTGAAAGTGACATGAATTACAAAGTTCAAAGTCTTGAAAGGGAAATTGCATTCAATTCTCTGGAATAAATACAACTAATTGTCACTCATTTTATAAATTACCAATTATTTCGAAGAGCTAGAGCTAAAAAGTATGAGAGTTTTTGAGTTTTATAGCAATCGGAGAATTCACAGTTTCATAAGTTTCAAAAGAATTCCAATTTGTAGTCAGAATGAGTCAACCATCAACCAGTGGGGCTTCTACCAGCAGGGGTTCTAAGGAGAAACCAAAAGAAAACTACTCGGATGAGTTTCTCACCTTGCTACCAAGATCATCATAGAATAAAAAGGTTAGTGACGAGTGCTTCGTTGATAATTTAAGATACTATAGAGATGCCAGGATGCTTGAGGTTACTAGAATGCACTTGTTTAAATTTTTTTTATAAAAATGTTGATAGTCCAGTACCTGTATCAAACCATTAGACCTCAGGGTTAGCCAAGTTGATAGTCCCAAACATCTTCCTAGATGTTGACTTGTTGATTGCATTGGCAAATAGTTATGACCCCCTGTCTAGAACAATAAGAAAGCATGATAGCTCAGCCTTAGTTACTTTAGACAGGAATTCTTTCATGAGGGCTTTTGGTATCCACATCCCCATGGCCACAAAAATCAATCTACAAGCCTAGGCCAATAGGTATACTCAGGAATTTGTCCTTGTGTCCAAGGAGATTCAAAACCATGTTCCACAAGGCAACATGAACTACATTGCACTAGTGGCTAGGTCAACCCATTACTTTTACAAAGACTTATCTTTCTACATGAAATATATTGCATATGGGTTATGTAGAGTGCTACGAGTAGATGGTGGGGTACAAAGGATTACATATGACATCCTGATGATGGTGTTAGAATCACAACACATGCATACAAGCAAAGGATATAACTACATTAGGTATGTCATTAATAGAATGCATGAGGGTCTGGAGGAAATAAGAAAGAGGGAAGATTCACCTAGGTTTTTGCATTTCTCACTTTTGATGCACTTCATTCTATTCTACAACTACAACATCATGAATGTATAGGACCTTAGGCCAAAAATTGTGTGGAAGGGAAAGCCAAATCTGGTACAATTTCAGATTAGGGCATGGAGTAATACTTCACCAGAATGTGACTTTTGTACTTTTCAAAATTGGACAGTGCAGACAATTCTAATCTCCTTAGGAGTGAATCTTTTTAGGGTACCAGTAAAGGTTCTACAACTAATAAGACCTTGTCAATTTATTGACAAATGGGCTAAAGGCCACAACTAGGGAGACTTTTATTATGAAAAAACATTTACTATGATAAGAATTTATGGGTGCCCCCAGCCACCCCATATACTACCATTCTTTGTTCCACCAAGAATTTCTTTTCTAGAAATTAGTTGGCAGCTAATGCTAACTAACAAGGATTATTTAGCCTCCCATAGAAAGGGTACATTTACCCCTAGACACTTCTGTGTAGGCAACTTCACAATTGGGAAGAATGCATTTTCCATATTAAATGATTGGTTGGGCCAATTCAAGATGAATGTTTCTGTACCTAGGTATGTTGATATAAAGGGTTTCATTGTAATGGCTAGGAAATATTACACTCCTTCCATTCCTATAAATAAAAGACATGAGGAGTATCCTGAGGAGGATGTCATCAGGAACATTATAGAGGATGAAGAAGTGGAAAAGAGAGCCCAACAACTCAATGAGTTACTCTCATTGGAGAAAAGAATAAAAAAGAAGGGATTGTCCTTTGGGGGTTTCTACCCTACAGTGCCTTATCTATAAAGGCTAGATATGATGATGGACAATTTCCATACATTGGCCAACTCAATTGAGGACCAAATAGATGACAAGGAAAGGGAAAAGGAGAAACACTCAAAATCAAATTATGAGGATAGTGATGGAGGCTACCCAGTATATAGCCCTCCTACCATGGAACAAGAATCTCCTATTAGGAAAGAAGGAGAAGAAAATATAATAATGGATTTGACAGAGCTCCCTAGCTCTCAAGATACTAGTGAACCTCCCCTTAAGAAGAAAAAATTACAAATAGAAGAGTCTTCACAAGAAAAGGTCCCTGAGAAGAAAGGAGACAGAGTAAGAGCTCTCTTTCTAGGAGATAGAGCCCATCATCACCAGCTTAGGAAGCATATCAGGGAAGAGAAGAAGAAATGAAAGATGGTAGTAGAGGATGTTGAGTTGCCTCTAGTCCTAGGACAAGATGAAAGAATGTTAGAGTAGGATGCCTTCTTGAAGGATGATGATTTTATCAAGTCAGATGAATTCAAGCACTTCCTATTATGGCATAAGCAACAACAAGTTGCATCAACTGTGCAAATCACAGAGGAAGGCCAAGTACCTGATGAGGCCATCCAAGCTTTGAAAGATTATGATCCTGAGTCTGAATCCATCACTCCAGGAGAAGCTAGGAAATTGGTGAAAGCTAGCAATATGTTTCTTGTACCTGGGTGGGATTTGGCCTCAGCTTTCATCACTGACCAAATAAGAAAGTAGGAGAATATAAAATTGACTTTAGAAACCTAAGTGGGGGGTTTGATAAGAGGGTTTAGATATAGCCCTAAAAATTAGGCACTAGTTATGTGGAGCCTCTACCCAAAAGATCAGAAGCCTTCCTTATTGGATATTCAAGAAAAGATGGATGGTGACAAGATTGTGTGGTCAATCCATAACATAGGAGATCTTGAAATTTCATAAGTGCTTACTCATTTTTCTAGGCTAAATGAGGATAAAACCAAACAACTCTCTGATAGGTATAATGACCTATTCAAAGATTACAATGCACTTGTAACAGATAGGGAGGTACACATAATCAAAGAGAAAGAATTAGAGAAATGTGTGGATGATCTATAGCAATAGATCCTCAACATGCCTATAGTTACCCCTACACCACCAGAACAACCACTTCAGATAGAAACTCAAAGTGTGAATGAAGAAGAAGCTACTGCAGGAAGAGAGAAGGTGAACCTTGAAAATATTGAGGCTATTGTACAAGCCCTTTTGAAAATTTTGCAGCATAGAATTGAGATTTTAAATGAAAAGGAAGATGCATTTTATATTGCATATAATAAATTGCCTAGTTTACAAAGTGAGGTGAATAATTTTGTTTCTATTTTAAGTACTTTTCATGCAACTTGGTCAATAAGGGAATCATTGTTTGAAAGACTAGCAGTAGTGCAGTCTCTAAGGAATGATATCCTAGAGTTAGTTTTACAAGTGGGAGATGAGATTGGAAAGATAGGTGTTGCTTCATCCTTCTTTAAGGGTAAAGCAAATCAGATAGAAGAAAAAATGACAATGTTTGGACCTAGTTTGAATAGGTTCATTCCTCAAATCAGAACAAAGGATGGAGAGATAAAGAGTTTGGATACATGGAGATCATAATTTGATTCTTTTCTACCTAAAGAGGCATTTATAAATGAAAATAATGAAGTTGATATTGATCACTTTAATGCAATTCTTGATGAAGCCTTAAAGTTTGAGATAGACTTCACAAAGTTCTCCACAGATATCAAGAAGGTAACTGATGCTAGGTGGGAGAGATAGAAGAAACAACTCTAGAGCATTCAAGAGTTCCATTGGTCCACAAAGGAATAGGTTACTACATGGGACACTATGAAAAAGCCTAAGAGGAGTAAGTCTGCAACACATGACATTGAAGACATAGAAGATGAATGATCTCTAGCAATGCACCTGATTTATGAGCACAAGGAGAGAAACTATCACAAAAAGGATGATGTAAGTTAGACAGATGGAAATCATCATTCACACAAAAAACTTCAGCAGTTGCATCTGAATATCGGCAAATAAAGGTGCAACTCAAGGGAAAACTCAACAAATAAAGCAACAACTTCTGGCACCATTTTCACTCCTTATTCTATTACATCTTAAATCTTTTGTAATGTAGTGCAAAGTCACTATCAGAGCCACTCATAGCTTGTTGCATCCTTCTCTCAAGGATCCCAAGGTGGTCTCTCTCTACATATAGAAAATATAAACTCACACCAAAGGGTGGTGAAATACTTATTATCATAGGAGCTTATAGATTTACTTTTTGATTCTCAGGAATCTAGTTTTTCTGAATGTACTAACACAAGAAGTTTATCAATAAAATATACTAAATTTCCATGTATATCTTTTAGTGTCTTCATGTGTGATTTTGATTTCTCTACGTGTTTAAATTTGCAAGGCATTTTAGATACATCTTTCTACAAGGTAGATAGTGGGGTTGAAACTAGAGTTCCTTTCAAGGGAGGGGTAAAATCTTGAGTGAGGTCTCTGAGATTTCAGTCTTCATATATGAATTAGATGATATGATTTATGTGTAAGAGGGTAATTTTTAAATCATTTTATTTGAGGTTTGGGTGTGTTTGATTTGAGATATTTTCTGTAGATATGCATTTATTGACTCTGATGCCCTAGGATTTGGCACTGGTCTATGCTTATTTTGCAGTTGTTTTCATCGTCAATCAAATTAAAATGATTTACTTTAAATTGTATGAGTTATATGACTAGATCTGTATCAAGTATATAGGTCACAATTGTGATATTTGAAGAATTCAATCTTGAGAGGTAATACCCACCTGAAGCTTTAAGCTCAAAGAGAAGAAGGATTGTAAATCCTTAACACCTTAGTGTTGATTATTGTTGATGTATCTATTGGGACTGCTAGAGTTATAAATCAGAGTTTTCTAATTAAGTTTTGATCATCTTCAATTTTGAGCACTAACATAATCAATTACATGTGCCAAAATAGACCAAATGTTGAGAGTGATATTTTTTCCCAAATATTCCTACAATCTGATAGCAATTCTGGAAAGTTCTAAAAAAATCATGCACTTTCAAAAAACATTATGCCTAAAAATGTGTCTGTATGAGCCTAAACAAAGCCTCTAAAGTTGTAAAAATAGTGATTAGATAGGTATAGTCACAAAAAACTGAAATATCTACAAAATTCTGTTAGGAATGGGAACAATGAGATGGGGGGGTGAATCAGTGTTCACTACACTTTAACTTTTTACTTTAATCTTTATACTGAACTTTAAATGCTTAAGTACTGAATTAAACATTCATATAAACATGAAACATGAAAACAACACTTGACACCAATATGATTATGGGGAAACCCAAATAGGTAAAAACCCCAGTGGGAATTGATACCCACTAATATTCTGCACTAGTGTTTTGTGATCCTTGTTAGAAGATCCTTTACCATGTTAGGAGTAGCTTTACAATGCTTTAAGTATAGTAGACCTTGTTAAGGGTCAGACCCTATTAGGAGTCTTTTACAATGATCCCTATTAGGGGAGTGGACTCACTTTCCTAGAGCTCACTTCTCAAATGATGAAGGCTACAACCTTCTAATATCAGATACACACTATATCTGTCAGGTGAACTGTCACTGTGTCACTGCTTGTCAAATCAGTTCCTTTGGTGTGTTGATGCTTTGACCTCTAACAAAGCTCTAATACATCTTTATGCTCTCCTTGCATACCTCTTCTATGCATATCACAACTCTATATCAACTCTCATTTTGAATACAATGGGCGCACCTTATATTTATATGCTCATACAAAATATACAATTAGGTCGGCCCTATAACTAATTACAAACAATGCTTCCAAATGAATTGGCTTAAGTGTGCTTACAATTATACATATAAACATGTCAGAAACCTAAATACAATGGGCACATGGCCTTTACAATATTACATTACAATCACAAACCAAAATACTGATTTTCGGCTCCATGCTCTATTCTCTGCTGGCACACACTGGCTGTGCAACTTCAACTGACTGTAACTTTCACATCTTTGCATATCTTCTTATGTGCTCTTAGACTAAGCAAGAATATAGTCTAACCAACTTAATTTCTAGGGTGCATACCATAATTCATCCATACACATGTGCACTGATGCTCTAGGCTACAGGAACTCTATATACTATCCAGTCTTCAACACTTAACCGAATTATGATCTTTACATCAAGTGCACTGACTCCAAACTACTATATGACTTTATTTCCATAATGAAAACACTATATCTAGTCATATACTTCAATATATTCAACTTGCCAACAATCTCCCCCTTTATCATTGATGGAAACAAAGGAATATGGCCAAGTTGCTAACTGTCCCTTAACACAAAAAACTTTTGTCTTCTATACATTTCTTATACATAATCTTATATCTCCCTATACATATTATACTCCATATTCTATACACAACTCCCCCTTTAACATTAATGAAAAAGGTGTATCAAAAAGCTTTATCTATACATACTCACTGAGGGAAAACATTCGGATATGCTATCTTGAGATTCTCCATCTCCTTCTTCCAAAAGGTTATCAAAGAGTTAACTATCTAGAGATGGGCACATAATGCATATTGAAGTTTCTCCATTTTCTTCAAATCTATGCTCAGACCTTGACATAGGTTATCATGGTGGCATCAATCTCCTTAATGTTCTAATTGAGAATGTCTAGTGAGGGCGCAAGAGAATTCGTCAACTGAGTCTGTCTAGACCTTATCTTTTCCATTTCTTTCTCTGCCTTCTCAATTTTGTCCAACTAACCTTGGTAGACATTGTTACATATGTTTACATCAGTGGATGTGTCTAACACTGAACTCTTCACCTACTCAATCATAGCTTTAGCCTCTTTTATTTTCTTAAGATGGGCATCAGTGAGCTTATCCTGATCCATGGAGTCTGCAATGAATTTCCTTCCTTGATCAACAAATTCTTTTAGGGACACTTGACCTATCTTAAGTGACTTCAAGTCTAGTGAAAAATTTCTCATCAGCTCATCAAGTCTCTTCTTTAATTACTTCTCCTCTACAACTCTGGACACAGATTCTTTTAGGCTAGAAAAATTGCTTTTGAACTGTGATAAGATTGTACTTACATCATCAACTAAATGTACCTTGGACGCTTTCTTATCTGTAGGAAAAAAATTGTTCAATATTTTCACCGATTCCACAAGGAGAGGATTTCTCATCACTTGTTTCTCCTTTTCTTTCTCCATAGCCAAGACGCTAAACTTAATCATGTCTTCCTCTTTCCATGAGTCCAAACTAGATGTGTTAGGTGTCAAACTTGACAACAATGCTCAGGAGGGAGTGATGGGAGTGTTTTACCTTGGCTAGATCTACAGAAGTTTCATCCTTCTCTTTTTCTTTATATTCTTCTTTCTTTTCTTCCTCTTCCATTTTCTCTTCTTCTTTCTCATCTAATATATTTTCAGTCATTACCTCTTCTTGATGAGTGGGAGGAGTGCTGCTACATAAAATCTAAGCTTCTTATGTACTAACAAAAGCTTTCTCAAAATTGTCCAATTCTGTGTCAATGGCCGCCATGGCTATCTCCACATTATCAATGATAAAGGTGATGTCCTTGAGTGATTCTAACATGGGCACAAACTTATCTACCTCTGTTTGTGTTTCTACTATAGGTGTTGAATCCTAAGGACTTGTAGATTGTACATTGATGGTCTCTCCTGCTTTGTCTTGCTTACTAGGTGCTTGAGAGATGGGTGCAAACTTAGGTTTCATGTGCTACTCTAAGATTACCTTCTCAAAGGCCTTCTCTATTTCTTGAGATATCATCTCATAGTATCATCTCATAGTATTTTTTCATGAGGTGAAGTATCCTCATGTTTTTTCTTAAGTGCGGCTTCACTAGATTTAGTAACAATGACCTTTCTTCAATAGAGCATACTGGAAGAGTGGAATCAAGAATTTGTTCCCTTATTCTGAGGTTTGATAATCATACCATGAATTTTGATTTGTCATTTTCATTGTATGTTTCATAAAACTTTCCCACTTGTTCAATTCTGCCCTCATCAATAATTCTTGTGCTCAAGGCTTTAAGACTTGGTCTGAATCCCGCCTTACGAGGTGCTTGACTGGTTTTCTTGCTCCTTAATGCTCATGAGGATGGATGACTAGTGCTTAATTCTTTCTTTATTTTGATCATTGGTTCATACTTTAGAGGAGAAATAGGATCACTAATTTCTTTGGGCGCAGAAGGAGTGTCATCAGTCATATCCTTCTGACTATCATCTTTTTCAATTTTTATCTTTTTCATCTTAGGATCTTCTTGTCCTTCTTCTGCTACTGTGCTTTTCAATTCTAAAGCAATCTTCTCTTCCCTTGCCTTGTCAAGGTCTACTTGAGACACACATTGTATTCTCAAGATCTCTAATGTGACTTTAGGAACCTTTCTTTTTGTTGCTGGGTTGTTTAACTTTGCATCTACTTCTTTGGTTTTCTCTTCATAGGTTCCCCACCTAGGATCATTAGGATCTTTGGGGGCTGATAGTAGGACCTATGCATATGCTTCAAGGACTTTTTCCTCTACCTCATAACCAATTGGATGAATCCACTTAGTCCTTGGTTCAACTGCTTCCATACAAGTTGTATTTGTCTCCACCATAAAAAAAATTGTATCCTTGTACTTATCCACAATTCTCTCTGGAATCCTGTACCTCATTTGCATCTTGATCCTAAAGGTCTTCAATTCCAATGTGACATAATCTCTCAATGTGCTTTCAGTGGATGCATTGAGGGATATTTGTGGCATGGTTGGAATAGATTTTTCCAAATACATATCTAAAACTTTTCCAACTATATGAAGATACATATAGATGATTAGGGACCCAAAACTGAATATATTTGTCTTGTCATGTTTGATAGCCTTGATCTTATCAATCAACTATGCATGCAAGATCTCACACAAGTTGAATTCACTATCTTCTTTTACAAGTCTTATGGCTGCTAGAATAGTGCCCACAAATACACTATTCACCCTGATGGTGTGATGAAACCTGTATCCTAGTATCATTGACATCAATTTGATGTCTGCTTGCTCAATAGGCTCTATGGTCATGTCGCACCTATCACTCCTAGACTTACATGCTTGTTCAACCATTTTCCTAACATCCTTGCCCACAAGAAGGATGATGCCTATTCTAGATAGGCCTGCCATCTCATGTATCAGGTCACCTATAATTCTTATAGGTACATCTCCAATCCAAAATAGATCATCATGAATTATGCTTAATAAGATCTTTATCCATTCTATCTCATAGAATTCATATGCCATAGCATACTCAATAATAGGGTGATCATTCCATTTAGCATAATCATCCATGAAGGTTTTGTCTGGTTTCAGCATGGTATCCATGTGCACCCTAAGCCTATCCAATCCAACTGGTTCCTTCTTACTGTAAATGTAAGCCCTAATGTCTTCCACATGCATGATGCCCATAGGCATGTGGAAGAAAGCTCCCTCTAAATCATCTAGGGTTGATTTAAATGGGTGCCTCTTGAAAAATAGATTTTCTTCTCAATGACATCATAAACAATGGGAGTGGCCATGACTTACTTCATAAACACTTTCTAACTGATCTCTAAGATAATTTGATGACTTCCTAATCGGTGCAATGAGCTAGGGTTTCTGCAACTGATCAATTGCATTATAAGCACTGATGGATCAATCTCCAAGACTTTGCAACAAATTCCAAGGCTCTTTCTACTCTTCAATCACTATAACTCCAAATGCAATGAGTAATGAAACAACTTTCTATGTACTTAAAGTGATATTTCTACCATTAATGCAAGTTGTGTAAACCAGGCTGCCACTTCAAAATTTCAAACTTGAGTTCTGCTAACAATCACCTTGTGCACTCTTGCACAATGATTCCTCTATACTGCAAAAGCTTAAGTCCAAAGGTGCATACTCTGAAGATGAGTATACTAGCCACGCAGGGGTCTAGAGCTAAATTAACTCCCCCTATGACCCTAAGGGCCATTCATCTAGATGTAGAGGGTGCGTCCATAGTGGATGCATCCAATACAATCTCATCATCATTGTCCTTTTTCTCTGACCAAATCATGCTCACATCATTTGTGGCTTTGAAAAAATTAACTTCTCCTTCTAGATCCAAAATTGGTTCTTCGGCCTTTTTAGGGCTTTCCTAACCTTGCATCCTTGATCTACAGAATCTAGAGATATGTCCAACCTTGCTACAAGAGTGACAAATGACAAGAGGTCTTATATTCCTTGGCACATTGACATGAGTCACCATTCTACATTGTTTTGATATGTGACCATTATTGTTACATATCTGACATGTAACATTCTGAGAACTTCTTACATTTATCTGATTCTAATTTCTTTGATCACTTTGAATCCTGTTCTTCTTACTAGTCTTGCAATTCATAGCTTTATGACCAAATCTATTGCATGTATAACAGTAGCCATTAAAAGGTCTTACCTTTGTATAGTTTCTTGCAATGTGTCCATTCTTGTTACATGCAAAACAAGTATGTTCTACTTGCTTGCACTTATTCTTAGGTGGTCCACCATTATCTTTGGTTTTATTTAGTCTTTTCATCATCAATAGAGTCTTTTTGTGTCTCCTTTCTTGCTTGCATGTTGTCCATCTGGTTTTGTGCTTCATTGTAACCAATACAGCTAGTGTCTCCTTTGACTCTCCTTGCATACAACTGGGATTCTATCAAATCAGTACTAGTGTGTAACTCTCTAATATGATCTTTTGGTACTTTCAACTTAGACTCCAAGCTTTCTTTGCTATTTCTTAGCTCCAAAATTTCCATGTTTACTTGTCTTAGTTCTTCATTGAGTTGAAGGTTCTCCTTGACTTGTTCATTGTAGTTTTCTTGATTTTTCTTCAGCTTATCATCAAATTCTTCAAGTAGTTCTTGCATAGATGTATTTTCTTCATTCAGTTTCTTGACCTTTTCTCCTAGATTACTATTAGAGAATTCTTTCAAATCCCTTCTTAGCTTTTTGATAACTAATTGAGCATCACTGACTTTCTCTTTTAGTTCTTCAATTTCTCTTTTAGATTTTTCTAGGTCTTCAAGAGCTGCTTCAAGATTTTTCTTCAGATGTTTCATTTCTACTTTGTCCATGATCTCCTCAAGTGGTTAAAATTCTATGTTGAGGACCAAAGCTCTGATACCAATTGTTAGGAATGGGAACACTGAGAGGGGGGGTGAATCAGTGTTCACTACACTTTAATTTTTTACTTTAATCTTTATACTGAACTTTTAATGCTTAAGTATTGAATTAAACATTCATATAAACATGAAAACAACACTTGATACCAATATGATTACGGGGAAACCCAAATAGGTAAAAACCCTAGTGGGAATTGATACCCACTAATATTTTGCACTAGTGTTTTGTGATCCTTGTTAGAAGATCCTTTACCCTATTAGGAGTAGCTTTATAATGCTTTAAGTACAGTAGACCTTGTTAAGGGTTGGACCCTATTAGGAGTCTTTTACAATGATCCCTATTAGGGGAGTGGACTCACTATCCTAGAGCTCACTACTCAAATGATGAAGGCTATAACCTTCTGATATCAAATACACACTATATCTGCTAGGTGAACTGTCACTATGACACTGCTTGTTAGATCAGTTCCTTTGCTACGTTGATGCTTTGACCTCTAGAAAATCTCTAATACTTTATGCTCTCCTCACATACCTCTGCTCTACTTATCAAAACTCTATATCAACTCTCATTTCGAATACAATGGGTGCACCTTATATTTATATGCTCATACAAAATATACAAATAGGTCGACCCTATAACTAATTGCAGGCAACGCTTCCAAATGAACTAGCTTAAGCATGCTTAAAATTATACATATAAATATGTCAGAAACCTAAATATAATGGGCACATGGCCTTTACAATATTACATTACAATCACAAACCAAAATACTGACTATCAACTCCATGCTTTGTTCTTTGTTGGCACACACTGGCTGTGCAACTTCAACTGACTGTAACTTTCACATCTTTGCATATCTTCTTATGCACTCTTAGACTAAGAAAGAATATAGTCTAGCCAACTTAACTTCTAGGGCACATACCATAATTCATCCATACACATGTGTGTTGATGCTCTAAGCTACAGGAACTCTATATAATGTCTAGTCTTCAACACTTAACTGAATTATGATCTTTACATCAAGTGCATTGACTCCAAACTGCTATATGACTTTGTTGCCATAATGAAAACACTATATCTGGTCATATACTTCAGTATAGTCAACTTGGAAATGAATTCATCCACCAAAACCATAAAATAGTTGCACCACTAAATAATTTAGGAGATTCTACCCAAAAAATAAATAAAAATGAACTCTATTTGAAACCCGAATGACCAAGTTACGACCTCTCAAAATTGTACTGCAAAATCAAAATTACATATGGTGAGGGCTCCAAAATTTTCAAAGTATGATGATGTCAACACAACCAAGAGCCTAAATTTGACATTCAAATAGTTGTCAAAGAAAAACAAAATCTCCCAAGTATGACAATTAGACGACCTCCAAAACAAATATAACAAGATGATGACATAGGTAATGGATTAAAATTGATGAGCATATAATTATCAAAGAAAAAATAAAATATGCCTGATGATACCCAATGAGCATCAAATTTAATGCAATGAAATCTCTGTGAAAATCCAAACTTTTATGGGAAAAATTAACAAGCATGTCAGATCTCACCACATGTCAAAGCTATATTGGATGTGCAATGATGGAGGGATGCACATGTAGAAGGATGAATACTAAAGTCAACTCACCTTACATATCTGTGCAATGCCTGGAGGAAGTTGGTTGCAAGGACAAGCTGGATAAAATTTTTGGAATCCAAGCAGCGACGAGAATTGTCTGGGATCCAAGCAACACAAGTCTTTTCCTTGGGTGCAAATTTTTATATAATATTAGAGATGAATGTCTATGAAACAAGTTGTGATGAGATGTCATTGCCAAAACAAAATGCCATAGTGAAAATGCTTGAACTACAATCTGTTGTGATCTCTACGTGCTAGGAGGATCGGTGACTTGGAATATCATAGGAGATCGATAAGTTGGAGGTTGACTCAGTGATTTCAAATGATGTCTTCACATCACACATCAAGTGTTAAAGAATGTGAAAATGCAATGCTAGGTAGATCTGGATCAGGGGTAAGATGCTTCACTGAGTTGTTGTGCAATGTTTCCTTGTGATGAATGGAGTGATGTCAAGAAATACGAGGAACTTGGCTCGGGCAGATTGGTAGTATAGGGATCTTGAACTTATTGGTATGCATTGGCTTAGGATGATCATCTTTCACATAGTAGAAATGAAATCAAAGGAGCTCAGGGATTTGGTAGGAAGATCAAATCACCTAGCTGAGGTCCAAGCTATGAACTCGGTTCAGCTCGGCCATGTTGGGATGCCAATCATATTTAAACCCACATTTCTATGAAGAGAGACTTTTTCAGTGCTAAAAAAGTGTAGTGTGTAATGAATAAACAAATCAAAACTATTGGGAGCTTACTTGTCGGTGAAGACCAGTGTGGGTTGAGATTCTAACTTTAAAATGACTTGTACAATGTAAATGATCTGAATTTTTGAAAAATTAAATCGTACACAATTGTAAATCAGGCTGCCCAAATTTGATTTGAATTTATTTATTTATTTTTTATTGCCTAAAATTTGACTTTTACCCAATATAGAAAAATTTATAGTTAAAATTTACCAAAATGGCCACATCTTGCTCTAGACACATCCAATAGCTACTGATATGCTAGCTTTTAATCATGGCCCTTTAAAATTGAAGAAAATAATTCTCCAATGGCTATACAATAAACACTCATGTGGCTCTGATACCATGTAAGAATTTTCCTAAGGAAAGGAATGAAAATACCAAGATCTAGAATCTCAATTGGTATCATAAGAGAGATAGACAAAATGATATGATCAATTGATTGATTCAATATTGATCAAATGATAATAGATACAATATCAATGAAAATAAAGTAAATGTTCCTGAATATATAGGAAATACATGATAACTAGGAAATATGCAAATGATAGTCTATCAACTACACATGGTGTAATCACATGTCCACCAAAGGTTGATCATCCTTCATTTTACAACAAAGTATGTGCAATATGTGCAACAATGAGATGATGATAATGTGATAAGAGCACTAAAGGTGGATCTCACACATAAAGTAGAAATTATCCTACACCATGTGCTGAATAAATCATACACAATTGCAAATTAGGCTGCTGAAGTTCGATTTGAATTTCTTTTTTTCTTGCCTAAAATTTGACTTTTACCCAATATAGAAAAAATTATAGTTAAAATTTACCAAAATGGCCACCTAGACATAATGGCGAGGTCAGATATTGCTCTAGACACTTCCAATAGCTAATGATATCCTACATTTTAATCGTGGCCCTTTAAAATTAAAGAAAATAACTCTCCAATGGTTATATATTGAACACTCTTATGGATATGATACCATGTAAGATTTTTCCTAAGGAAAGGAATGAAAATACCAAGATCTAGAATCTCAATTGGTAGCATAAGATAGATATGTTAGAAAGTAAAGTCCACCAAGATAACTGAGAGGGGGGGGGGGGTGAATCAGTTATCAGATAATTATAAATTTTATCATCTTTAACAACATTGAACCATATAAGCAATATAATTACCAACCATAAAAATATATTCATACACAATAACATAATGACACAAGATATGTTGACTAGGGAGCCTCTTGATCAAAGAGTAAACCCCGGTGGGAATGATGCCCACAAACGATGCACTAATATGAATATTCCTTGTGAGAGGATGAACTCTATTAGGAGTCTTATGAAATACATTCAGTACATATGAATCCCTTTTAGGAGATTTTGAATCCCTATTAAAAGATTCTAACCCTATTAAGAGTTATGGAAGATAGAAGGACCCACTGCCCAAACAGCTTCAAGGTAAGATCACTGAACACACTGTCCAAATAATCTTTGCATTACTCAATAGAATAATATGTTACCTCTTCTCTGACTATACCAAACCACACTCACTATTACATCAGATCTTAATTTCAAATCTATGTACTTTGCATGTCTTCCTTCACAAATTCACTTTCATACTTAGCTCTTTTCTTCACTTCATGCATACAGCATCACAACCGCTGCTACCATATCATAATTACACACTTTTTCACATTAAAAATCTATTTTACTACATTATAACAAGGAAATACATTCCTTCCTTTATACCACACTCAAATAATTACAAATGAGTCGGCATACAATTACAAAATAAAAGTTTCCACACACTACACCAAAATTACACAAAACTGTTGGCTTCCAAATATAATAAATATTCACTCGTGTGACCTCAAAGTCTATGCTATCATCCACATCACTATCAATGTGTCTCCAACTTCCCTTTAACTACACAAAACTAGATTCCATCCTGATTAGGAGATATCATCTGATTTCCACAAACCGCTACTCAGGAACACTGCCTGAATAGTGCTTTCACCAAAATAATCATAACTTACATGAATAAATGAATTACTGTATGTGCTCTTAACCATAGAAATATGACATATCAAATAATATAACCTCAACATCACATAGCTCCAACTACAATAACCCACGTGCGCTAATCAAAACTCTGTCTGCTTCTCTGCAAGTCTTTGATAAATCACTATGTTGACATCAATGAAAATCATAGTCATGAATGCAACAACAACAACTATAGAATGTCTGCCAAACATTTAGCATTCATTCCTAACAATCTCCCCCATTGGCATTGATGGCAACATAGATGAAAAACATCCAATTTCCAAAAATCCAATACTACAACACTACTTCTTCAAATCCTCTTCATCAATCAAATCTTGCTTCGTTATCCTATTCAGTTCTCTCCAATAGATGTCTTATATTTTTTTTCATGCATACTTCTCCCCCATTGACATCAATGATAGAAATTCCATCACTAAGTCAAAAACAACTCAATGTCAAAAGACACTTTTTAGAAAATACATTTTCTAGAGTCCTCATGACTCAGCTCAGATACACATACTCCCCCATAGAGGAAGTACCAACATCCAGTCCAGAAGAAAGATAAGGCTTATATACCATTGGATGGATGCAACCAATTGCATCACTTCTCAAAAGTAGGTTGGGGCATAACCCCAAGCATACCTCTTAGATAGTCAAATGTATCCTTAGGCCAAGGCTTTGTGAATATATCTGCTATATGCTCCTTTGTACTTATGTACTCAAGTCTAACTTCTTTTTCAGAAACTTTCTCTCTTACAACATGATACTTAATCACTATATGCTTTGTCTTAGAATGTAACATAGGATTCTTAGACATACTAACTGTACTGGTGTTGTTGCAATGTATAAAAATAGGTTCAACAAATTTTAAACCAATATCCTTCAACATTTGTTTCATCCAAATTATCTAGTTACAATTGTTTGCTGCTACTACATATTCTACTTATGCTATGCTTTGTGAGATACAATTCTGCTTCTTGCTTAGCCAAGAAACTAATCTTCCTCCAAGAAAAAATTCTCCACCACTGGTGCTTCTCTTATCATCAACACTACCTCCCCAATCAGCATCTGTATATGCACATAGGGTAAAATCATCATATTTTTCATACCATAATCCATAGTCCATTGTGCCTCTTAAATATCTCAGCATCCTCTTTACTACTGCATAATGTGATTCTCTAGGTTCAGCTTGAAATCTTGCTACAATTCCAACTAAATGTGCTATATCAGGTCTTGTATGAGTCAAATACTACAATCCTCCAATCATAGATCTGTATTTTTTCTATTCTACTACAGGAGTCTCATCTATGCTAGATAACTTATGTCTGGTCACCAGAGGTGTTCCAACTGGTTTACAATCCTCCATTCCAAATCTTTTCAACAAGTCATTCAAGTACTCTGTCTAACTTACAAAGATACCATCATTGTTTTATGTTATCTGTAATCCCAAAAAATATTTCATTTCACCAATCATACTCATTTCAACTTAAGTTTTCATTTCATCAGCAAATTTGTCACTAGCTTCATCTTCTCCTTCAAAGATAATGTCATCAACAAAAATAACTATAACTAACAAACCATTTTCAATTTCTTTTGTGTACAGATTGCTATTAGCTATTCCTTTTATAAATCCTAATTTTAACAAATACTTATCCAGTCTTGCATACCAAGTTCTAGGTGCTTGTTTAAGTCCATATAAAGCTTTCTTTAATTTACATACCATGTCTCCTTCTTGAGTTAAATGAAAACCTTCAGGCTACTCAATGTAGACTTCTTCTTCCAATTCTCCATTCAGAAATGCTGACTTCACATCCATCTGATATACTTTGAATTTCTTGTAAGCTGCATAAGCCAAAAACACTCTTACTGCTTCAATTCTTGCAACAGGTGCAAAAGTTTCTTCATAGTCAATTCCTTCTTGTTGTGAGTAACCCTTACATACCAATCTTTCTTTGTTTCTTACTACTTCTCCTTGTTCATTCATCTTGTTTCTGAATACCCATTTAGTTCCAATAATATTCTTGCCTTTAGGTCTAGGGACCAATTCCCATGTCTTGTTCTTTTCAATCTGATCTAGTTCTTCTTTCATAGCATTAATCCAACTTTCATCTTCACAAGCTTCATTATTAGTCTTAGGTTCAATTTGAGAAATCAAACATAGCTATTCTTTTGTCTTATTTCAAGTCAGAAATCCTCTTTTGATGCTCCCAATAATCTATTCAAAAGGATGATTCCTTAACAAACTCTTGCTAGGTGTCACTGTCTCAGATCTCTCTTCAGATCTAGGTTCTTCAATAACTTCACTATGGCTTTCATTCAACAAATCAATGTTAGTTTCATAAAACAATTCAGTAGTTCCAGTATTAGGTTTAGGATGAGCTTCTTCATCAGATTCATAATCAAGCATTCTTTCTTAAATTTTGAACTTTTCATCAACTTTAACATTTCTCCTTTCAACAATAGTCTTAGTTCTTTTATTGAAACATCTATATGCTTTGCTTTTCAAAGAATATCCAAGAAATATACCTTCATCACTTCTAGGATCAAACTTTCCAATATCATCATCTCTCTTTATATAACATTTACTTCCAAAAATTCTAAAATACTTAACTGAGGGTGCATGTCCAAACCATAATTCATAAGGTGTCTTGTCTATGTCTTCTTTGATTTGTACTCTGTTCATTGTATATACTATTGTGTTCACTGCTTCTCTCTAGAATATCTTTGCCAAATTATTTTCAAACAACATAGCTCTTGATGCTTCAGTCACTGATCTGTTCCTTCTTTCTGCAATGCCATTTTGTTCAGGTGTTCTAGGGGCTGAATACTATCTTTTAATGTCATTTTCTTCACAAAAGTTGTTAAACTCTCTAGAAGTAAATTCTCCACCTCTATCAGATCTTAAACATTTAATCTTCATTCCAGATTCATTCTCAACTTTATTCTTAACAATATTAAACTTATCAAATGCTTCAAATTTTTCTTTAAGAAATGCAATCCACATCATTCTTGTAAAATCATCAACAAGAATCATAAAATACCTTTCTCCATAGAATCCTCTAGTCCTAGTAGGACCACTCAAATCTATATGAAAAATCTCTAGCTTCTCTGTAGATGTAAACTTCTTACTAGGAAAATAACTTCTCTTCTGTTTAGCCATTACACATTCTTTGCAAATCATGTTAGTAGGCTTCATAATTTTAGGTAAATCTCTTACTGCAAGTGTAGTACTTACTTTCACAATGTTATCAAAGTTTATGTGACAAAACCTTCTATTCCATAACCAACTATCATCAATTTTAGTAATCAAACATGTCATTTCAGTAGGATTCAACTAAAATACATTACCTTTGGTTCTAGATCCAGTTCCAATCAGATTTCCATCCTTATCGTTTATCACACAAGTTTTCTCAGTAAACCAAACTTGATATCCCTTATCAACTAACTGTCCAACACTCAAAAGATTATGTTTCAATCCATCCACAAAATAGACATCATCAGTATTAGTCTTTCCATCAAGAGTAATAGATCCTATACCTTTAATCAAACAAGGTGCATTGTTTCAAACTCTAACAACTCCTCCATCATATTCATTCAACTTTATGAACTTTTTCATGTCTCCAATCATATGATGTGAACAACCACTATCTATAATCCAATCAGATTTCTTTTCAACTTGAGAAACTAAGGCTTTTTCTTCCTTAACATCAGTTTCAGGATTTTCTTCTTTAATTTCTACAAATCCTATGTCATCATTATTTTCAGTATCACTTTCACTTAAAGTTCTTTCTATACTAGCTTCAAGATCTTCATCATTAGCATAATAACATTCCTTAGATCTTCTAGGTTTGAAATTGCTTCTGTACTTTTTAACTCTCTTAGGACATTTCGATGCAAAATGACCATATTCTTGACAAGTCCAACATTTAAATATTTTCTTACCATCTAGTTCTCTTTTCACAAGCAAGGTAATACCCTCTTCAATCTTCTTGTCTTCTTCATTTCTAGATCTATTGCTACCAGCATAATCTCTGCTCACACTGATGCTTCTTGACAAAGTAGGGCAAACACTAAGAGCACTGAATGTTGTCTCCATTCTAGGTAAGTCTCCTGATAATCTAAGGTTCATTTTTGTTGCTTCCAATCTTCCAAGAAGAGTCTCTCTTGTAAAGTTTTTTTTACAAGGTATCACTTGTTCAATCATCTATGTTGTCTGCTTAAATACAAGAGTCAATGTCCTTAGAATTTTCCATATCACTTCATTCTCTATCTTTGTTCCTCCACAAGATTTTATACCTGTAATGATCTCTAACATTCTACCAATATAGCTTCTAATAGATACATCTTCCAACATTCTTATATCTTCAAATGCACATATCCAATTATGTAATCTAACTCTTTTTGCACGTTCATCACCTTCAAAAGTAGAGTGTAAAGCATTCCAAATTTCTTGAGATTTTTGAAATATTTTACCTGACTGTACTCATTCTCTGGAAGTGCTATCAAAAGTGCTTTTCTTGCAAGTATGTTACACATGAATAGATCTCTCTCTTCCATAGTACATGTTTCAAGATTGTCCTCTTCAATGATAGTCTTATTATTCTTTGTAATCAACCAATAACCTGGTCCTAAACATAATAGGTGTGTCTTCATCTTTTCTTTCTAGCTGTCAAAATTTACTCCATCAAACTTAGGGCTTTCTTTCCTGAAATTCACCATGGATCTCCTTAAGCTGTTAAACTTCATTTGCAAGGACCTACCGCTCTGATACAAATTGTTAGAAAGTAAAGTCCACCAAGATAACTGAGAGGGGGGGGGTGAATCAATTATTAGATAATTATAACTTTTATCATCTTCAATAGCATTGAACCATATAAGCAATATAATTACCAACCATAAAAAGATATTCATATAGAATAACACAATGACACAAGATATGTTAACTAGGGAACCTCTTGATCAAAGAGTAAACCCTAGTGGGAATGATGCCCACAAAAGATGCACTAATATGAATATTCCTTGTGAGAGGATGGACTCTGTTAGGAGTCTTATGAAATACATTTAGTACATATGAATCCATGTTAGGAGATTTTGAATCACTGTTAAAAGATTCTAACCCTGTTAAGAGTTATGGAAGACAGAAGGACCCACTTCCCAAACAACTTCAAGGTAAGATCATTGAACACACTGTCCAAATAATCTTTGCATTACTCAGTAGAATAATATGTTACCTCTTCTCTGACTATGCCAAACCACACTCATTGTTACATCAAATCTCAATTTAAGATCTTTGTACTTCGCATGTCTTCCTTCACAAATTCGCTTTCATACTTAGCTCTTTTCTTCACTTCATGCATACAGCATCACAACTGTTGCTACCATATCATAATTACATAATTTTTCACATTACAACTCTATACTACTACATTATAACAAGGAAATACATTCCTTCCTTTATACCACACTCAAATAATTACAAATGAGTCGACATACAAATACAAAATAAAAGTTTCCACACGCTACACCAAAATTACACAAAACTGTCAACTTCCAAATACAATAAATCTTCACTCATGCAACCTCAAATTTTTTTATGTCATCCACTTCACTATCAATGTGTCTCCAACTTCCCTTTAACTGCACAAAACTAGATTCCATCTTGATTAGGAGATATCATCCGATTTCCACAAACTGCTACTCAGGAACACTGCCTGAATATTGCTTCCACCAAAATGATCATAACTTCCATGAATAAATGAATTACTATCTATGCTCTTAACCATAGACATATGAAATATCAAAGAATATAACCTCAACATCACATAGCTCCAACTGCAATAACCCACGTGTGCTAATCCAAACTCTGTCTTCTTCTCTGCAAGTCTTCGGTAAATCACTGTGTTGACATCAATGACAATCATAGTCATGAATGCAACAAAAACTGCTACAAAATGTCTAACAAAAATTTAGCATTCATTCCTAACAAGATATACAAAATGATAAGATTGATTGATTGATTCAATATTGATCAAATGATAATAGATACAATATCAATGAAAATAAAGTAAATGTTCCTGAATATATAGGAAATACATGATAACTAGGAAATATGCAAATCATAACCTATCACCTAAACATGGTGTAATCACATGTCCACCAAAGGTGGATCATCCTTCATTGTAATAAAAAGTATGTGCAAGATGTGCAACAATGAGATGATGATAATGTGATAAGAGCACTAAAGGTGGATCTCACACATAAAGTAGAAATTCTCCTATACCATGTGCTAAAAATAAATGTAAACTCCTAGGTGTCTCATATGAAAACTACTATGCAATACATTATCCTAAGTAAACTTAAGTATATTGTAATTAAGAATATTTAATTACAGCAATAGAATTAATGTGCGATCAATGCATTGATTCAAAGAATGTATAATAACCAATGCATAGAACAGTTTGATATGGATCATGATGAAATTGTCCCTGGTTGATGTTGATTCTAAGATTGGTTGAGACCGGAATGATCAGTTTGATGTGAAGTGATGAAAATGGCCTCTTGTCTAATACAGATGAGATTGACACTGACAAATAACTAATTTAATTTAAAGAAATGAAATTGATTAACACCATAAGGATTCTAAAATAAATAGTGCTTGATAATAATGAATAACCAATTTGATGTGGATCAATGAAATTGATTATCGTCAAGAGTTTGATTGAGAAAAATAACTTGATATGGGTGCTAATGAAGTCAATTATCAGAAGATAATATCAATTTGATGTGGTGTAATGAAATTTATATGCCTCTATTGATTTGATGATGTTGAAATATCGATTTAGATAAGACCAAGAAATTTGATATGAGACTTGATGAAATTATGCATTCTAAGATTGATAACTTGATTGATCTGAGACTATCAACTTGATATGATGCCTAATGAGGTTGATGCACCCAACACTAATATTTCATTCAATTTGATGATACCTCTTGATTTGATTGATAGATTGATTGATAAAATAGATTCAACAATATTCCTTGATTTGGTTGACTTTGATTTGATGGCATTTGATGTGATTATGGCCCCTCAGGAGTGAAATCAAAATGAAAAACTGATACAACTTTGATTTTGGTTGATTAACATGATGAAAAACTAATTTGAATCATTTAGAAATTATTTTGGAGTTATTTTCATGTTGATTTGAACACATTTTGATCAGGTTTGACTAGTGTTTGACTTGATTTTGACCATATTTTGATAACACCTTTCATCTTCCTACTAGAGAGGTGATAGTGATGTCTGAGGATGTGTACAAGATCCTTCGATTACTAATAAGTGGTCCCATGATTTATAGGTATACTACTTGGGTCAAATGTAGACCAGATATGTAACTCTTCCCCTTTAGTGTGTGCTTGTTGGATTGATTGGTGATATAGTGATGTTTGAAAGGAGTGCACAAGGATTCCTATGTGGTTGTGGTAGGATCTTAGAGGAATTATTATAGAGACCTCAACAATTTTCTTGGGGTATCAGCTTATTAGCTCACCTCTACCATGAGATTCATGAGGTTTTTTATAGGTCTTGTCATAATTTATTTGCAAGAGTGTTGTTGCTATAGGTGTGGGCCTGGGAGCATATACCTATGACAAGATGAATTGGGGACAAGCACAGATGTCCCCATTTTCCTTACTTTGATTTTCATAAAAGATATGTCCAACAACCAAATTTAGGTAGACTAGAGTACTGGCATCGTATATTAGATGACAATGCAACTATTATTTGGTGACCATATTGGGATTGTGAGGAGTGGAATTCAAATGATTGAGATCTCCCTCTATGATTTATGACTAGATTTCTTATTTTTCATTGTCATGATGTCATAGAGAAGTTCATCCTTACTCAACTTATGAGATAATTTTGGCACATCCAAGACATTCCAAAAAATCTAGCCTCTTATGATCAGCTTTGTAATGAGGAGGAAAAATGGGGACCCCATCTTTCTTATGATGTTGTTGTATAGGAGTTCCATGCCATTGTCCCTAAACCTTGGGATTATTTACTGGATACTGATGATGTAGTCATGATAGATGAGTAAATAAAACATTTTTTCCAGCATCCCTTCCCTCATTTGACAACACTAGAGGAGGTACCCCCGTAGATAGATGATCTTGAGGATCTTGTCAATGATGTAGAAGAAGGTGGGTGAGGATGAGGTTAGAGAGGTAGGAGAGATAGAGGGAGAGATGGTGGTCAAGATGGTGGGAGAAATAAATCTAAGAGGAGAGGTAAGGGAGGAGGATTGGGTGCAGTAGGATGAGATGGAGGTGGAGGAGATGATAGAGGTGGTAGTGATGGAGGATATGGAGGGAGAGATGAGAAGTGGAGGGTGAGGATGAGAGTGATCCATTCTCATCTTCAAGTAGATCCAAGGCCATTTTGACCACTACCTTGAGATGCAGGTGGAGCTGGTCAAGATGATCTTCTAGAGTAGATCTTCTAGAGAGGTGGTCAAGGACCAACAAGTAATTTTTTATCTTGGTGTTGATAGGAGAGAGAACAACTGCATACATAGGTGGTTTTTTTACAAGACCAACTTGCAAAGCAAGACCACCAGTTGGCTAAGGTTAGTGATGTGAGAGATAGATCCTACTGAGGTTCTACCCACCAAGGGCACATAGTAGCTTACTATTATGCATTATACATTGGTGTAGTTCCTGATCCTTCTTGGAGAGAACCTTCATATTCCAAATTTACTTCTCAGTTTGAGGGTGTTTTTCCTACCCCCACTAGAGTTTACATTCCATTTCCTAGTCCACCTCTAGCTGGTCCAAAGGGTGGTAGTGAGACTATGAGTCTACTGATTATCTTCTCATTTTTTATACATGATCCATTGATACAGTGATTCACTTATGTATATTGATCCCCCTTTTATGACCTCCTAATGTATTTTTATACTAATATTTTGGTATATTTTTAATGATTTGATTCGTGATATCACTTTGATCTCATTATACCTATTTCCACTGATATTATTTATATATATATATATATATATATATATATATATATATATATATATATATATATATATATATATATATATATATATATATATATATATATATATATATATATATATATATATATATATATTCATTCTAACATATATATGAACATGTATTAACTTACTTATTTGATTCAATCCAAATGAAGCTATTTCTCAAAACTCCCTCTTATAAGCAAAAGAGGATTTGAACAACTCCCTTTAGAGTTTCTTACACATCAATTATATTTTAGAGAAAATAAATTATCTTATCTTTGACACTTTGAGACAACAACTAAATAAAGTCTATCAGATAACAACCTTGACCCTAGGATGACAATGAAGTCTCCAATATCATAGGTATTATAATTTTGGACATACATTGTCCATCTTTCCATACAAATCATGACCTCTGACACATTTTGGGACAACAATCTAATGTAGTCTATCATTATAATAAGTCAAGAATCTCAATATCATGATATCTGGCACAGTCCAGGACAATAATTTAATGGATTTAATCAAGATATAATCATTATCACAACACTAAGTGATAACATCACAATTTTAGTATCAAGATATCTGGCACGGTCTGGGACAACAACTTAATGTAGTCAATCTTGATAACATGTCAAACTATTATTGAGGTCATCACCTTACAATAGCAACCTTATCCATATATCACATGAAAGATCATCACCTTCCATGATATAACACACAAACATAACATTACAATATTTTACATTATAATATTCATGAATAAGATACATGTGACTGAGATTCAATCTCAAAAATCTCAACTATAATTTAGTCATACTAAGTTTACCTCTGAAGTATTCTATTTTCAACTTGGCAAGGGGCTTGGTGAAAATGTCAACATTTTGTTCTTCAGTGCAGATGTAAATTAATTTGATAACATCTCTATCTACCATATCTCTTATGTAATGGTAAGGAATTTCTATATGATTGGATCAATTATGAGAAATTGGATTTGTTAGAAATAGGGAATACTGAGAGGGGGGGTTGAATTAGTATTCTACAAACTTTATCTTTTGCCCATTTATGGATATAACAGAATATCTTTATACATGCATAACATAAGAAGCTAAACAATATGCATAGCAATAGAAATAAAGAACTCATAACACGTGATATGTTCTTGAGGAAACCTTGGCCAAGGGAAAACCCCGGTGGGGATGGTACCCACAAAGATCCACTAATCAAAAGTATCCTGTTAAGGATGTTGATCTTGTTAGGAGTCTATTACAAGCATATAGTGTATCAGTCCTGATTAAGGGACTATAGGCCTTGTTAGAAGCCTCAACCTTGTTAGGAGTTGTCAATACAAAATCTGATTACCAGATGAGCCCACTGCCCAAACAAGTAGTGTACAATGTATACTGATTACAAAAATGTATTAAGGTATATAACCTCATGTTTCTTGCATCAATATCTTTTCACTGCTCTTACATTCGCATCATATCATTACAATATTACCATATTTCTCTTCTTCTTCTTCTTACAATTACATATTACATATATACAAGTTATTAAGGATAATAACTTTACATGGTCAGCTTCCATATATCTTTATCCAAGAGTTAACATCTAGGATGTCATCCCTTTATATTTTTAAGTCATTATTTTGATAAACAAAATAATCCCTTAACTCTTTACCAATTCTTCCTTCATATTCTATCTTATCGGCTTAACACTGTCTTCGATAAAACTATCATAACTAATTCCATACATGCCATACTAACTTGCACTCTAAAATGGGTCATCATTAGTCATCATAGAGTCTATGTTCAAGTGCAGAAGCATTGAACTTACTCTAGTCAATGTCACAAACAAAAACTGTATCCTGGTGTACTGGTGAAAACATTGTCTTACACTTAGACAAATTTGCAATGCGCTTTTCTATACTTGCTCTCTGACCTGTGCAATCTTCATGTGGATCATATGTTGCAATAATGAAAACATCTATGTACTCACTTCAGCAAAATTGCCGATAGGATTTACTAAAAGTTTGATGCAGCTTTGATTATCACAATGAATCACGGTGGGATTCAAGGGTTTCCCAAATAGTCCAACAAGTAATTTTCTCAGCCATAATGCTTCATGAGCTCCCATGGAAGCCTTCATATATTCAGCTTTAGTGGAACTTTGAGAAACTATAGTCTATTTCTTGTTGAACTAGGATATCATAGTCAATCCAAGACTGAAACAACATCCTATAGTACTTTTACGATCAATGGAACTGCCTACCTAGTCATAATCAAAATACTCTTGGAGTTGAATCTCAACATTCTCATACTTTAGACCAAGTCCAATAGTACCTTGCAAGTATCTCAAAATATGCTTAGCATCCATTAAGTGAATCTTCTTGGGTTCGCACATGAAATGACTTAACACATTAGTAGCATAAAAATCTTAGGGTGAGTGTTTACCAAGTACATAAGAGATCCAATAATCTGTCTATTGTATGTAGGATCTATTGGTTCTGAATCTTCTACTTCATTTTTAAGCTTATGAAGATTTATTTCCATCAGAGTAACTGTTGGTTTACACTCCATCATTCCAAATTTGGTCAAGATGTCAATGGTGTACTTTCCTTGATTTAGGAAATATAGTTCTTTTGCCATACTTTAGGCCTAGAAAATAGTGCAGAAGACCTAGATCCTTCATATCAAATTCAGCCACAAGATCTTGTTTTCATTTTGTAATAAGATTATCTTTTCCTGTTATTAATAAGTCATTGACATAGAGAACCAGTATTAACATATCACCATCTAATTTTTTGAAGTATATGTTAGGATCTGCTACATTTTTGGAGTATCCTATCTTGGAGAGATAGTTGTAGATATTCTTTCATACCATGCCCTAGGGGCTTGCTTAAGACTGTAGAGAGTTGTCTTCAGTTTGCACACATGGATATTTTTGTCATGTGTAGAAAATCCTTTAGGTTGTTCTATATATACTTCACCCTCAATTACACCATTCAAAAAGGTTGTCTTTACATCTATTTGATATATCTTTTATCCTTTAGATGCTACAATGGCAATAATGGTTCTTACATAAGTATATCAGGCAACTGGAGAAAATGTCTCTTCGTAATCAATTCCAGTCTTTTGAGAAAAGCCTCTGGAAACAAATTGGGCTTTGTGTTTTTCAACACTACCATCTGATGCATATTTGATTTTGAATAACCATTTTGAAGAGACAACAAATCTATCTTTTGGTCTAGGTACAATATCCAAAACATAATTCTTTAAGATAGATTGGTATTCCTCAATCATTGCTTCTTTCCAAGCTTGACATGATAAAGCCTCTTCAACATTTGATGGTTCAGATTTTGTAAGCTCAGTCAAGAGTGAAACATAACATGTTTGATTTCTTGTTTTCTTATTCTCTCTAAAGATTTCATTAGGTTCCACATTATTTTCTTCAATCATATTTCTTGCCTATAGTGGCCTTTCCTTGTTGTTAGGAACTTTAGTGTTCTAAAAATTAGATGATGGAGGTTCATGATCTTCTATGATATTCTCCCTCTAATTATCAATTGTGTAATCTTCATATAATTCTATGATTGGATCATCTTTTGCATATTTATAAGTAGTGTTTTCTTCAAATTTTACATCTCTACTGATTTCAATAGATCTTTGTCTCAGAATGTAGACTATGTATCCTTTAGTGGTTTCACTATAGCCAATGAATATGCCTTTCTTCCCGGAGGGTTGTAGTTTGGTCCTCTTTTCTTTAGGAACATGAATGTATATGGGACAACCAAAGATTCTTAGATGTCTTAAGTCTGGTTTATTCCCTGTAAATGCTTCTTCAGGTGTTATATTCTCTAAGACAGAATGAGGACATCTATTTTGAATGTATACAACTATATTTGAGGATTCATCCTAGAATGAGATATATATGTTTTGATCATGCATCATGGCTTTGGCAGCTTCAATGATAGTTCTATTTTTTCTTTCTACTAATCCATTTTGTTGAGGATTATAAGGTACTATATGTTACAAGTAGTGGTTGTTGTTGCACCAAAAGATTGACCTATTAATTCCCAATTCAACCACTAGAATTATAGAAGACACAAGAGGTGGTTAAGCTATGTCATGAATCCTGAGGGAAGCGCTAACCATTTTGCCAATAATATCCTCCTCAGCATTACCCTAGGGGATTCAAACCTGTGACCAAGCTCTGATACCGCTTGTTAAGATAGTAGTTGTCATTTCACCAAAAGATCAACCTATTAATACCCAATAAAACCACTAGAATTATAGAAGACATAGGAGGGGTTAAGCCATGTCAAAAATCTTGAGGGGAGCACTGACCATTTTTCCAACATTGTACACTCCCTCTTGATACCAACATAAATGTAAAATTATTTAAAGTTTTCAGAGATATATTCACCCCCATTATCTGATCTTAGGGTCTTTATTTTCTTCCTAGTTTGATTTTCCATTAATGCTTTAAATTCTTTAAACTTCAATAATACTTCATTGGATTCTTTTAGTTTTAGGAAATATATCCAGGTTTTCCTAGAGTAATCATCAAAAAATATTACGTAATACAAAAATCCCCCTAGCGAGGGTATTAACATTGGACCACATAAATTAGTGTGGACAAGTTCTAGTACAACATTTGATTTGTGTTGAAGAAAAAGACCCTTTTGAGTTCTTTCCTAGAGCACAACCTTTGCAAATTCTAGTATGTTCAGTTTTTAGATGAGGTAAACATGTAGTGATCTTTCCTATAGTAGGTAAAGCACTATACCAAAGATGACCTAACCTTTTATGCCATATTTCATTACAATTTGATACTTTATAACTTAGTGCATATTTTTTATCATTACATAGTTTTTATAAACTACCATCTCTAGATCCTATAGAAATGGCATTCTTAATGTTAGAATTTTTAGGCCAAATTAGAACTTTATCTTCATGAAAGGTGATGTGATATCCTTGATCAGCTAGACCTAAAATAGAGACCAAGTTTCTCTTGATTCATGGTACAAATAGAACATCTTTTAATTGCAATGTAACTTAGGTTCTTAGTATAATTGAATAGGCCCCAATTCCTTTCACAATATAGGTGGAATTATCACCAATTGTGACCTCTTCAGTTCAGTATCCTTCAAGAGTTTCAAATTGATCAATGAACCTGGTTATGTGCCTTGATGCTCCACTATCGATTAACCAGGTGCTCTTATTTGATTTTATTTCACTTGATAAGGCTAAGAAAAATAGATAATTCTCCAATTCTTTGACTTCAACAATTATTTCTTGAGTTTTCTTCCTTTCTAGACAAAACCTGTTAGTGTGACCAAATTTATCACATTTGTAGCATTGGATCTTAGAGAGATCTCTATTTTTGTAATGTTGTTTATTATTTCCTCTCTTTCATTTAAAATTATTTTTTCCTTTGTTGTTTGAATTAGCATGTAATGCTTGAATTTCTCCATCTTTATTTGGACCTATCCCTCTTGAGATTAGTCAAGATTCTTCTTGAGTGCAATCATTTTTGAGTTGATCAAAATTAAATAGTGACGGTCAACCACTAATGCATTGGATAAAAGATTCCCAAGAGAATGGTAACCCTCTAAGGGAAATAAGGGAAAGTTATACATCATCTACATCATTTCCAATAGTAGAAAGTTGATCTTTCAATTTAGAAATTCTCAAAAAATATGATGTAATAGTTTCCCCTTTATTCATTTTGATATTCATAAGTTGCTATTTTAGTGTAAGCAATCTTCTTATATTGTTGATCTCATATGAGTTTGGATGGTTTTGAATACTTCATAAGGCATTCTTAATTTATCTATAGTTGGAAGAATGTGATCTTTAACAACATCAATAATTATCTTCTTGGCCTTGTTATTGTATTTTTTCCATGTTGTTTTCCCTGGTTCATTTAGGGCATTCTTTTGTCTTCTTCTATATGTGAATCTAATTCAAGTTCTTGAAGAATTTTTATTATTCAAATTTTCCATGAGACAAAGTTGGAGGCACCTTCGAGTCTATCCTCCACTCTAACATCATTCACCATGATTGTTCTTCTTTTAACTCTACATGCAAATCTGATATTCTAAATCAAGAATTCACTATCTTAATTATTCTTTATCAATTTGGCTCTGATACCATGTTAAGGAATATGGATTTATGATAGAGATAAACCAGTAGTCTTGAATTTCATTGTTTTTAGAATTTATCTTAGTTTCAATATTTACTATGATATTGTTGAGATTAAATACATATTAATAATGTAGATTTATTATTATCTAATGCTTGTTGTAGTAATGCAATTACCACTTTGATTGATTGATTACCAACAAGCACCGATTAAATCATATGTATAATTATAATGGTGAGGCAGTGTGGTTACATAGGGGCATGACCATGTGTGGCTTATGCCACATAGGGTCATGACCCTATGTAACCACACCAGTCGATAATAACATAAACCTATGAACCATGTTAATATGATAACACTAGTGGTTATCATTATTAACATGGTATCGATTCATTCCCATGTTAATAATGATAACCACTAGTGTTAGTGTATTAACATGGTAATGGTAATACTTTAACCATCGGCTTCTTTATGAACACTATTTGTCCTACCATTCGGTAGTTTATAATATATTAACAATAAGTTTGATTATACATATATAAGTATAATCATATTTGGAATTATATATATATACATTCTAACATATATATGCACATGTATTAACTTACTTATTTGATTCAATCCAAATGAAGCTATTTCTCAAAAAATATGAATACCACCTTAATTGGATATAATGTTGAAAGTGAACACAAACATCAAGGCATACAGAGCCAAGATGGATAAAGTGTTACTTCTATTTTGATATTACAAGATGACACAAGCATTGAGGTATGAAGAAATGGGATGACCTAAGCATGTCTTATGTGGACCAATAAAATAAGAGATCCTTCCATTTGTGTGAAATGAATGATTTTATGTCTGCAATGACCCTTTATCATTTATATCCTTGGACATATGTTGTTGATCACACCTTACTAAAACATCACTCAATAAAACAGACAAGGAAACAATTCCAACCCCACCTTAACATTCAAAAAAAATGAGGCAAGGTATGTGTAGCGTACCACATGAAATGGAGGCTCTTATCATAGTCACCCAATTTAATTAATGATTCAAGATCATTAGAAAAATCACCACAAGTGGAAATTTAAAAAAAACATTATGCCACTATCCTTGTTTCCCTAGTCTTTAGACATATTTGAGTTGCTTGAAAGACATAACTAGCAAGAATCAATAATAATAGACAACATACAAAGAAAATTTAATATCTTCATCTTCATTCCTCTAGTCCATAAACATCACTGAGTTACTCAAAAAATCATGATCAATATAGCTCAAGCAAGTTTTATGTCTAGTTGTTGTTTCATTTTGATGTATGCTTGTGGATATTTGTTTGTATATTTGTGGTGTTGATAAATACCGTTGATTGGGTAAATTTGGATTCATTTTGTTTGATGAGTTTTGAGAAACACTATTATGTGAGTGTGTGGGTGTTGAGAAACACTATTGCATGTTGTGTTGATTGGCATTAAAAAAAAACACCATTTGTTCAATGGCAGAATACCTCCTAGTTGCTAGGCAAGACTCTGAAGAAGGTGACAACTACAACTAATGAAATGTGAATGAATCAATTGGAATGCTAGGAAACTACTCCCAGTTAGGTACAATTTTCCTAGGATTAAGACATAGACCAATTCCAAGCCATTATGGTAAGATTCTGAACCAATTGAATGTATAAGATCGTAAAACTGACTAAAGGGTATTTGCAAATTGAAGCCACAAGAAAGATAGCCAAGCGACACATTGATAGAAGGAGCATTAGTTACAAGTAGCACCTATTTACCAGATTTTCACCACTTGGAAAAATTTCTATTTTTTCTACCAAGGTGCATGTTTACCAGGTTTTCAATAAGGTACTTTTCTTGTTTTTTGATTTTTTGTACTTTTTCTATTTTCTATTTTATTTTTGTATCATCAAGGTGCCTATTTGTCGGGTTTTCACCAGGATGATGATTTTTTTAGTTTTTTTTCTTATGTTTTTTATGGTGTCAAGGCACCTATTTGTCAAGTTTTCACCAGGATACCCATTTTTTCAAGATATTTTACCATGTTTTTGCTTTTCTCAGGAACTTTTTCTACTATTTTTTTGGATTTTTTAGGAACTTTTTCCCCTATTTTTGGATTTTTTCAAGAACAATATCTACTGTACACAAGTCTCTAAGATTTCTAAGCATAGAATTTATTCAAATAGATCATGTTGATTGGATCTAGGAGAATTTCTCCTTCTATTTTTGAGATTTTGTAGGAAGTAGAGCCATGATAAAGGGCCCCAACTAGTTGGCTTCACATTTCCTTTTATGTTCTCTATTTTGCCAATTTTTTGGATTTTCTCTCAAAACAAGGTCTCCAACCTGAAATTATCGATGATGAACCTTCTTATTATATCCTCTAGACATTCATTTTTGGTAGACTCTTAGATCAAATACCTCTTTTCTACACTCATCTAACAATTCTAGCTCCTAAATCCTTGCTATGCAATAGTCTTCATCTGTTACGAGCCCTTGCAATGAAACTCTTAAAGATGGAATTTCTACTCCAATGGGTAATACTACTTTGGATCCATGGACAAGAGAGAAAGGTGTAGCTCCTTTTGGCATTCTGATAGTTTTTATGTGGGCCCATAATGTTGGATTTAATTGCAAATGCTAGTCTTTTCCTGATTTGTTGACCATTTTGTGTAAGATTTTTAGTATTGTTTTGTTTGAAGCCTCAACTTGTCCATTCCCTTGCATTTAGTAAATTGATGAACAATGTTGTGTGATGTGAAATTGTACACATAACTCATTCATATCCTTGTTTTTTAATTACCCCTTATTGTCTAGCACAACTAAGGAGGGGATGCCATACCTTTTGATGGTGTAGTTTAGGATGAACATTGACACTTGTTTACCTAGTTCCTTGATCAAAAGGACTTCTTCAACCCACTTCATAAAATACTCCATGGATGTGATGATAATTTTGTATCCATTGGAGGATGAAGGATAGATCTGACCAATGAGGTATAATGCCCATTGTTGAAATGGCCAATGTGTTATGAACAATAACAACTTTTTGATGGAGCATGAATCAAGTTACCATGTAGTTGACATTTCTTGCAAGACTTAGCATTGGACTGCATAATTTTCCATGTTAGGACAATAGTATCCAACCATCATGATTTTCTTGGCTAACAAAAGACCATTTGAATGAGCTCCACAAATACCTTTGTGGACTTCTTGTTATGCACATTTAGAATCTTCACATTCTAAACACCTAAGTAGAGTACCATCTAGACCATGCCTATATAAATCATTAGCTATGATTAGCTACTATGATGCATTTTGAATAAGGTTTCATTTCTCATTTTTAGATAAGCCATGAGGAATTATTTGGTCTCTCAAGTAAGAGTATATTTGGTTGTATCTGGAGGAATCATGACCTACAATTGAGAATACTAGTTGGGACTCTGGGAATCATAGGAAGGAAAGGGTAGTTCTTCCACTAGGAAGTCATAGTAGAATTGGTGTTCTTCCATCTATAACATTAAGGCTAGGGTAGCCATGGCATCATCTTCTTTATTATCCACTTTGGTAATTTATTGGAAATTGATGAACATAAAGTACTTCTTCAAATTATTGACCATTCTTTTATATGGCATAAGATTTTCATCCTTTGTTTTATATTGATCATTGATTTTTTTTATGATTAGCTAAGAATCTCCATAGATGTGTAACTCCAAAATGTTCCATTCAATTTCTAGTTTCAATCCATTCACTAATGCTTTCTATTTGACAATGTTGTTGATGAATGAAAATATCATTTTATATTATTTAGAAAAAAATTTATCCTTGAGGAGTTATGAAAATAAAACCGACTCCTAACCCCTATTGGGTAAATGAACCATCAAAGAACATCTTCCATGGGTGCTCTATTAGGTGTAGGATTTCTTCATCGGGAAACTCTATTGTCAGTGATTTGTTATCTTGAAGTGGTGCATCAACTAGGTGATTTGCAATGACTTGACCTTTGATGACTTTTCTATCCACATACTCAATATCAAAATCACTTAATATCATAATCCATTTTTGTTGCTTTGTTCAATAGATACTTCAATGGATCAATTTTTGTGATAAACTTTACTGAATGAGTCAACATGTAGTACCTAATTTTTTGTGAAGAAAATACCACCACTAGACAAGATTTCTCAATGATGGTGTAATTGAGCTCATAGCAAACCAATGTTATGTTGATGTAGTATATTTGTCTTTCTCTTTTTGTTTCATCATGTTTTGTGAGCAGAGCTCCAAGTGACATTGTTGTAGCTAATATTTACAATAGTAATGGTTCCCCTTGTATAGGTTCCATTAGAATAGGTGGATTTGATATATATTCTTTGATCTATTGGAAATTATTTTGTAACCCCTTATCCCATTTGAAAGTTATACCTTTATGCAATGTCTTTGTGAAGGGTTTCACCTTATCAGCTAATTGGGAGATGAATCTTCTAATTAATTATAGTTTTCCCTATAATGTCTTGATTTGGCTGATCTTCTTTGGTGGTTGCATCTCCATTATGGATTTTACCTTTGTTGGATCCACTTAAATACCTTTAGATGAGACTATAAAGCATAAGAGTTTCTCGTAAGTCACTCTGAAAGCACACTTCTTTTATTAAGTCAAAGTTTGAATTGTTCTATCCTATCTAGTATTTTTCCCAAAGCTAGTAGATGAATTTTTATATCAGTTGATTTTACAAGTGTATCATCTACGTAATATTCCATACTCTTATGCATCTTGTCATGAAATATAGTTGTTGTAGCCCTTTGGTAAGTTACACCTATGTTCTTGAGTCCAAATGACATCATGTTCTAGAAAAATGTACCCCATGCATAGGTGAGGGAAATTTTCTCTTGACCTTTAGCTATTATTTTAATCTAATTATAGCCTGAGAAGCCATCCATTAGTGATTACATTTCATAACCCACAATGAGATCAATAATCATTTCAATATTTGGAAGTGGAAAGTCTTCTTTAGGACAACTCTATTGAGATCTCAAAAATCTATGCACACTCTAATAGATTTATCAAGTTTTGAGATTGGGATGATGATGGAAATCCATTTGGGGTAATCTATTTCTCTGATAAAACTAGATTTTAGGAGCTTCTGTAGTTCAACTTTGATTAGTAGTTTCACATGCAGATGCATCTTTCTAAGTTTTTGTTTTACTGGCCTAACTCCTAGAGATATTGATAGGTAATGCATGATTAAGTTGGTATTAAGTCCAGGCATATCTAAGTAAGACCATGTAAAGTTTATTTTCTTGTCCATAAAGAATTATGTGAATTTTTTCTTCTCTTCTTCTGACAATTATTTTTATATGTGTACCAGTTGAGGCTTACCATCTATTCCCAAATTGATTGGTTTTGTTGGTTCTATCAATACTAAAGATCTCTCCTACAAGTGGTCAAGTAGGATATCAAGCTTCCCATCCTCAAGCATCTCTTAGAGGTTTTTATCATTAGATGCATCATTTTTTATACTATTTTGGGTTATGGTACTGCCGCAATGTGGTTTTCACCATAAAAGCACCTTTTCTTTTTATTTATATTTTTCAAACTGAGAAACTTAATATACCCCTCTATCATATTCATGCTTATTTCACTAGTGGAAGAGGTGAGGGGTTCAACTGCATTTAGGTAGCATGCCAAAGTATAGTCATTTTAGAAAGGAAAGTAGGTTCATTAGTTTTTTTCACTCCATTCAATGAGTTTAGGGTGTAGTAAGGATAAGGATTTAGATGGTTCAAGGGATAGCAACATGTTATCATTAAATCTATGACGGACAAGATGATTTCTATTAAGTTACTCTCTGAAGAATTGTTTAGACCATAAAGAGTCAGAACATCATCACTAGATTTGTTATAACCATTATGCAAACCTAATCCAACCGACCTAGCCTTGGATCTTTGTCCCTCCTCTAATTGATAAGCATTTTTATGGATCACATCCACCTTAATTTCCATTATATCATAAAAAAATGAATCCCACTCATACTCATTAGAATATGTTTCAACATCATGTGGCATATTTAGAACTTGAGTAATGGTTACTAGCTGTCCCCAGTTAGGGTGTCTTTCTTTTTTATCACTTTCAAGTTCTTGCTTGAATTCATACTCATGTGAATTAGTTTGAGTGTCATCTAATATACTCAACAAGTGTGCTATATTCAAAGGTATTTCCTCTTCTTTGTCAGAATTTTTTTCTTATTGTTGATTCTTAGGTTCTTGAATTGGCTCTTGTTGAGGCATAGATGTTTCCCCTAGAGGGATGATACTCATATCTGACAAAGGATCTCCTTGTAATAGTAATAACATTTCATAGGAGATTGGTTCTCCTTCTACCTCTTCTTATCCAAATTAACCCTCTTAATCAAATATGAGGCCATCATCTCTTGGTGTGGGATGAGACATTTCTTCTCTGAACCCTAGACCAGTTTTGTCTTTCAGATTACAGAACACAATGTGCATTGGTTCTACAAGTCCTTGTTTGTTCTTACTAATAGGTCATTTTCCTTTGTATCCCATTTTTTCATAATATCATAACCCTTTCCATATTTTTGAGGAAATATTTCTACGTGTTTCACTCATTTTTTGACTTCCTCTTATTCTCCTTTGAATATCCATGCTAGGAAAACCTTTTCCTCATTTTCTTCATCAAGACATACACTATCTTTTACAAAACATGCTCCTTCATGAATAGTTAAAGCTTTAGAGCTAGAAGGTGGAAAATATGATGAAGGTATTTCGTAAGACTTGGGAGATGTAGGGAGATCAGCTAGAGATGTTAATGGATCTAGTTTGTATTCTCCCATCCCTGTATCCTTGATTTGTATTTTCTTCTCAAAGTTTCTCATAATAGGTACCCTAGAACTTTCAAATTCTTGATTTTGTGAAGCCTCTTTTTTTTCTAGGACCATGCTATCATCTCGTTTCAATTTGTTGCAAGAATATCTAGCATCAACTAGTATTGTGACCTCTACTTCATTATGTGGAAACTTCACACACTGGTGATAGATTGATGGGATAGCCTACATGTCATGGATTAAAGGCCTACCCAATAAGATATTGTATACAAGAGGAAAGTCAAGAACTTGGAAAATTATGTCCCTCTCAATGGGTCCTACCCTTATAGGTAATAAAAAAATTCCTTTTGATGATTTGTCTTCCTCATCATATACCTTTATTGTGATTTTCCTCGGATCTATAGCATGTTATGATAAACCCAATGATTTGACTAGATTGAATGTACATATGTTCAAGCACCTCCATGTATCAAGATGTGCTTGAATTGATATTTTAGGATCAAGACTTCTATGTGAAAAGTTTTATTATGCAGATGATTTAGGGACTTGTCATCTTCTTCAGAGAAAGATAAATAATGTGGTGAAGTCAAATGACCAGCCATATCTTGGAATTGATCTACATCTAATTCTTTCAAAACTTTTGTTTCAAGAAAGGCTTGTTCCAGAATCTCCCTATATGTAGGAGATATTTTCAGTAGTTCAAAGATTTATATTTGTGCAGGAATATGTTGCAGTTCATCAAAAAGGCTATATTTTTATGTTGATGATGATGATGATATTGATTGCTTGGATGTTGAGGGTTTTGTTAACATTATTGGTCATTTTGATAATGAGGCTACCCCTTTGAGAGAAACTTTGGCTTGACTTATTGTGACCACATTAGAAGATTCAACTTCTTTATTCTTGTATTTGATGATGATCACATGATTGTAGGAAACTTGATTCATCATCCCATTTTATCTCTTGATCATACATTGGGTTATTGTAAAGTGTAAGAATCTTATTGAGATTGATCATTGATGAACTGTTCACATGGTTTGAGCATGTTGACCACATTGTCATAATTAGTGTAAGTGTTGTAGACACATAAAAATCCTTCAGAAAATAAAAGTATTTTTATTTTTCAAAAACCTCTGATGACATCATCATTTGTTAATTAATTATTTATTTAAATAATTAATATATTTTTATGCCATTAAATTCATTTATTTTAATTAAACATCTTTAATTCAAGAATCCCTTCCAAAACCACTTAAATCAAATTTGAGTGATTTTCCTATATTTATTAGTTATTAATTGATAAATTGACCAAAAATACTTTGAATAAATAAAATATTTATTTAAATCCTAAAACCTTAGAAATATTCTAGAAATCCCTAACCTCTTCTATAATTTCCTAATCTCACCCTAAACCTGATTAAAAGGTGATTCCTACCCTTTTTAGCATAACCCTTCAAACTTTGACTTTGGGTCAAAATCCCTCATAAATGCTTCTTACATCCTCATTAATGACTCTTATAAGTCATTAATGAGACCCATGTCTCTTCTTCCACTCTTATCCCCTTGCACACTTCCCTAATGTTGCTCACACATGTGTGAGCAACCTTAACCATGGTTAAAACTTTACCTTACCCCTAACCTTACCCCAAACTCTACCCCAAACCTTACCTCTGACCCTAACTCCACTTCCTAACTCAAACCCTTCCTCAAATCCTATAAATACCCTCCTCTTACAAGAGAAAAAAACCAATTCACATCTTTTACATTTAGTGTTATAATGTTAGATTATTGCTAGATCTTAAGCATTTTAGCATGTTTGTTAGATTTCATGCTTTTTAAAACACGTCCTAGAATAAGGTTAATGGATTGAACTTAGTTTTTATTCAATATTTTTTAATCATTTATGCATCATATCAAACCCTTCCTAGAATTCATTAGGAACAAGCTCCAAGTGCTTAGAGAGCACACCCACATCCCTCCTATCAGAGAAAATCAAACAGTTCTTGAATGCATATGTTTTGGCTCAATCTAAGGTGGCTTGGTTTTTGTTTATGCTTTTAACTGATAAATTCTAGATTAATCTAATGTTTGAATGTTTACACCTTTCAAAATAGATAACAGATAAACCGTATCCTACAAGTGTAATTAATTTTATTACTCTTGGAATATGAAGTTTAACCTTTTGCATAATTGGGCAATGGCTCCTTGAAAGTTGTGTTCTCGTTGTTTGACTGGTGACCATCAACTTTTATTTTTTCATTGTCAATTAAATCTTATATCGCATGTTTAAGTTTCATACACACATTTTTCATATGACCTTTGTTCCTATGATATTCATAGTAGTGATGATCATTCCACCACTTTGGTTTGATTTGTGGTTCCAAATGCCTTGATTCTATCAAAGTTATGATCTTGTTGTCTAGGAGAATCTTCAAGCCTACCTCAAGAGGTTCTCCAAGGGGAGTAATTTTCTCTTGGGTGTTGATTTTCAAGGGGATTTTATTTTGTAAGATTATTGATGAGCTCTTGGAGCTAATGTGTTATTAGGAGTAGTATTAGCAGCCTAAATGCTACTAGAGAGATTGAAGATTGGTTCCTTTAGTTTAACATTGGATGTCTCTACAACTCCATCATTGACCACATGCTTTTTTTTATTGCAATAATTGGATTTGTCTTTGTTGTTGTAGTTGGAGTTATTAGAGAATTTTGTTTCCTTGTAAAGTGTGATTTCCCCTTTTCTCACCAATACATCTTCTATCTCCATGGCACTATCCACTATTTTTTCTGGGCATTGCAATTGGAGTGAAAATTTCATTTCTAGAACCAAATTGTTGATAAATATATCCATGTTTTCATTTTCAGCAATTTTCCTTGGATATATTGCAAATATCTTCCTCCATATATAAAGAAATGTGATAAATGACTCACCACTTTTTTGTTTAGTATTGCAAAGGTCTATCTATTAGTATGAATGTTAATGAATGTTGTTAGTAAGGTAGATTGGATGTTCTTTAGAGATGATTGAGTTCTTTTATGTTACATTCATGACTAGGTTTTTCATTGATGTCAATATATATGATTTTTGGATAGAGTTAACATAGTTACATGCACAGATTCATTTGCGAGGTTTTATTTTGACAAATTAAGTTTTGCAAAGATTTATTAGATTTTAGGAACATGTTTTGATGATGTGTCTACATGCACAAAAAAATTTATGAAGATATGTTCGAGTTATGCAAGGTTTAATGAAGACTATTCATAGTGAGAGTTTCTAGGAACTAGTGACAAGTATTCAAGATTTATTATTTTTGTGAGGTTGAAGATAGTTCAACAAGGTTGGTATGTTGTTGAAGATGTGTTTAGGATGTTGGATAAACACAACAGAATCTACTTTGCATTCTGTGAAGACTTGTGGATGATGGGAAGTGTGTTACTTCTTTGGGAGCTGACTACAAATTAATATTCTTATAGAAGTGTTTATATGTAATGAAACATGTATTGTAAATACTTATTGATGTTCTATATTAGTAATTATAAATTGAGAAATCCTTTTGGCTGACTTAGTAATCATTAGGACTTGGTATAAAGGAAAGGAAATTTATTTGGATGAAAAAGAGTTTCATGCGGTCAAGATGTTATGCGAGCTTTGAATGCAAAATCTTTATGATTAGAGAGAAGGATGATATTGTTGATATGTTGAGGACTTCAAAGGAACTTTGTAGGCAAAGAGAGTTGATGTTTTAGTTAGTTCACCCTTGGATGTGTTATATTGAAAATTATTTAGTGAATACATTCTTGAAGCAATTTAGACAATGGGTTCAGTTGTCTTTGTTGTGTTTCTCAACAACTCCTCACAGGGTTGGGATCTTTTAGTAGGGATCCAAAGTCTCCTCACAAGGACTCATATGTATTGATTTCATTGTAAAAGAATTATAACATTGTCTATCCTTTCACAAGGAACTTCTATATTAGTACATCATCTTGTGGGCATCATTCCCACTAGGGTTTTCCCTCTGATCAAGGGTTTTCCTAGTCAACAATCTGTTGTTATTGTGTATGTTTATTATGTTGTGGTTACTGTTGTTATTGATTACAAGTTTAAGATTTGATAGATTTGAATTTAAGTTAATTAAGCTCACAACTAATTCACCCCCCTCTCAGTTGTGTTGGTGGAGTTTACTTTCTAACAATTGGTATCAGAGCATCAGGTCCTTGAAGGAAAATTTTAATGGCTTAAGGAGATCCATGGCTACTACATTTTTTAGGAAATAAATTATGAAGTATGATGGAGTTAATTTTGACAATTGGAAGGAAAGAATGAAGACACATTTTCTATGCATGGGAATTGACTATTACCCGGCTATCAAGATGAAGAAGATAGTTATGGAAGAAGATAAACTTGATTAATGTATAGATGAAGAAAATAACCTATCCATGTAAAATATGCTTGCTAGAGAGGCTATTCTATTAGCTCTTCTAGATATAGAATATACTAAGATAAAAGATCTAAGACTTTCTATTGAGATTTGGACTAAATTTTAAAAAAAAATTGAAGGAGATGAAACTTTAAAGAATGCTAAATTGCAAAATTATATTAGTATGTTTGAAAGTGCTAAGATGCAAGAAGATGAAAATATAATAAGATACTTTAGAGGGATTACTAAGATTATTGTAAGAATTAAGAATTGTGGCAGAAAGAAAACAAATAATGAAGTCATATGGAAGATAGTGAAATCTCTACCACTGGCCTATGAATACATAGCATAGATCATTAAAGAAATGATTAGACATGATTTTACCAAAGAGTTGCTACTTGGAAAGTTGTTGGAACATGAGAAATGGCTGAAAAAGAGGGAAGGATCACCTAGAGTGGAAACAACTTTTAGTGTACAAAAGGATAGACCTATATTGACAAGAAGTGCAAGTACCAGTGGAGATTATGCTAGAGATTGGGAAACTAAGCAAGAGGAAGAAAGGAAGCTTGATGATGTAATGACACCGATTTCAATGAGAGAACTTAAAGGTAAAAAAAAAAAATTCTTGTTGGACATGCAAAGAATTTGGTCATTTTTCATCTAAATCTCCTAACAAAGAAAATAAGATCAGATATAGAAAGCCTTATAAACCTAAGATACAAAATTTCCTTTATGTTGATGAAGATGGAGAAATTACATTTAAGGATGTAAAATTTTAGAAAGTGATGATGAAGATGAAGATGAAATAGGATTTGTTTCTATTAAAGATGAAAGTTCTGATAAAGAAGAGGTAAAAGAAGAAAAAGCTTTAGTTTCAGTTTCACATGTAGAATAAAAAAAGTTTGATTGGATTATTGATAGTGGATGTTCTCATCATATGACTACAGTTGTTGATAAATTTGTTAAACTTAATAGATATGATGGAGGAATAGTTAGAGTCGAAAATAATGCCCATGTCAAATTAAGGGAAAATCATCTATTACACTTGATGGAAAGACTAACACTAAAGATGTTTACTTTGTTGATGGATTGAAAAATAATATTTTGAGTGTTGGAAAGCTTATGGACAAAGAATACAAATTACATTTCATGGAGAAGACTTATTTTATCAGAGATAGTGATGGTAAACTGATTGGAACAGGAATAAAGACAAAAGAATGTATTTCAGTTGACACCTACTGAAATGACATGTTTGGTTGTTAAAGTGGATGACAGTTGGCTATGGAATAAGAGATTTTTTCATATCAACTTTGATAACATTGTGAAGATCAGTTCATCTAATTCAATTAAAGACTTTCCTAAGATTGTGAAGCCTAATAACATGGTTTGTAAGGAATGTGTTATGGCTAAACAGAGAAGGAATTCATTTCCTAGTAAAATACTTACAACATCATCAAATTTGGAGATTGTGCATAGAGAATTATGTGGACCTACAAGGACAAGATGATTTTATGGTGAAAGGTATTTCATGCTTTTTATTGATGATCTTACAAGAATGATATGGGTAGCATTTCTTAAAGAAAAATCTGAAGCATTTGAGAAGTTTAAGTTATTGAAGAGTAGAGTTGAGAATGAATATGGTTTGAAGATTAAATGTTTGAGATAGAGGAGGAGAGTTTTACTTCAAATGAGTTTAACATATTTTCTAAAGACAATGGAATTAAGAGACAACTTTTAGCACCTAAGACACTGCAATAGAATGGTATAGCAGAAAGGATGAATAAATCAATTAATGAGATAGCTAGAGCTATGATGCTTGAAGGTAATATCCCACATATCTTTTGGAGAGAAGAAGTGAACATTGCAGTCTACACAATGAACATAGTTCATATTAGATAAGGTATTGGTAAGACATCTTATGAACTTTGGTTTGGGCATACACCTATTGTGAAATACTTTAGAATCTTTGGAAGTAAATGTTATATCAAAAGAGATGACGATATTGGAAATTTTGATGCTAGAAGTGATGAAGGAATTTTTCTTGGTTATTCATTGAAAAGTAAAGCATATAGATGTTTTAATCAAAGATTAAGGACTATTGTTGAGAGTACTAATGTGAAGGTTGATAAAAACTTCATAATTCATTAGAGGATTCTTGATGAAGAAAAAAGACTAAAGACTAACATTAATCAGGATGATGAGCAAGAATTATTTTATGAAAATGACAATGATTTGTAGATTGAAGAAGCTAGAGTGGAACTGAGAATTGAACCTAAATCAGCACCTAGAGAAGAAATTAGAGATGACCAAGGAACACCTAAATATATTGCAAGGAATAACCCTACAAATCAAATCATTGGAAGTGCAAACAAAGGATTCATGACAAGAAACAAGTTACATGAATAACTATGTTTAATATAACAAGTTGAACCAAAGACTATAAATGAAGCATGTAAAGATGAACATTGGATAACAGAAATGAAAGAAGAACTTGAGCAGATTGAAAAGAAAAAAACTTGGGAATTGGTCCCTAGACCTAAAGACAAGAATTTTATTGACACAAAATGAGTTTGTAGGAACAAGATGTTGGAGATTTGCCAGTAGGCTAGTACTGACTGTATGTTTGTCATTGATGACAACATATGGAAAGTAGCATGTGTGGAAGTCTTATGTAGTAAGCTTTTAGTATATGTAGCATGGACATGATATCAGCATGATATCATGGGTGTAGAGGTTAACTGTTAGTATAGACAGTTATATTGCAGCTGGTGTCAACAGTGTTCTTGACAGAGTAATAGATAGTGTTCTATGTATGGTTGTCCATACAGTTATCATGGAGCCTTGTGCACTTAGATATATGTTGAAGACATGTTATTGTTATTTTAGTTATGAACACATAGTCTGATGATGAATGCAAGTGAAGTTATGCAATCGCTATTCACTAGTAGCAGTTTCATGTGTTTGTTCAGAAGAGCCGATAGAGATTTTATTGGTTCTTGAGTTGCACCTATCTTGAGGGTATGCACACTTGGAGTTAAGATTGGAGAAGTTTTATTGATGTTTGGTTAAGAGTGCATAAGTTAATTCAGCTTACAGAGAAAGTTCCAATTGTTTTGGTAGAGCCAATAGTGTGTAGCGTGCATCTACAATTATTTTATTAGACAGGTCCCAGAATGAGTTGCGTGCATAATAGAGCTAACAAAATGTTTTTTGGAGTTTATTATTATTTTTCTAATATGATTTCAAGGTGGTTCTAATAGGCCAACTTGATTATATCATTTGGAGGAAAGATATTTATAGGCAGTCATTTGTGATTTCTGAATTGTGGTTCATGGTTGATTAAGCAGAGTAGAGCAGAGTGTGTGAAGTGTTGAGCCATCAGAAGAAAGTCTATGTGACCAAGTAAAGTACTTGTGCTATTCATTGGAACTAATCTAGACATCAGGTCAAAGCGTAGTTCACAAAGATCCAGATATAGTGTATATCTATTATTTAGAAGGTTGTAGCCTTCGCCCATTTGAGTAGTGAGCTCTCAGATAGTGTGTCCTCTCCCCTAATAGGGACAATTGTAAAAGACTCCTAATAGGGTCTGACCCTTAACTAGGTCCACTGTACTTAATATATTGTAAAGCTACTCCTAACAAGGTAAAGGATCTTCTAGCAAGGATCATTATACACTAGTACAGAATATTAGTGGGTATCAAGCCCACTAGGGTTTTTACCTATTTGGGTTTTCCTGTAACTAAAATATTGGTGTTGTTTTCAAGTGTTCTTTTAATATTTTTATGCTTTATGTTTAAGTATACTTAATTGGATAAAGAATTGAAACTTGCAAATAACTGATTCACCCCCCCCCCCCTCTCAGTTATCTCTTGGGACTATTCCTAACAATTGGTATTAGAGCCAAGTGCCTCAGAGAGAAATTTTAATACCATGAGGTTGATTAGATGGAATACTTTAGGAAAGAAAGTCCAAAGTTTGATGGAGAAAATTATCTTGATTAGAAGAACAAGATGGTAACCCATTTGCAGTGCATTGCTTTTGAAGTTTTTAATGTAACCATCAAAGCAGCCAAGATTCCTACCTCAGAAGACCTTGGAAAAGATGATGCTACTAACATTCAAAAGGAATTATTTCGTCATAATGCTATTGCGAAAGAAGCCCTTATCAGCACCCTATCTGATGGTGAATTTTCAGAAGTAAAAAAGATAGATACTGCCCATAAAATATGGAAGCACCTAGAAGACACATTTGAAGGAGACAAACAAGATAAGGATGCACATAGAAAGACATGGAAGAAAAGATACAATGCATTAGAGATGCTTCCTAAAGAAAACATCAGAGCTTACAATTAGAGGATTAATAAAGCAATTGTTGGAATCAGGAACAATGGTGGAGAGATTTCAGAGGAGGACATTATGGATAAGTTGATGACTACTCTTACTCTAGAATATGAAAGAAAGATCAATGTCCTTGATGAGACCATGTAGCTTACATCAAATTTCAAGAGAGAGACCTTGATCAACAAGATCTCATCTTTTGAGATTTCAAGATTGAAGACATAGCCAAAGAGTGAAACAGCTTTCAAAGCAATAGTTCATGGTAAGAAATCTTCAAACACTTCTGGTAATTTTGATAATGATGATGAAGATAAAACACTAGATGATTTTATTGCTATGATTTCCAAAAGAGAAGAGAAAGGAAAAGGAAAAGGAAAATATGAAGGTCAATTACCATTTAAGTGCTTTTCATGTAATAAGATTGGTCACTTTGCATCTAAGTGTCCCACTAGAGCTAAAAAGTTTAGAAAGGATTACAACCCTAAGTATTCTAAGGAATGCTACTATGCTGGAGATGGAGTTTCAGATGAAGAATCTGGTGAAGAAGAAATTGGATTCATTGCTATTGTAGACAAAATGAATAGTAAGCCAGTTCCTAAAAATGACAAAGTAAATCAAGAGCTAGCTTTGATTTCCCAAGGAGATATAAGAACAGACTGGATTATAGACAGTGGTTGTTCATGTTGGTGTAATTAATTATTCCTAATTACACTTTACTTAATCTTACTTAGGTTAATGCATTGCATAGTAGTTTGTGATTGAGACACCTAGGAGTGTGCACATCTATTAAGCACATGGTGTAGGAGAAATTCCACTTTTGGTGTGATAGTTGTCTTCACATACCTCGTTGTGTGTAATATCCACCTTTCATGCTCTTATCACATTATCATCCTAATCCAATGCACATACTGTATTGCATATTGGAGGATGATCCACATTTGGTGGACATGTGATTACACCTAGCATAGGTGATAGCTTATCAGCTCCTTATCATTTTCTCATATTGCCTTTCCTATATAAGGAGGCCTATTATGTAATCATTTTAATTGAGAAATTCATTGGATCTATTCAATCCATCATTGCATTCATATTTTCTCTCTTGTGCTTTTCTTCAACCTCTAGATCCTTGGTTCAATCTTTGCTATTTGCAAATTCTTACATTTCACATTACATGACAGGTGATAAAGGTGGGTTTGTTCATTTAGACAAATACAATGGAGGTATGGTTAGATTTGGAGACAACACTCCTAAACCTATAGTTGGTAGAGGAGCCATCACTTTGGATGGAAAGAATAGTATTGATGATGTTCTTTATGTTGATGGTTTGAAACATAACCTTCTCAGTGTTGGATAGTTACTTGGTAAAGGCTATCAATTGGAGTTCAAAGATGAAAAATGCATCATTAACAACAAAGATGGTGTTATGATTACATCAGGCACAAAGACAAGAGGTAATTTTTTTAAACCCAATTCAGAAGAAAGTTGTTGTGTTGCTAAAGTTGATGACAATTGGTTATGGCATAAAAGACTATGTCATATCAACTTTGATAACATAGTGAAGATAAACAATGTAAAGGCAGTAGGAGATCTACCTAGCATAGAAAAGCTAGTTGATACTATATGCAGGGAATGTGTGATGAGGAAGTATGTGAGAAATTCATTCAGGGGCAAGCAGAATTCAGCAAAGAATAAGTTGGATATGATTCATACAGACCTATGTGGTCTAACTCAAACAAGATCATACTACGGTGAAAGGTATTTCATTTTGTTTGTTGATGATTATACTAGGATAATGTGGGTTGCATTCTTAAAAGATAAGTAAGAAGCATTTGATAAGTTCAAAATATTCAAAGCTAAGGTTGAGAATGAATCTAGATTAAAGATAAAATGTTTGAGATTGAATAGAGGAGGAGAATTCACCTTTAACAAATTTTATGAGTACTACGAAGAACATGGCATAAAGAGACAGTTAAGTGCACCTAGAACACCTTAGCAGAATGGAATTGCAAAGAGAAGGAATAGGATCATTCTTGATACAGTGCACACCATTATGATAGAAGGAAAATTTGCACACACCTATTGGAGAGATGCGATCAATACAGCAGTCTATACCATCAATAATATTCAATTAAGGCCTGGCACTAACAAAACACCTTATGAGCTACGGTTTGGTAATGTTCCCATAGTAAAATACTTCAAAATCTTTGGAAGCAAGTGCTACATCAAGAGGGATGAAGCAGTAGGCAAGTTTGATGCAAGAAGTGATGAAGGTATTTTCCCCGGTTATTCTACTAAAAGTAAACCTTATAGATGTTTCAATTTAAGATTGAAAAAGATCATTGAAAGTGCTCATGTAAAGATTGATAAAAATTTTATGATTCAAGAAAGATATCATGATTACTCACCCATGATTGAAGAAGAACCTAGACCCTCTAATAGTGAGATAGTTATTGAAGAAATGTTTGACAGTATTGATGTGTTGTTCAATGACCCTGAGACAAGTGAAGAAAATTCTCCTAAGGATGATGAATCAGCATCACCTAAAGTTCCAAAGTTTACATCAAGAAATCATTCCAAAGTAGAAATCATTGGAGATCAGAGTGGAAAAGTCTTAACAAGATCACAAGAAAAGAACTCAGCTAGGAATGATGTGGTATGTTTACTATCTCAGATTCCACCTTTAAGTGTTGAAGATGCTTGTAAGGATTCAGATTGGAATGATGATATGAAAAACTTGATCAAATTATTAAGAATGACACTTGGGAACTAGTTCCAAGACAGAGTGATAAAAATGTGATTGGAACAAAGTGGATATTCAGAAACAAGATGAATGAAGATGGTACAGTAGTAAGAAATAAAGAAAGATTAGTATGTAAAGGATATGTGTAAAGAGAAAGCTTTGATTATTCAGACATATTTGCACTTGTGAGTAGATTAGAAGCTATTAAGTTGTTTTTAGCTTATGTTATAGTTAAAAACTTCAAATTTTATCAGATGCATGTCAAAACAACATTCTTGAATGGAGACTTAAAAGAAGAAGTATACATTGAGTAGCTTGAAGGATTCACCTTATCAGACCAACCTGATATGGTATGCAGATTGAAGAAAGCAATCTATGGACTTAAGCAAGCCCCTAGAGCATGGTATGAGAGACTAGATGGATACTTAACAAAGATTGGATTTAAGAAAGGAGTAGTAGATTATAATCTATTCATTAGAGAGACATCTAAAGGTTTACTTCTTGTAGCTATATTTGTTGATGACATTATCTTTGGAGGTGATGATAAACTCAGTGTTGAATTTGCCAAAGAAATGCATAATGAGTTTGAGATGAGTATGATTGGTCCTATCAAATACTTTTTGGGACTAAATGTGTAGCAGACAGAAAAAGGGATTTTCATAAATCAATCAAAGTATGTAAAAGAGATACTGAAGAAATTCAAAATGGATGATTGCTAGCCAGTAGGAACTCCTATGATCACTAGATGCAAGCTTACAAAATAAGATGACTCGCCAGTAGTAGATATAACATTGTATAAGTCTATGATTGGTAAACTCATATATCTTACTCAAACTAGACCTAATATTTCAAATGCAATTGGCATAGTTGGAAGATTTGTAGCAGAACCTAAACAAATTCACCTCATGGTAGTAAAGAGAATATTCAAATACTTGCAAGGCACTATAGATTATGGTCTATGGTATCCTAATTCAAAAAATGTTGAGCTTCATGTGTACACTGATGCAGATTTGGTAGGATGTGTTGATGATAGAAAGAGTACTTTAGGTGGAGCAGTGTTTCTTGGTAATAGACTTGTCACTTGGACAAGAAAGAAACAAAATTGTATTTCTCAGTCAACAACAGAAGTGGAGTGTGTTGCAACAGCCTTGAATTGTTCTAAAATTATTTAGATCAAGCACATGATAAAAGATTTTGGAATTCAGATTGATTATCCTATTGTTATTCACTATGATAACACTAGCAGTATCAATATGTCAAAGAACCCTATGATGCATGCAAAGAAAAAGCACATTGAGATCAAGTATCACTTCCTAAGAGAGAAAGTGGCAGAGAAAGAAGTCAAGTTGGACTATGTGAGTACAAAAGAATAGTTGGCAGATATATTCACAAATCCCTTACCTAAGGATACTTTTGAGTATCTCAGGGAGAAGTTGGGAGTCATTCCCTTCCCTAATTCTGCTTATAAAAAGAAGGAAAGGCATCAATCCTCTAGGACTGGTGGAAGGTTGACTACTCTACCTCATGAGTAGTACCGGTGCTTAAAATGAATGGTACCCTTTGCCATTGATGTCAAAGGGGGATTATATATAGAGTTGTGAAAAATAGAAGTAAAAGAGGAATAATATACTAAGGGGGAGAAACATACAGTTATGATAGCATCATAAAAGAGGAAATGGAGAATGTTATAAAAGAAATATTCATTTGGGTTGGTGGTGGTTTTTCATTCCACATGTTGCCATCAATGCCAAAGGGGGAGATTGTTGGAGATTTGCCAGGAGGCTAGTACTGACTGTATGTTTGTCATTGATGATAACATATGGAAAGTAGTATGCGTGGAAGTCTTATGTAGTAAGATTTTAGTATATGTAGCATGGACATGATATCATCATGATATCATGGGTGCAGAGGTTAACTATTAGTACAGATAGTTATATTGCAGTTGGTGTCAACAGTGTTCCTAACAGAGTAACAGACAATGTTCTGTGTATGGTTGTCTGTACAGTTATCATGGAGCCTTGCACACTTAGATATATGTTGAATACATGTTAGTGGTGTTTTATTTATGAACACATAGTCTGATGATGAACACAAGTGAAGTTATGTAGTCGCTATTCGCCAGTAGCAGTTTCCTGTGTTTGTTCAGCAGAACCAACATAGATTTTATTGGTTCTTGATTTATGCCTATCTTGAGGGTATGCACCCTTGGATTTAATCTTGGAGAAGTGTTATTGATGTTTGGTTCAGAGCACATAAGTTAATTCAACTTACAGAAAAAGTTCCAATTATTTTTGTAGAGCCGACAGTGTGTAGTGTGTGTCTACAATTATTTTATTAGACAGGTCCTAGAATGAGTTGTGTGCATAATAGAGTCGACAAAATGTTTGTTGGATTTTATTATGGTTTCTCTAATATGATTTCAAGGTGGTTCTAATAGGCTAACTTGATTATATCATTTGGAGGAATGATATTTATAGGCAGTCATTTGTGATTGCTAAATTATGGTTCATGGTTGATTAAGCAGAGCAGAGCAGAGTGTGCAAAGTGTTGAGCCATCAAAAGAAGGTCTATGTGACAAAGTAAAGTACTTGTGCTATTCATTGGAACTAATCCAGATAGTAGGTCAAAGTGCAATTCACCAAGATCTAGATATAGTGTATATCTATTATTCAGAAGGTTGTAGCCTTCACCCATTTGAGCAGTGAGCTCTCAGACAGTGAGTCCTCTCCCCTAATAGGGACAATTGTAAAAGAATCCTAACAAGGTCTGATCCTTAACCAAGTCCACTATACTTAATATATTGTAAAGCTACTCCTAACAGGGTAAAGGATCTTCTAGCAAGGATCATTATACACTAGTACAGAATATTAGTGGGTATCAAGTCCCACCGGGGTTTTTACCTATTTGGGTTTCCCCGTAACCAAAATATTGGTGTTGTGTTCAAGTGTTCTTTCATTGTGTTTATGCTTAATGTTTAAGTATACTTAATTGGATAAATAATTGAAACTTGTAGATAACTGATTCACCCCCCCCTCTCAGTTATCTCTTAGGATTAGTCCTAACACAAGATGAATGAGAAAGGTGAAGTGGTAAGGAATAAAGAAAGATTGGTATGTAAAGGTTACTCGCAACAAGAAGGTATTGAATTTGAAGAAACTTTTGCACATGTGGCTAGACTTGAGGCAGTTATAATTTTTTTTGCATATGCTTGTAGCAATAACTTCAAGGTATATCAAATGGATGTAAAATAATCTTTTCTTAATGGAGAAATTGAGGAGAAAGTCTACATTGAATAACCTGATGGCTTTTCTTTAATAGAAGACAAGGATATGGTTTACAAATTAAAGAAGGCATTGTATGGATTGAAGGAAGCACCTAGAGCTTGGTATGTGAGGTTATACAAACACTTGATCAATTTGGGATTCAAGAAAGGTAATACAAACATTAATATGTACTTAAGAAAAAATGATGATGTATTACTAATTGTTGAAGTATTTGTTGATGATATTATCTTTGGAGGCCATGGTGAAGCAAGTAAGAAATTTTTGATGAAATGAAAGATGAATTTGACATGAGCATGATTGGTAAGATGAAATAATTTTTGGGATTGTAGATTACACAAAAAAAGGATGGAATTTTCATATCACAAATAAAATATCTTAAGGACTTATTGACAAAGTTCAGAATGGAGAATTGTAAACTAGTTGGAACCCCTATGGTAACTAGATGCAAATTTTCAAGTAAGGATGAATCACCAAGTGCAACACAAACAATATATAGATCTATGATTGGAGGAATACAATACTTGACACATTCAAGACTTGATATAGCTAATGCAGTTGGAATTGTAGCTAGATTTCAAGTAGAACCTAAAGATACACATGTTGAAGTAGTAAAATTGATTTTTAGATATTTAAAGGGTACATCAAATTATGAGCTATGGTATGACAAATCACATAATTTCACATTAAGTGCATACATTAATGTAGATTGAGGAGGAAATGTTGATGACAAAAAGAGCACAAGTGGTGGAGCTTTCTTCTTGGGAGGAATATTGGTTTCATGGTTGAGAAAGAAATAGAATTGTATATCACAGAATACAATAGAAGCACAGTATGTTGCAGTAGCAAATAACTGTAAAAAAATAACTTGGATGAAGAAAATGTGGATGAATATTGGCATTGAATTTATTGAGCCTATTATAATATATTGTGATAATACAAGTACATTCAGCATGTCAAAGAATCTATTATTACATTCAAAGGATAAACATATTATAATAAAGTATCATGTTGTGAGAGAGAAGGTTGCAGAAAAAGAAATAAGATTGGAGTATATTAGCACAAAGGAGAAGATATCAGATATATTCACAAAAACTTTGGCTAAGGATACTTTCAAGTATCTAAGAGGTATACTTGGGGTCATTCCCCAACCCTCTTCAGAGTAATGGATGCAGGAATGCATCAGTTCAGCATGATCAAAGTACTATACTTATTTGGATTGGATGCTTGATGCTTATCCTATGGAGGAGTATCTTTGTTTGATTTGATTCATTAAGGAATCTTGGACATGAGTTTTCTACAGTATCTTTTGATACTTAGGTACTTTTGCAGAAAGTATTGGAGATGATTGAACTTCAAGAACTGACTAATAGTCATCTTTGTCATTGATGTCAATGGGGGAGAGATATACATGGAAAATATCGAGCACAAAACCTTAAGAGAAGATTGAATGGGAGAGACATAAGTATGAGAGTGAGTACATGTAGATGAGGAAGAAATATATTGATAAATATCAATAGGGGAGCTTACTAGACCATAATGCCAAGATGGGACTAGATGGTTTTTCATCTATGTTGTCATCAATGCAAAAGGGGGAGATTGTTAGCATGAATGTTAATGAATGTTGTTAGCAGGGAAGATTGGATATTGTTTAGAGATGATTGAGTTCTTATATGTTACATTCATGACTAGTTTTTTCATTAATGTCAACATATATTCTTTTTGGATAGAGTTAACAGAGTTACAAGAACAAATTCATTTGGTGAGGTTTTATACTAAAAAATTGAGTTTTGTGAAGATTTAGTAGAATTCAAGAATGTGTTTGGATGATGTGGTTACATGCACAAAAACATTTATGAAGATATGTTCAAGTTATGCGAGGTTTACTAAAGAATATTCACATTGAGAGTTTCTAGGAACTGGTGATAGTTATTCAAGATTTAATATTTCTACGAGGTTGAAGCTAGTTCAATGAGGTTGGTATGTTGTTGAAGACATGTTCAGGATGCTTGGATAAACATGACAATATCTACTTTTCATTCTATGAAGACTTGTGGGTGATGGGAATCATGTTACTTCTTTGGGAGCTAACTATAGATTAATATTCTTATGGAAGTGTTTAGATGTAATGATTAAATTCTTATTAATGTCCTATATTATTAATTGTAAATTGAGAAATCCTTTTGGCCAACTCAATAATCATTAGGACTTTGTATAAAGGAAATGAAGTTTATTTGGATGAAAAAGGGTATCACGTGGTCATGAGATGTTATACGAGCCTTGAATGCAAAATCTTTATGATTAGAGAAAAAGATGATATTGTTGATATGTTGAGGACTTCAAAGAAAGTATGTAGGAAAAGAGAGTTATTATTTTAGTCAGTTCACCCTTGGATTTTTTATCTTGAAGATTTTTTTGTGAAGACAGTCTTGAATCAATTTGGACAGTGGGTTCAATTATCTTCATTATGTTTCTCAACAACTCCTCACAGGGTTGGGATCTTTTAGAAAGGATCCAAAGTCTTCTCATAGGGACTAATATGTATTGATTTCATTGTAAAAGACTTCTAACAGGGTCTATTCTTTCACAAGGAACTTCAATATTAGGACATCATCCTGTGGGCATCATTCCCACTCAGGTTTTCCCTAGTCAACAAATATGGTATTGTTGTGTATGTTTACTATCTTGTGGTTAATGTTGTTATTGATTGCAATTTTAAGATTTGATAGAGTTTAATTTAAGTTAATTAATCTCACAACTAATTCAACCCCCCTCTCAGTTGTGTTGGTGGACTTTACTTTCTAACAATAGCATGGTGATTGTGTGTTGAATATTGTACTAGTATTGTTGGATAAACCATTTGATTAGGTCTTCAAAGGATTTGATATCCAGAGGAAACTTGGAGAGCCATTCCATGTCCTAACCACCAAGAATAAATGGGAATAATCTCATTATGTATGTTTAATCATGCATAAATTCCATGTTGAGCACGCAAAACTCTCTCACTTGATCTTGGGGATTTGAATTCCTAGTATATTTGTCATGTTTAGGTATGTTGATGTTTGAGGGAAACAACATAATTTGTAAATCCTTATCAAAATGGAAAGCACATATGTGATCAAGTGAATACTTCTTTGAGGGTTTTTCCTTCTCTTTTGTAAGATCCTTGATTTTAGTTTGTAGAGAATAGATTTGTTTGGAGAGAATAGATATAGGTGTTCTAGGTTCTCTCTTTTTCAATTGATCTATGTCAAAATATTTAGGAATTTTGACTCCCATAGATGCTAGGTGGATGAAATATCTTTCCTTGTCAGTGTTAAGGATTCTTTCCATCATCTTTTGAAACCTTTTTCTTTGTTGGCATTTATTAAACCCATCTTTGGTTGGCTATTCATCACTGTTAGAACTATCATTATTATTGTGATTACTATGGTCACTTTGACGATCATGATCATGATGTCTTATTGAATCATTCTCTTCATTTGACATTCTAGGAGTGTTTTGATCTTACTAATTTATCTGATTGGGTGATTCTTGATCAAATAAGGGGTTTATTCTAGATGTATCTCCTTGTTCAAAGGTGATTAGTCTATGATGACATGTATTTTTAGTGTCTTGATCAAAATAATACTGATTAGATCTCGTGTTAACCATGAACTCAGGATGATCGAACTCTAATCACAAGGTTCAATTATTCGATGTCCAATTCATTGATAAGATGTAGAATGTGTGATTTGTTTGAAAGTAGATCTAGTGTTTGATATGATTTTGGAAGTCTTGGATGATGATTTGATGATCCCTGATGATGACTCCCATAATTGGATATTGGAATTGATAGGACAACACATTGACCCAAAAGGACATTTATTTAAGACCAATGAATAATTAAGTAGGTGTGATAATAGTAGTTTGGTAATGTCCTAATTTTAAGATTTTGATGATCTGACCTAAAAGAAGACTGAAATAGGTGTTCGAATCAATGACCAAATCTGACAAAAGGTGCACAAAAAATCCCCCTTCCCTAGATATGAGCTTCCCTATATGATCTAGATAAAAATAGGTATGACTCTATAGACCAAATATGATTCTCTATTAGAGTCTATGTAATTTCAAAACCAAGTACAATTTTATGAGGTAGTCTATACAAAAAAGATAGGTTTGATAGGACAAAAACCTATACAAGCTAGTGTAAAAACCTAGTATGATTATGAGAAGTAATTTTTACAAATTAGGAAACCGTATATGATTTTCTAATGAGGTCTACACAAGCCTATAACTAGGTGAAATTTTCTATCCAAGTAAGGTAATATGCCAATGAAGTTTGCAATTTTGGGATCTATGATTCATCAATAGGTTTGGTAATGCCAATTATTTTTTTAGTGTCAATGACCACACATGCAAGATAGAAGACACATTTTTCAAGTCTCTAGAACCCTAACTTTGAGTGTATGTTTTGTCATCTTTAAAAAGATCTAGTTTGAATTGGTATAACACCATTAAAGAAAATTCAATAAATTTTAACCCTAAGGAAAATTGGATTAGTAGTCAAAACCCTTTCTCGTAACTTGGTATTCCTTCATCTCACACAACCATGTCACCCTTGAGAGGGCACCCATATTTTTACCTTTTGCAAGGTCTATGCAGAATATGGTCAAAAGAGGCTACATAATGAGACCTATAAATCCATATTATTTTCTTTAAAACACCCAAGGGAATACATATGCTGAGTGTCTTTAGCATAGATTCTATCCCCTCCTTGCACAAAGATTAAGTCCACTTTCAGAGATGGACCAGGTATAATCTTATATTCTATGGTTGTTAGTAAGGTCATCTGTTTCAAAGATAACTTGTGAAACATACAAGGCAATGTGGTAGCACAAGCACTATTGAGACATGTAGTCCCATGAATACCAAGCAAAAGTGATATTTATCTCCTGAAACTTTAATCTCAAAGGGAGTATTTATTTATAGTGGGTTGGAAGAGACTTTTTCTCCTATTTTCAGAATTGAAGTTGTTAGACTATTTCTTGCATATGATCCTTAAAAAGATTTAAAAGTTTATCAAATGGATGTTAAATATTTTTTTTGAATGGTGAGTTAGATGAGGAAGTTTATATTGAGAAACCTAATGGATTTCCTTTGACTAATTAGAAAGACAAGGTCTTCCAATTGAAGAAATCATTATATGGATTGAAACAAGCACCTAGAGAATGGTACACAAGATTGGATAAGTATCTTCTTAAACTTGATTTCAACAAAGGTATTGCTGATAGTAACTTATATTTCAAAGTTGATCATGAAAATATCTTGATTGTTGAAGTCTTTTTGATGATATCATTTTTTGTGGTGATGAAAAGTTGAGTAAGGAATTTTCAAATGAGATTTAAAATGAATTTGAAATGTCTATGATTAGTGAGATGAAATTATTTCTTGGTTTACAAGTTACTCAATTAGGAAAAGGGATTTTCATGTCTCATTCTAAATATGTGAAGGAATTGTTGAAGAAGTTTGGAATGGATGACTCCAAACCTATTGTTACTCCTATGACTTGACTGGTTGCAAATTAATTAAAATTGATGATTCACATAGTGTAAACAAAACTAAATATAGATCAATGATTGGTGGATTTCTATAATTGACACAAATAGGCCTAATATTATGAATGTAGATTGTATTGTCACTCGATTTTACTCAGGATTGAACAAGTCTCATGTTGTTGCATTAAAAAGAATCTTTAGATCTTTGAAAGGGACAGTTGACTATGATTTGTGGTATCTTAGAGATGATTTCACTTTGAGTACCTTGACTAATGTTGATTGGGCAGGCAATGTGGATGATAGAAAGAGTACAAGTGGTGGTGCATTCTTCTTAGGAAAGAGGTTAGTTGCATGGGAAAATAAGAAGCAAAATTGTGTTTCTCAATCTACTATTGAAGCTAAATGTGTTGTTGTTGCTATTAATTGCACACAAGTGATATGGATGAAACAAATGTTGAAAGATCTTAGAGAAATTACCAATGAACCTAATTCTATTTACTATGATAAATCAGGTGTAATAAATATTTCAAAGAATCTTGTGTTGCATTAAAAAAAGCATATATCTATTAAGTACCATTTCTTGAAGGATAAAGTGAGTGAAAAGGAAGTCAAGATGGAATATGTATCTATTGAAGATCAGATTGCATATATCTTCATGAATCCCCTTCCAAAGGATACTTTTGAGTATCTCTGAGGTAAGCTTGGGGTAATTTCTCCTCTTGATCAGAGCTAAAGATGCATTAGGATGAATCAGTCCAGTACTATTACAGGGACTACTTTTCATCTGGATTGATGTTCTTTGGTGGCTACTACTCAGGGGGAGTAGTTAGTCTTATGAGGTATGTTTTTTAGTCTTGAAAGAGATATTCATTTATTTTTGGATTCTTTGACTTAGTGCATATATGTGTCTTTTTCATTGATGTCAAAGGGGGAGAGATAATATGCAAAAAACTATGTAAATGGGGAGAGATAATATGCAAAAAACTATGTAAATCTTACAGAGAGAGGTTGTTCTTTGTCATAGAAGATTTGACAAAGATATATTCTGGATATTGTTGGTTGTATGTTTCTTTGTGCATTGACTTTTATTTTCACATCGTATGTTTTCATCAATGTCAAATGGGGAGATTATTGGGATATTGTACAATTATGAAAATGTTGCAAGAATGTTCAATGGAATGATTGGATTGGTACAATTGTTTTATTGCATATATGATGGTGTGAAGATACAGAAGTGTTGAGATGTCTGTGTACTTGATCTATGTAAAGTTACAGAGTTTCCCAATGATATTTGAGTCACTTTTTATTGATTCATCAAAAATTGGTATTTTATATTCAAGAAGTGTTTAGGAAGAGACAGTGTATCAAGATTTGGATAAGTGAGGATCTATGTTATATATTTTAGAGATGCAAAGTCTATGGAATGTTTTGTAATTGTATTTATGTCCTAGACATGATTAATTTGTTGATTTTAGGATCATAAGCTATATTTATGGAGTGAAAGTGTTTATTGTTTATTGTTCTTAGTATATAGTGAAAAGATGATTATGAATTATGGGTTAGAGGTTTTTTTGGTGTTGTTGATCTATTAAATAATTCTTGTTGATGTCTTATGATCATGTTCCATTTTTGTTGCTAGATCACAGTTCATTGACCAGTGTGATCGGTTTAGATAATTATCTTGTGGCATGCTAGTGTTCTTATTATTCTTGGCTGACATGGTTGGTGTAACATGTTGTGAAGGATCTTGACATGATTTATGGAGCTTTTGTGAGTTTGAGGATGTCCTCATGGATCATTGATATGTCTTAGCTAAAATTCAATGGATTGCATTGTAATTTGAGTTTCAATGATGAAATATTTTGTAATAAGGTGTTTAGGTTGAGCCGACCTTGTTTATTATTACAAGGTTGATGAAATCTATAAAAAGATGTAATCATTTGTAAGTGTGAAGGGAAGAGAGAGTGTGTGGATGATGTATTGATGAACATGCAAATAGTATGAGTGAAATTTTTAATTAAGGTAGAGATTTTTTTTACTTCATCAAAGTTGTATTGAAATGTTGAAGATTCTATAAGTTAGTTCATAAATCAGTGGATTTTTATACATAGTATATGATTGTCCATTCATGGTTGTATCCCTTGTTTTAATTCTTTGGGTTGTTTCTCTAAGTTGTATTTGAGAAGTGGTCTCTAGGAAGTGTTCCTAAATGCATGTGCATTCCCCTTTGTAATACTCCTAATAGGGTAAAGTTCTTTTAACTGAGTACATCATCTAGTGGGTTTGATCCCCACCATATTTTTTCCCCTATCAGGGTTTCCATGCAAAAAATATTGGTGTTATGTGTTTTGTGGATTAGTGCTTTCATGCTTTAATTTTCAGATCTAAGATTAAGAGTTTAAGTTCACTTAAGGTTTTGGTTTTGGAAACAAGTGATTCACCCCCCCCCCCCCCCCGCTCTCAATTGTGTGATTTATTAATTTTAACATTTTCTTGGATACAATTCTTTCCTTGGATATCCTTAGAATTAGTTGAACTAGCATAACATAACTTTCTAGCCCATTTGACCTCTCCTTTGCATATATTTATAGGATTGGCTAAATAGCATAATACAATTTTCTAGACCATTCAACCTATCATTTACATAGATTTTTATGATTTGACTAGCATGTGCTAGACCATCTACTCCCTCTTTACATTCTCTTTGACATGTGGAACTAACATAACACAATTTGATAGACCATTTATCCCTCTCTTTTCTCTTCTCTCTCATGGATCACCTAGCACTACAAAAATGGATATCTTATGTCATCCATGATTTTCTCCTCTTCTCCATGATTCCATAGCATAACATACTTTACTATTTTATTGGATCATGGAGTCTTGTCTTATCTTTGATGTGTTCTCTTTCTCTTTTTATGTGACCATTTGTGCTTTTGCAATAGCTTAATCTTTCCTTGGATGTTTTTCTTTTTTTAGGATAAACCAAGGTATCCTCTTTTATTTATTTTAGAATATTCCTAAGGAATCCCTACTTGTATTTTGTCCTCTAGTCCAAGTGGGATGACATTCCATTTCATTTATTTTCTTTTATAAGAAAATTAGTTTCTCCTCCTTAAGAGGATGTTACCACTTTACACACACCTATTATGGATGATGGCATTCATAGATTGGTGAGTTAGTTAGTTTCTCCTCTTCTCATCTCTATAAAAGAGGTGCTCTCCTCTATTATTTCAAATTTTGAAGTTATTGTAATTGAGCTTTTCTATCTCTCTCTCTCTCTTTCTTAGGCTTTTCCATATTCATAATATCACAAGGGGTTTTTATTTTCTTTTCCCTTTTCAAAAATATTGTTGTCTCAATTCTTTGGCTATTGGATTCTTACTCATAGTTCTTGGTTATCTCATGGTAATACTATTCATGGGGAAAATGCAATCAATGCAAACTAGGTATATCAATTTTAACACTTTCTACCTAAGCCATTCAATACAAGAAAAAGAGGGGCTTTTGAGCATAACTCTCAATATGACCTAGGTTAGATTAGAAAGAACCCAAAAGGTGATAGGGGATGTGAATGCTAAACTCAAGTTATATTAAGGAAGTACACTAGCAAGGTATTTTTCATGCAATGTAATTTGATTACAAATATGTAATGAAGATGACAAAAATTGAAACAATTGATTAAGCAAGAAGTGTAAGATGAGTCTAGGAACTAAGTGGATGCAATCAGCCCAATTAAGACACAAAATAGATCTATCCTAAAAAATTAAAACAAATGATAGGGTACTTACCCCAAAATGTGTGATGGAATGTGCTTTTATGTTCTGAAAATGGCAGATCTAGACTTGTAGCTAAATTTCTGACTATGGATCACTAATCATGGCTGAAATCCCAAAAAATTCTAAAAATCTCAAGCTATTGGGAATAGGTCGACCATGTCACCATGTTCTGAAAAAAGTCAACCAAGTCACCGTATTCTCAAGGCACTTTTCTAAAGTTGACCTAATTTTTTCTGGTTGCTCTCATTTTGTAACCTCTAGATTTGTAACTATCCAACTAATAACCTATAAATCTATGATAAAATGTGTGTATGTGGGTTTCTATAAAGGGGTTTGCCTTAGTCAACCCCCCATTTTGGTGATTTCCACCTTGAAAAATAGTCATTTAGAAAAATTTTGTGTGTGTATGTAGTGCTTGTGAATCCTAGATTGTAGATCTAGAATGTAAAAGAGATAGAAATACTAAGAATCTACTTTATAAGTGAAACCCTAGCATGTATGTGTATGTATAAATGTGCAAGATATGAAGAGATAAAGATCATATTTGAACATAGCATAGAAATAATACAAATCCCCCAATGCTATATCACTCTAACCATATTCATGGTCCCCTTTCATCTCTATGATGACATGTAATTTCTTGAATGCTTGATTTATTGATGAAGTCCTCACTTTGCAATGAAACAACAAGATCTAGCCCTTAGTTTCCACCTTGTAATTGCTCTATGTCACATTGGGGTGTTCACATGTGCTTGTACCTTTCTTCAATCATCCATCATCATGTCATCCTTGTTAAAAAATAAGACTTTGGGTGTCATTTTATAGTAACTTTCTAAAATTACCCCCACGGGAGCTGACTGCAATGAGCGGGAATTACCAAAAATTTACAAATAGATCTGGGAACAACAATCCCCAACCACATGGGAATAGGTAAAACTTGTTGGCAAGTGATGTTTTGGGAGCACTAGGGATAACTTAAGGGTTTTCATTTATGGAAAAAATTATGCTGGAGTAATCGCATGAAGTGAGTTTTGGTATTGGAGACACAGTCATGAAAATGACTAAGTACAGAATCAGAATAACAGTATATTGCGGTACTATTTTGGTCATTGAAGATAATATATGATGTATTATGGCTTGTGAAGTTAGAAGAAGATATTTTTGGATATGTATGACCTTCAATTAAGGTCACACATGTTTTGGTGATGAGATCAGTAAGATACATGTTATTAAGGTATGCAAAGATAGAGAATCAATGAAACAGGGCATATGCATAGTCGTGATGATTGAGGCAAGGTTAGTTGGAATGGTAACATTCTAAGTCAGATGGAAGTTGTATATTACTGACACTTTGGTAATATAAGATCCATGACTCTATATTTATCATTTTCATAAGTAATTATTATGTTTTGTAATGAATTTTGAGAACCGATTGGATGGCAAAATTGATATAAGTATAGAGTGTTTTGTGGAAGTGATAAGTGTGATAGAGATGAATATATGTGATGGATGAAAAATTGGGATATTAGAAAAGGAAGATAGAAGATATGATATTTGAGATTGATAGAGCTTTAACTGGAACTATCAAAGCATAGTAGATGCTTGTATTGTTCATTATTTGAAGAATACTTTTGTAACAAATTTTTTGATTGTAATAGTTATAAGCTCACCACACCTTTAATAGGGTTTTGTATTCCTCTAACAAGGAAATTTACTATGTAATATGCATCTCCTAACAGGGCTAGATCTCTTAATAGGGGTTCAACATTTTAGTGGATAGTTGTGAGTACCCTCCCCACCAAGGTTTTCCCTTGGCCATGGTTTCCTCAAAAACAAATAATGGTGTTATGAGTTATGTGTTGTGTGTTTATTTTCTTTTTGTTTCAGCATTGATATGGTTTATTTCTAATTGGTTGAAGTTTAATTTAAAATGTTGTAATAATGATTCAGCCCCCCTCTTAGTATTACTTAATCCTAACAATTGGTATTAGAGCTATAGGCCCTTGGAGAGAAATCCTAATAGCTTAAGGCAGATCTGAATGGATTCTGAAAGTTTTCAAGAGAACATTGAAGCAACACTCAATGACCTAGACAAGAAAAGGCTGAGAATGGAAAATTTAAATTTAAATTGAGAAGAGCAGAAGGTTTCATCGGGAATCTAAAGGAACATCTTGAGATTTCAAAAATTTAGAGACAAGACCTTATGGATAAGATCAAAGAAGATTCAGATAATGATACATCAAACCAAGTAAAGAAGATAGAGCAAGAAAAAGAACAAATCAATCTTTTGATGACTAAAGAGATTCAATATGAAACTGGTGAGAGAAACAAATTTCAAGAGACTCCAAAAGAAGAAAATGTGTAGATAGGACAAATCAAGACTAAACTTAATCACTACAAGGATAAATGTCAGGAATTGGAGAAGTACGATCAAATCATTTAAGGCAAACTCAATCAAGCCAAATTACACATTGAGAAGTTACACATGAGCAGTGATAAAATTGATGAACAAAGAGAGAGACATAAACCTAAAGGAGACATGACTGGAATTAGATATAATGAAGGTGATTGTTTTAAGACTCATGAAGAAACACATAAAGTGAAGACTGAAGAAAGACCTACTCCTGAAGAACCTAAAGTCCAGACTAGACCTTTCAGAGGTAGATTTTTTGGATGCAACAAAGTTTGACACATGAAGAGATTGCAGAGGTAAAGAACCTTTCAAACCCTTTACTAGTTATTGCTATAACTATTATGATTATGGACACAAGAGATAAGAATGTAGGAAACTAGATCAGTCAAGAAACAACTAAGATTACATCAGAGAAGAGACAACAACCAAGATCACATGTCTCAAATGCAATAACTTTGGGCATACTGCAAGGTATTGTAAACTACAAATAAATTAGGATAGAAGGAGACCACCTACATGTTACAAATTAAATAACCTAGGACACGTAGTGAATTTTTTTAGGTACAATGGAAAGGACAACAAAAGAGGACCACCTCTTATGGTTATAAAGAAGAATATTGGTGATAGTGGTAAAAGTATTATTGAGTACATGGATGAATTCAAGAGTCATTTCAAGAAACCAATAGATGAAAATGATGGTAAGATATGGAAGGTAAAATATTTCAATAAGGCATTGGTTCAGGGTGAGACAATATATGCTACTGTGCATTTTCATGATGATTACATTGAGACATCGACCTAGAAGGCCTCATGGTCTTAGGGGGAGCATTGGATGCAGGAAACAAAAAATATCCAACCCATGATTATGTGGAGTAAGTTGATGTGAGCTTAGATATGGTGTGTACAGACATTGTGGAGTTTATCTTTGTGATCACAACACTTGGAGATTAATATCTTGTTGCTGTGAGATTTTTTTTGACTGGACAGTGTGCGAAGTTGAGCTACTTGTGATTAATGCACTTACTCAACCTGTGATGGATTAAAGATCTTGAAGCATATCATTTCTGCACCATTTGATAATTGGTGACCAAGGAGAGCAGTGTGAAGAAGCACCTAGTAGCCACATTGTGTGATTGTTTCGAGAAAAAGTCCTAGAATTTAGCATGTTAAAGGTATTTAGACTTTATACTCTTTCAGAAGCTATGGATGCACTGGTTGTATATGATGTTGTTGATAGACCAAGGTATAAGTTTAAGAGGTTCCCATTTAATTCTTGTGAGGATGATCCAAAAGGAGCATCTTTGCAGACCCCTTACGACATGTTGCATGCTAAAGATATTAGGGCTTACATTCACTATAAGTATGAGACTATAGGAGATGTTTATATCTATAGTGAATTAGATGGGATGATAGAAGAAGATGCAAAAATAGTAGAAGAGGAAGGATAGATAGAGGAAGAACATGTAGAGGAAAAAAGGAAGAGAAAGAATAGGAAAAGGAAATACAACAAGAAGAAAGGCAAGTAGAAGAGACAGGAGCAGAAAAAGTAGTTGAGGTAAGAGTTGAGCATAAACAAGAACCACACACCTCCTCTACTCTATTGGGCAAGTATGGCCAAACTAGTAAGCACACATGTGGAGAGAATGGATGAGGATGAACTCATGAGGTTATCCTTCATGACATTCTCTAAGGAAAAGGAAAGGTCAGAACAAAAAGGAGATAAAAGGGTAAAGGTGATTACTAGGGAAGTGGAGACAATGAACAAAATACTCCCTACACCTATTTTTTTTCAAGGAAAGGATGATGTAGAGAACCTAAGCATGGCATTGGACAGCTTTGATAGTCATTTTGAGTCATTGTTGAAGATCATAGAGGATAAGGTTGAGAAGAGATTCTTAGAAAAGAAATTGAAGGAAGTTTGTCAGTCCATCTCATGGGAATTGGACATTCTGAAAGCAACTACAATCAAGGCCAAAAGCTATGTTACAAAAGGAAGAAAGATATACAGCTATTGCATAAAGCCTATCAGACATGTCAAGAACATTGAAGATATCATAGCCAAGGACATGGCTATTTTAGACAGCCTAATGGACAGTTGTGAAACCTCTTCACAAACTGTATTGGAAATGGATAAGAAAGGATCTAAGATTTTGGATAAAATAAGTACATTGAATAAAGAGAAATGAAGATTAGTGGAAATATTTGGATTGCTAAAGAGTCTAATCACTCCTAAGCTCATCTCACAGAGATGGAGAAAATAGAAGGATCAATGACAAGTTCTTTACCTACTAAGTTGAAGGCAGAAAAGATAAAATCTTATGCACTGAATGGACTGATCCATGTCAGTGAACTCCTAATTAAGTCATGGTAAGTGTTGGAGCTCAAAAATAATGGATATAGTTTTGATTCCATATTCAAAAAATTTCCTAAGGCAAAGTTTGTGCCCTTGAAAGTAATTGTGAAAGGCCAAGTTTGAGAGCAAAGGCAAAAATGACCTGTTGTTTTTCATGAAGAACCAATTGGGGAATGTGCTTATCACATTTCATTTGGCATATGTAATGGGTTGTAGCTCTTAAATTTCAGTTCTAATATGATTTGAAAGTGGCCATTTGGAGGTGTTTCCCCAAATCTACATTCTATGTTTCCAGAATTTCATAAAGTAACCAACTTCAGAGGTTTGCATCATGTGCCCAGTGGATAGTCTTGACATGAGGATTGATGTAATGTATTTTAGGCATGAGATTGAGTCTCCATACCCATTTTTATCCCCCCATGAGTTGGTTTGATTAGTTTTCTAGAGCCATTCCATTTGCAAATTGTTAAATTTCTCTCTGTGCAAAATGCAGAATTTTTAATGGCCTACTTTGAGGTCTTCCAAGTTATACCCTCTTCAATTTCAAGAGGAATTGAGTGTTGTTCAGCATTAAAAACATGGAAGTGTACCTCCCTGGTGATTTTTGGATGATGACCAATTCGTTTGGTCACTTTTCTCATTCATTTCCAAATCTAGTTTCTGCATTTTTCACTATTTCAAATTCAAAAAATTCTAAAGTGTTGACTTTGGTGTTTAATTATGTTTAACCATTTGATCTTTTGGGAAAGTTAATTATGGATTCATTTTCCTTCTATGATAATGAATTCATACCCAGGGTTCTGAATCTTGAGGGTTTTATTTGGTAAGTTTTCAAAGTCAGATTTGAAGGTGTTTTGTGCAGATTTGCAGTGTGGATGTAATCAGTTTTCTGAATGGCCAAGTTCGGTCAGTGAAATCTTGTGGCCCAAATATTTTTGTGCAAATCCCTTTGCCAAATGTACTCACATGATGGAAGTGAATGTACTTCTCATATGTCATGCTTATGTGAGGCCTTTTGATCAGTTTTCAAGGTCATTTCCAGAGGCCAGTCGACATTAATGGGAAATCTTACAGAGGTGTAAATAAATGCATTGTTGTGATTAAATTTTGGTACACTATGGTTTTTTATAACTCAATGGATACATTTTGGATGAAATAAAGGTGAAAGTGGAGTGCAAGGTGTTCTCCCCAAATATTTCTTCCCAGTTGATGTTCACGTCAAGCACGAAATTACATTGGTGTTCTGGTTATCCAGCCTTGTATGTTTTTTAAAGTATTGCACACACTTATGTTTCTTTGAATAGAATAATGCCATATTTTATCTATTTAAAAATTTTAATGGTGTTGTGTGTGCACTTGTTCTAAAGGTATGTGTACTACTTCTATTGGTGTGTGTGCACCAGTTTTCAAAGAGACCCAGCACATTCTTTGTATGTGTTGTGTGCAATATCTTGTGCTCACATGTTGTAGTGGTGTGCACTTGTCACAAACAAGGTACTCAAAGTTTGTAGGGTGCTATGCGTATCTAGGAGGACTATGTGTGCACCTTCTAATGGTGTATGTGCACACATTATGTGGGCTACACAACCTTATGAGCTGGTGCACACCTATTTTGTGGTGTGTGCCATATTGAAAAGAGGAGGCAGTCAAACACAAATAAGTGTGTGCACATATTGATAGAGAATGTGATGTGCACATTGGTAGAGTGGGGTGCACATGAGTTTGCAATAACTATGTGTACCAAGGAAAGGTAGGTGTGAACTTTTAGAATAATTGAGAGGGGGTGAATCAGTTATCCAATGTCCCAATACAAAATTTATAATCCAAAACAAATTCTTCAACTTTTTCTACTCGGTAAACATAAAATACTTTCACTGTCTGTGCTTTTACCGATTATCATTCTAAAAATTATAGTAGTTACTGATAAAATCTAACATGTAATATGCAAAGTATGATAACAAACAAATGCCACAATCAACACATAACACAAGAGATTTAACGTGGAAACCCTGTGAAGGGAAAAACCACCTGGGATCAGCAACCCAAAAATGTTCACTCTTCTAAAGTGAGGTCTGTGAAGACCCAGCCCTATTAAAGGTTACAAACATACTGTTAGGCATGACCTTGTTAGAGGATTTTAGACTAGAAGTTATCATCCAACCAGCAATCACTCTGGGGTTGACAAGATAACAATGTTCACTCTATGAATGAAACATCAAAAGACTTTCTTAGTCCACTCAGTTAAGAGATTTGACTTTATAAAATGGTTAAATATGTAGCAGTAGATGATCTGCCTTGATACAACTTCAATTGTATTTTATAGATCAATATTCAGCTCATACAAATCTTTCTGATCAATATATCACTTCAGATTCAATACTATATCAACTTACTATCCATCGGTAATTACTCTTTATAGCTCAGTAATTGTTCTATAGTTCGGTTCTCACTAACTAGTATGATCAGAATGCATGAAAACTTGTTCACATGATAATTCTGCAGTATCTTCTTCCTTCGGCATAGTTTCAACAATGAAACCAATGTCTCTTATATAGATGAGTAAATCATTTTCTTTTTGTCCATCAGATTTTGCCACTTAATCTCATTCATTGATTTTTCTGCTTTAACCTTCTTCGACTAATGTGTAAGTAACACATTTCAATCTACTCCATTAGTTCTTCCTTAAATTATGTTAGTCATCGATCTTCATAACAAACCTTATATGTTACCTCGAATTCATACACTTTCCAGCTCATCAATCTTATCAGCTAAACTAATCATTTAATTGCTTTCTGTTCTACTCATTTAAAAAAAAAATGCGTCAGTGAACACAAGCTCAGTTAACATTGTTCTTGGTATACACTACACTCTGTCGGTGTATACTAAAATGCTTCATCAATTGATAACACTGCTTTGTGTCTTTCAGCTCTATTCTTCATCATAGATGAATGAAACATAATAAAGTCAATATCATCAAGTCATAGACTCATCAACAAGTTACTCAGTGTATTCCTTATCTTCATCTGACATATACATCTTCCTCATGCAGACATTTCTATTCTTCATCTCTTTCACCTTTCTTCAGATGTATTGGTATAGTAACTTACAAGATAAGTGTTGTCAAACTAGTTGACATCAATGACAACATAATACTAATTTAATCATATTACATATCTAATTATTCTGCTCGGTGATCTTAAATCATAGTTCCTTCAATTAGGTTTTAAATTAGTTGTAGTTCATCAATCTCTCCCTTTGGCATTGATGGCAACTCAAGAAATATGAAATATATCATACACATACCAAACATGTATTCTACAACTCTGTGAACAAATGTTGTGCAAGCTCTCCCTAGCTTAATATGTTTAATCACTACATGACAAATAGCATTATAAAATACATCTTTGTCATTCTGTAGATATGATCTTTTTAGCTCTCACATTCATGCTTCTATTCTCTATAACTGATCTTCAATGCTCTCTCTTTCCTTAATTTGTCTCTCCCTCAGATAGTTCTCATTAGTGCATATTCAGATTATCTCTCCCTTTGTTTCATATTGTTTATCTCTCCCTTTGACAATAATTCCAAAGAAACAAATAAACAAATAACTCTTTGTTGTCCATTCCATTCTCTATACCTCTGTATACTTATATGCTAATCTATTCCAGTTCTTCATACTTAATCACAACCTTGAACATTATCCAAAGTGTGAACTATGCTGCATCAAAATGTGTGATCTTTTGATAAGATTAAGCTGATGCAACATCCAGATCACATTAGTGACCGGTAGAAAGGGGATGGACCCCAAGTCTAGTCCTCAAGTATTCAAATGTGTCCTTCAGTAGAGCTTTTGTAAAGATATCTAAAAGTTGTTCTTTAGATGTAACAAATTCTAACTTCACTTCCTTCTCTTGCACTTGTTCTCTTAAGTAGTGATACTTAATTAATATATGCTTTGTCTTAGAGTGCATCACTCGATTCTTTGAAATATTAATAGCACTGGTGTTGTCACAGTATATAATCACTGGGTCAGTGATTACCTCATTCATTCCTTCCAAAATTTGCTTGATATATGCAATGTTTGAGCAATTAGTAGCAGTAGCAACATACTCTACTTTAGCTATAGACTAAGAAATACAAGCCTTCTTTTTACTTGTCTTGGTTACAAGTCTTTCACCAAAGAAGAATGCTCCTCCAGTCGTGTTTTTTCTATCATCCACATTTCCAGTCCAATCAGCATCGGTGTAGACCTTCAGCTCAAACTTACCTTCCTTAGGATACCATAACCCATAATCCTTTATCTTTTATAGGTATCCTAAGATTCTTTTAGTAGCAATCATGTATGATTCTCTAGGGTTAGCAAAAAATCTAGCAACAATTCCCATAGAATGTGCTATGTTTGGTCGACTGTGAACTACATACATTAGCTTACCAATCATGGATCGGTAAAGTGTCTGGTTTACCTCTATAGTTTCATCTTCCTTTGTCAGTTTACATACAGTAGCCATCGGTGTTCCCACAGGTCTAGTATCTTCCATGCTAAATGTCTTGAATACTTCCTTTATGTATTTAGATTGTAATATGAATATCCCATCACTTTGTTGAATCACTTGTCCTAGAAAGAATTTAATCTCTCTGAACATAGACATCTCAAACTCTTTTCTCATCTCATCAGCAAAATATTTACATACATGATATTTTCCTCCAAAAATAATATCATCAACAAATATCTCAACAATAATAATAGTGTCATCAGTATCACCTTTCATGTACAAATTGTTGTTCTCACTAGTTCTAACAAATCCAATACCTAACAAGTAAGTATGCAGCCTTTCATACTAGGCTCTTGGTGCTTGCTTCAAACCATATAAAGCTTTATTTAATCTACATACCATGTCTTCATTGTCTGGATCAATGAATCCTTCAAGTTGTTCTATGTAGACCTTTTCTTCAAGTATACCATTTAGAAACGTTGACTTCACATCCATTTGATAAACTTTAAATTTCTTTTGTGCAGCATATGCAAGTAGCATTCTAACTCCTTCCAATCTAGCAATAGGTGCAAATGTCTCACCATAATCAATGCATTCTTCTTGTGCATATCCCTTGCATACCAATCTAGCTTTACTTCTTGTCACCTCTGTAAGGAAACTCAGGTGCGGAAACAGCTTCCTACGCTAATCTCTATAGGAGAGTATTGTGCAAATTCTTATAAATCCTTACAATTTCAAATTCGTTAACTACTTTAACAAAGATATTGCAACCACATACCATACATATAGAAAAATAGAGAATGACACAATGATATACCCTGGGGAAAACCTTTCGGTAAAAAACCCCAGCACTCCAAAACCTGCACAATGTATTATCTTCAACACAAAGATTACAATACACTTGCAATGCAAGTTCTTTCAGGAAAGGAGAGACAAAGCCAACAAGACTTAAATTTGTTATTTTTCTCCCATAGGAGCAACATCATATATATAGACTCCTCTGGACCCAAAAATGGGCACAACCACCAAGACCCATGCACAAAGCCACATGTACACAGTTGTTACATGCAATCCCAAGAATAGGCATCCATCCCTAGAATAGACTATGACAGCTTGTCATAGAATCCACCAAAAATAACGATCACAAGAGAAGTGTAAGAGAATCTGTCATACCAACCTATTTTTGGCATATTCTCTTACACACACCAACCACTTCTTCTTGGGTGCCCAAATAGGCCAAAGTCATAAGATGCTCTTACACCTGTCATAGCACATTCCTTAAATAGTTCTTACGCGTCATAGGAATCCGCCATGACCATTTTAGTCACGATCTCCTTACGCACAAGATGCTGACACATCAAGTGGAGTGACACATCAACATGCCAACTAGACATGTACACTCACACTTAATTACATTATTTGCAAAAAATACATTTACAAAACAAATAATAAGAATAGGAATTATCCAAGGTTGAGACACCTTATTCCTAACAACCTCACCATTTTCATTCAGTTTGTTTCTGAATATCCACTTAGTACCGATAACATTCTTATCTTTAGGTCGGGGTACTAAGGATCGGGTTTTGTTCTTATCTATTTGTTCTATTTCCTCTTTCATTGCATTAACCAATTCTTCATTCTCTAATGCAACTTTCACATTTTTGGTTCAAATTCACAAACTAGACATGTACCTTGTCTTTCTTTTCTTCTTGTCTGCATGTCAGCTTGTCTATCTCCAATAATGTGTGTCTTAGGATGATGTCTCCTGAAAAAACTAGCCAGGACTTAGTTTCTTCTTTCTTGTTCATCCTATTCAAGTTCATGTGCTTGCTCGGTAGCTCCATCTTGTTCATCAGTTTCCCTTTACTTCTCCTCGAGGTTATTTTCCTGCTGACTAGTAATCACAGGTTGTGACTTCGGTAGATAATCAAGATGTTTAATGTAAGTAATCTACCATAGTCTTCTGGTTCTTGTTACCCAAAAATTTTTGTTCCATACAATTTTGGCCATAGGCTAGGCTCTATCCAGCTATTTCCATTAAACCATGTTGAGCACCTTGAGAAACTTTCATGGTTCTGTGCCTTTTTCTCTGATCTCTACAAATATTCAAGCTCTCTGGTCTAATAAGCCTTTTAATTTGAAAATATGACCGTTAGAGGCCCAAAAACCCTAAAAACCCTATGGCCTATCCTAATTTGCCGTTACCTTTTTTGGCCACTTAAGTCTCCATTTCCCATGTGCACTTTATATTCTAAGGCTAGTCGCAAGATCTCTAAGACCCAGCAGAATATTTCTTTCCATCTCCCAACCTTGCGATCTCCTTTGTTCGTGAGATCTCCCATTCTTGGTGGTTAAGTTCTTAACATTTGGTGATCTGGCGAGTGGTTACCATTATGTTTTGCGGTCTCAGGTCTCAAGTAGTTAAAGTTTGAGCTTGATCTACAGACATAGTTATACCACTGAGGAAATGTGCTCAGGGGTTAGTATCGTGGTATAGCGACGGTCTTCGATCTTCATTCCAATAGAGCGCTTCAGTTGTCAGTGGGTCCACTACCACATAGTCTGAGGTGTTTTCTCCTGATTGGTCATGGGATTGTGATGTGGAAACATATTAGCGGGCCCAGTGAGTTATCTCTCCCTAAGATCTATGGTGGTCACATATTCGTAAGGGGCAAAAATATTCCTTGCGGTCTTGCAACGACCATCGATCTTGCTTTGTTGCTAGGGCTCTCTTAGGTGGGTCCTCGTTGTGATGTGCTCATGTTTCATTGGTCGGCCGGATGGTGACAAGGATTTGTCAGTGGGCTTGAGGTCTTTGGCTTATGAGGTGAGTTAAAACCCAGATGAATCTCATGGTTTTCATTATACCTTTGAAGTAAGATGCATGATGTTTAAGGTTGCGGTATAGCGACAACCATCTAATGAAAGGTTAAGGATGTCGTGGGTCCATGTTGCCAGGAGGTGCTGACATGCTCAATTCTTATTAGTTGCTGGGTAGAATAGTTGGCATTTGTCAGTGGGTCTGAGTATCTTAAGTGACTGGCTAGTAGTATGATGACAAGTGGCAAGAGGGGCCCAAGTTTGTAGCTCAATCAGGTGATCGCCTAATGAAAGAGAGAATTTTCTTTTTCATTCAGCGACTATGAGATTTCTCTTTAGTCGGGCAATTGCTCAATTGGAAGGAATATTCCAAAGACCTCAAGTGATTCAGCGACTATCAAAGTGGGATCAGTGCTTGTTGCTGTGTGTGTGAATTTGTACCTGATCTGTAGACACAACACTTCAGTAAAACATTAGAGGTTAGCAAAAATGACAGCTGCAATGAATTGAAAGTTAAACTAACCAGGTGATTTACTGCCTTCTAATAGATGCGAGTATGATGTTCTCAGATTGTTGTCGAGATCAGTGACCTTGACGACACCTAAATGAAGGATTTGAATGCAAAACTGATATGAAATATGAATGCAATTAATCTTCTTCTTTTTTTTCTATGCAATGATATGATCAAAACTGATATGAATCTAGAATCTAAGATGAAATTGATATGCAATGAATTGATCTAAGATGAATTCTAAATGATATGCAATACTCAAAAACAAGAATGATCTCACAATAGCTTGGATTCGCAAAGATGATTCTTCAGTCTCCAATTCGACAGCGTGAGGATGCAAAAATATGAGATGATTTGAGATGAGTTGAAGCCTTAATTTATAGAAATCCAGGGCTTTGGAGGTGCATGAGAAAAGCCATAAATCACTTAGATTAACTCAGCTTGATTTTTGAGTTATCTGATTATAAAGAATAATTAACTCACAAAAACATGCAAAAGCAGAGTCTAACTCAAAATAGAGTTTAGCTTTAATTGATAATTGATAGTTGCCTCCTTTTCTTGATTGTGCATGTTTTAATTATGAATTAATTTAATAATAAAGTGATTTATTTCCAACTTAACTGATTTTGAAAAATAAAACAATTGATTTATGGGTTAATCAATTATTTTTCAAACTTTTATTCAAAAACAATATTATTAAAAATTGACAACTTGCTTTAATTAATTAAATAAGAATTTAATCAATTATTCATAGGTTTTTGGATTTTATTGTCAAAATTAAATAATACAATTTATGAATAAATATAATTAACTTCAATTAAATAATTAAGTGGCAGAATTAAATCTAATTAATTAAATATTGAGAATATTTAATTAATCAAACTTTAGGATAAATAAGATTTATCGCCAAATAATCATTAAATTAAAGACAATTAAGATAATTAGGAATATTACTAGGAATATTCCCTGATGCAAAATTTAGGATAATCAATTAGGATTCGATGATGTGCCGATGTGCCTTAGGTTAGGACTTTGATGTCGATTTCATTCGATATGTCGATATAGGAGATTAATGAACCTATAGCCCATTTTTGGAGTATTAAATTTTTCCCCTCTTTGAATTACTGTGCGAAGCGCACTGGTTCAAAGATAGTCTGTGTTTGATAAAGATATGAAACTGATTCGAAAGATATGATGATATTAGGTCCTGAATGACCAAAGATAATGTTCACTATAGCAATGATGAACCAATGAAACAAAAGCATCAAAATGCCTGATTCTGAACCTTATGATTGCGAAGAAGTGAGTGATCGATTCCAGCCTCGATTGTCCTTAGAAGAATCACGTAGGTATCACATCTGAACCCTTCAGTTACCGAAGAACCAAGGAAATAACACAATTGAACCGATAGTTACAAAAACTGATACAATTTACAAGATTAAGAGAATACCAGATTGATATGGATCTCGATGAATCTGATATGCCCCAAGCGATGATAGATTTTCCCCGAGCGATGAGGACTTTTGATGAATCAGCAACTAGATGTGGTTGTTGTCTTGATTACTGAGGAAAGATATGATTTCAAATTTAGATTACAGACTATGAATGATGTGTAATACCATGCCCCCTTTGGGATTAAAATTGAAATCTGACAAGAAAAGTCAGCGTTGATAGTTCAAAAGCATGTTAATTGATTTGAGAAGTGGGTAAACACGTTTGAGAACACATTTTGCATCATTTGGAGGTCCTGAAGACCAATTTGAAATTTTGATAGTTTGATATAAGATAATCAATTAAGTTGAAAAGTGGATTTCTATGATGATTGAAGGTTGAATATGCAAGCAGTAGACCGTCCTGGGCCCAAAATTTTAAATCATGATTTTGACATAATAAATGATCTCAAATTTTAATTTTGATTCCGAAAAAGGATTCAAATCATCGAAATTAGCTAGGGGTGCAATTTTCATGGAAAATGGAGCACTTTTGAAAATTAGGTCAAAAGCTATATAAGGGCCGAAAGGGTCATTTTCAAATCATTTCAACCATTTGACTTTGGAGATCGTGTGGAGCCCTCTAAGTGAGAAAATGGCAGAATAGAGAGAACTGAAGGTACCTATGAGTTTGCATCGATTTGAGCACAGTCGGAGACATCAAAGACCTCAACAGTATGGACATCTGGTATGTGGACCTCTGTGCCTCTCTAAAATTTCAAATTTTTCATGTTTTATAGCATTTTAAAAAAATTTCATACGCATTTTTCTTTTCAATTTTCGCATGTATGAAAACTCATACGAGTCCTCCCCCAGACTCGTATGACATTTAAATTTCATTTCCTTTGTCATTTCATGACCTACCCAGTGTCGTATCAGAGGGACCCATGAGTCATACGACATTTCATCGAGTCCCTCGAAACTCATATGATGAAGTATCCAGTGTTGTATGACTATGGTTTGTTGTTTGGTCTATTGTGGAAAGTCGTACAACTTTTCATGCCAGTCTAGACTGTCGTATGAAAAATAGTGAGTGCAAAACTCCATCTTAGGTCAAAATTTTTGCTTTTCTGGTTGCTCTGCCTAATTGCTGACTCTTTGACCTTCCTTCTGAAATACCAAACCATTCAATTTTTGCACTATTAGCCTATTGTTGAACCCAATTTCTAATAGAATTTCCTATTTTTGTATAATATAGGTCACATATCTAGATGTACATGTCCGTCATTCATATCCAATGACACAGAGACTATGTGTTTCACTTCCTGACCCTATGAGGGTACATCTTGCTGCCTATGGGTTTGAGCACCTGATCCATTTACCTGATATTAGGGTAAATCATGGCTTACTGACTGCATTGATCGAGAGGTTCCACTCAAAGACATAGACTTTTCATTTACTGACTGCAGAGATCACTATGACTCTAGAGGATGTATATAGGATATTACACATTCCTTTCCATAGTAGCCAGCATCCTGAGTATGTGAGTACCAGCCAGACAAGTCTTCATGCTTTTAGGCATCTATTTGGTGATGATACACAGTTGACTGGGTCCATTTTGTGGGAGACCCTTGTATAGAGATATGGTCAAACACACTACTTAGAGTGCATTATTGCTAGGATGATTAGTGAGCTCATCATGCCAGGCTGTCAGCAGAACAATTTCTTGATGGGATGGGCCCTGATGGTAGCACTTCTTATGGTGACTCCCACTGAGCTTGCTTGGGGTCAGTGTCTTGTGGCACATATGTTTTTAGAGATGCACAAGGTTGTGTATTAGGATTGCAAGAGTTTCACTTCTAGAGCTCTTGTGTTACAGATATGGGCCTGGGAGCATATCCCAATTTTGAGACTAGTTTTTCAGACATAGCGTCAGCCACAGGAGCCAGTGATATACACATATGCTAGCTATGTCACATAGGTCCACATGGGCCATACTGAGTATTTTAGATGATGCTTGGATGATATGACTTTTGTAGTATGGAGATTGTACTTGCAGATAGAGGTCTGGCCCACTACGAGGGAGTAGTATAGCTTTATGTTCCAGAGTCATGTACTTATTGGTTGGTCTTCCACCATTTTGGAGAGATTTTTGATTACCAGAGTCTAGCATCAGTATGGACGCATTTAGGATGCCCCGTAGGAGTATACTGCTTATGCTTGCATTGTTTGTGAGATTGGGCTCAAATGGACACAGAGGCTCACTTATTCTTTATGTTCAGATGAGTACAATAGGATCATAGGCAGAGAATGGGACTACCGTCCATAGGTTTTTGATGTCGGGGTCATAGATGGATACATCACTTGGCTTGCAGATCACCCTATCCATAGATTCTCAGAACCCACTAAGTTGATACCCTCCGTGGGGGAGGTGATGGATGTGATAGGAGCTCCTATGAGACTAGGTCTGAGACCACAAGTAGTACATCCTACACCACCCAGACTGAGAGTGATTGCTCCACTACAAAGATCAGTAGGACATATGAGGCCTCCTTATCCTTCTACTTCTATAGCAAGTACCTCCACAAGTTCATAGAGATAGACCAGGGGTGAGAGTGGCACTTTGGGCGGTGTTGGTTCTGCAGATGATGTATTAGTAGCTGAGCAGGTTGTAGGTGTTGGTATAGATATGGGTACAGATGACCCCTTTGATCTAGGGGCTATGATTAGACATTGTAAGGCATGTAGAGCAGGTACCACAAAGCAAGCAGAGCAGCTAGCACAGGACACAAATATGCCAGCAGCAAAGGATGAGCCTAGTGTACCTCTTACTTCATCAGAGATTATTAGACATCTCAGAGCTCAGGTCGGGAACCTAAAGGTATAGAGTGCTAGGTGGGAGGAGAGGTATCTAGAGGCAGATAGGAAATGCATAGAGATTTGTGTAGAGTTTCATTCAGAGGTTTAGAGATTATAGATAGAGGTGACCCATCAGACCTTACAGGCTTCATATTATGTGTCTGCATATTATGCTACTGTCCTTGCTACACAGAGAGTACCCACATACTCAGATTATATGGCAGCCTCATAAGGAGCTAGGGCACTAAGAGCATAGGCTATACTATGACTCTAGAGGATGTATATAGGATATACCACATTCCTTTCCATAGTAGTTAGTGTCCTGAGTATGTGAGTACCAGCCAGATAGGTCTTCATGCTTTTAGGCATCTATTTGGTGATGATAGATAATTGACTGGGTCCATTTCATGGGAGACCCTTGTACAAAGATATGGTTAGACACACCGCTTAGAGTGCATTATTGCTGGGATGATTGGTGAGCTCATCATGCCAGGTCATCAGTAGAATAGTTTCTTGATGGGATGGGCCCTGATGGTAGCACTTCTTATGGTGACTCCCACTAAGCTTGCTTGGGGTCAGTGTCTTTTGGCACATATGTTTTTAGAGATGCATGAGGTTGTGTATCAGGATTGCAAGAGTTTCACTTCTAGAGCTCTTGTGTTATAGATATGGGCCTGGGAGCATATCCTAGTTTTGAGACTAGTTTTTTAGACACGGTGTTAGCCACAGGAGCTAGTGATATACACATATGCTGGCTATGTCATGTAGGTTCACATGGGCCATACTAAGTATTTTAGATGATGTTTGGATGATATGACTTTTGTAGTATGGAGACCGTACTTGCAGATAAAGGTCTGGCCCACTGCGAGGGAGCAGTATAGCTTTCTATTCCAGAATCATGTACTTATTGGTTGGTCTTCCACCATTTTGGAGAGATTTTTGATTACCAGAGTCTGGCATCAGTATGGACGCATTCAGGAGTATACTGATTATGCTCGCATTGTTCATGAGATTAGGCTCAGATGGACATAGAGGCTCACTTATTCTTTATGTTCAAATGAGTACAGTAGGATCATAGGTAGAGACTGGGACTACCGTCCATAGGTTGTTGATGTCAGGGTCATAGATGGATACATCACTTGGCTTGCAGATCACCCTATCCATAGATTCTCAAATCCCACTAAGTTGATACCCTCCATGGAGGAGGTGATGGATGTGATAGGAGCTCCTATGAGACCAGGTCTGAGACCACAGGTAGTACATCCTACACCACCCAAACTGAGAGTGATGGCTCCACTAAAAAGATCAATAGGACATATGAGGCCTCCTCATCCTTCTACTTCTATAGCAGGTACCTCCATAGGTTCACAGAGATGGACCAGGGATGAGAGTGACACTTTGGGTGGTGCTGGTTCTATAGATGATGTATTAGTAGCTAAGTAGGTTGTAGGTGCTAGTACAGATATGGCTACAAATTATCCCTTTGATCTAGGGGCTAAGATTAGACACTATAAGGCATGTAGAGCAGGTACCGCAGAGCAGGTAGAGCAGCCAGCATAGGACACAAATATGCCAGTAGTAGAGGATGAGCCTAGTGTACCTCTTACTTCATCAGAGATTATTAGACATCTCAAAGCTCAGGTCTGGGACCTGAAGGTATAGAGTGCTAAGTGGGAGGAGAGGTATCTAGAGGTAGATAGGAAGCGCATAGAGCTTCATGTAGAGTTTCATTTTGAGGTTTAGAGATTACAGATAGAGGTGACCCATCAGACCTCACAGGCTTCATATTATGTGTCTGCATATTATGCTACTATCCTTGATGCGCAGAGAGTACCCATGTACTTAGATTATATGGAAACCTTAGAGGGAGCTAGGGCACTGAGAGCAGAGGCTATACCAGATGCACCACCCCCTCCTCCACTAGATATCGAGGAGTATGTCGATAGTTGATTCATGTTCTTAAGTTTTGATATACTCTATTCTTTTTTATCATTGACATACTGTTTTGACTTTGATAGCTCTCAAGAGCTCATTCTTTTGTATATTGTACCAGTAGTGCACCCCTGACACATTTCAAGTTGATGATATATATGAGATCGATATTTTGGGTCATGACTTCATTTGTACTTGTCATGTTTTGATTGATGATGATATCATGTGATGTTTATGCTATGAGTAGTGTAGAATGTATGTATGGATCAATGCAATGCAATGATTATGAAAAGATGTATGTATGATTTATGCTTATGCACTGGATGTAATGTAATGCAACAAATGGTAATGATATGGTATGTAAATGTAGAGATACACATGATATTTTTTTGCAAGTTGATGAAGACAAGTACTCAGTCTTATGTCAAAAGGATGTTTAACCCAGGAGGGTTACTGCTCACAGTTTGGAGAAGAGACCTTTGAGTGAGACTCAGCTCTTGTTAGATGTGAAGAATTGATAATGAAGAATTGTTTAAGCTTTGAAGTGTTTCCAAACATTTGTGAGATCATGTAGACATGCTAAATGCAAAGAAACATGCCAAATGAAATGCAACCTAGGACCTAAGACCTACTCACTGATCATATGTCAATTTGTTATCATCATTGAACTTTTCGGTAACCGAATAAATCAATATAATGCCCACTAGCTATGAAACCATAGACATATAAATATAGATTTGTATGTGCAAGAATCAATACAAGACCCACTGGTCAACAACCATGGATATATGAATATTGATTTTGTTTTCAAAATGTCGGATTAGATATAAGCACCAAGGCACAAACACCAGGATGACTTGAATATCATGTCCATTTTGATATAGCAATTTGTATAAGCATCAAAACATAAATGTTGTGATCACCTGAATATGCCTTGCATTGCAAACACATCAAACAATCAAGAGATCATTCTAAATCCAATGTGAATTACCCGTAGTGACCCTTTATCGTTAACATCCTTAGGTAAGATCACATTTCATAATAGGAGAAAGAACTCACTCAAAAAGACAATAGTTAGATCAAACTTCCTTGAATTTTTTGAGTATCAATGGTTGAGGTACACATGGCCATCCAATTCGAGATAGAGGCTCTTACAGTCAGACACCATTTCAATCCAGAATTTCCAAAGTTGTTAGATTTTCACATCCAAGCAAAAGACAAAGAAAAGATTATGCCCCTAGTCGTCACTCTCTAAATCTTGTAAAGGACATCATCAAAGAGCTCAAAGGGACATAATATGCAAAAATCTCAATGCGAATCAGTAAGCATACAAGGAGATAAAAGCATGTAAAAAGAATAGATTGTTTTCAGTTTGATGTTTGATGTTTTATTATGTTGTTGTAGATACAAAATCCTTTCTGGAGATGAGACTGACTGACTGACTCAGATGAAGCTTCAAAGGACTTTGGCTAGATATGACACATCTAAAGTATACTGGAGACCATAGGATATGACATTGATTTCCCCCAAGTGTTAAGCATTGATAGGATACAGACGCTTGAGATGATTCATGTACAAACTAACTTATTGAATAATAGGAATGCAGAAACAAACCGGGAGATATGTACAAACTAAAGCAAGACTGAAAGCTAGGAAAGACCAAGATTGTGCTGATAGATGGAGCATTTTGAAACAAGTGGTGCTCATTTGTTGGGTTTTCACCATCTTGGCAGAGATTCTATTTTTGCTACTGAGGTGCCTGTTTCCAAGTTTTCACCAAGGCACTTTTTCCTTTTTTTTTTCATTTTTTTGTATTTTTCATTTTTTCAATTTTTTTGTACTTTTGATATTTTTCAATTTTTTTTGTGAATCATCAAGGCACCCATTGCTAGGTTTTCACCAAGATGTTCATTTTTTCAGGTATTTTTCAAATTTTTAAGATTTTTTCAGGATATTTTACCATACACTAAATGCCTTAGGCATAGAATCTCTTCAAATGGAGAATGTTGATTGGTTCTCGAAGCTGTTCTCCTTCAATTTCTGAGAGTTGATAGGCACCAGAGCCAAAAGTAGCAGTGATTACAAAGGGACCCATCCAGTTGGGTTCAAACTTCCCCTTGCGTTCTTGATGTGATTGATTTTTAGGATTCTCTCTCAAGACTAGATCACCAACCTGAAATTCTCTGTGTCTAACTTTCTTGTTGTAACCTCTAGACATTCTCTTCTAATATACTCTAAGATGATCATATGCTACTTTTCTGCGCTCATCTAGTAGTTTAAGTTCTTGCAACCTAGACACTCTATAGTCATCATCAGTTACTAGACCATGCATTTTAATTCTTAGTGATGGAATTTCAACCTCAATAGGTAAAACCACTTTAGACCCATAAACTAAAGCAAAAGGTGTAGCCCCAGTAGGTGTTCTGATACTTTTTCTATAGGCCCAGAGAGCTAGATTGATCATGAGATGCCAATCTCTTCTTGTTTTATTAAATGTTTGATGCAAGATTTTCAATAGATTCTTATTAGATGCCTCTTCTTGTCCATTCCCTTGAGGATAGTAGATAGAAGACCAATGTTGTGTGATCTTGAATTTGGCACATAGATCATCTAGGTCTTTATTCTTGAATTGGCCACCATTATCTATGATTATGGAATGAGGTATCCCATATCTGCATATGATATAGTTCAATATGAACATAGATATTTGCTTTCTAGTTGCTTGTGTCAAAGGGATTGCTTCTACCCATTTTGTAAAATAATTTGCAGCTATGATTATATGGGTATGTCCATTAGAAGAATGAGGATGTATAGCTCCTATAAGATCAAATGCCCATTGGTGAAAAGGCCATTGTGTAGTATAGGGAATGAGATATCTCCCTGGAGCATGAATTAGGTTGCCATGTACTTGACACTTTTGACAGTTCTTAGCAAACTTGATAGACTCTTTCTCCATTTCAGGCCAATAGTACCCAGCCCTAATAAGTTTTCAAGTTAGTGTTAAACCGTTCGAGTGTGACCCACAAATACCATCATGGACTTCCTCTAATGCATGTTGAGACTCTTCCTATTCTAAACATCTAAGTAGCATACCATCTAAATCTCATTTGTACAGATCATGACCAATGATGACATATTAGGAGGCATTATGGATAAGGTATATCTTTTCATGGTGGTTGAAGGTATCGGGAATGATTTGGCTTTGGAGATAGGAAAATAGTTTTTTGTATCTCGATGAATCATGACCAACAACAGTGCAGATCATGCGGGTTTCGGGGGAATCATATGCATGATAAGATAGTGTTTCCTCCAGGAACTCATAGCGTAGCTCATGTTCAAGCTACTGTAATAGAGTAGATAGTGTTGTCATTGCATCAGCAGCCTTATTCTCCATTCTAGGAATTTGCTCAAATGTGATAGCTAGGAAATACTTCTTTAGATCATCTACCATTCTCTTATAAGGAATGAGCTTTTCATCTTTAGTTTGGTACACATCATTGACTTGATGAATAAAAAGTTGAGAGTCTCCATGAATGTGTAGCTCTGTTACTCTCCATTCAATTGTGATTTTCATACAATTCAAAAGGGCTTCATATTCTACAATATTGTTTGTGCAAGGAAACTTTAATCTGAATGCTTTTGGGATTGAGTATCCTTGAGGAGTTATGAACAATATGCCTACTCCCGATCTATTCTATGTATAGGAGCCATCAAAGAATAACTACCATTCTCTAGAAGGAAGAGTCATGATAGAGGAATCTAGAAATTCCATTTGCATTGGTGTATTATCAATCAAAGGTGCATCTGCTAATTGATCAGAAATAACTTGTCCTTTGATAGCTTTTCTTTCTACATATTCAATGTCAAATTCACTTAAGAGCATAACCCATTTAGCTAATCGACCCGTGAGGGCAGCTTTGCTTAGTAGGTACTTTAGTGGATCAATTTTAGCTACCAAATGTGTGGTATGGGCTAACATGTAGTGTCTCAGTTTCTTTGATGCAAAGATCACAGCTAGACAAGATTTCTCAATCATTGAATAGTTCTTCTCATATGCAACCAATGTTCTACTGATATAGTATATAGCTCTTTCCTTTTTGTTCTCATCATGTTGTGCTACCAATGCTCCCAGTGATGTATATGTAATGGAGACATATAAGATCAATGGCTTCCCATGAATAGGAGGCATCAAGATAGGAGGATTTGATAGATACTTCTTGATATGGTTAAAGTTGTTCTCACATTCTTCATTCCATGCAAAGGTCACACCTTTATGTAACATTTTTGTAAAAGGTTGTGATATATCTGCTAGCTGTGATATAAATCTTCTGATATATTGAACTCTTCCTTGCAACGTCCTCATTTGACTGATATTCTTTGGAGGTTGCATCTCTATTATAGCCTTGACATTAGCTAGATCAACTTCAATACCCTTCTTTGAAACTATGTATCCTAAGAGCTTTCTAGAAGTGACACCAAAAGCACACTTCTTAGGATTTAGTCGGAGACTAAACTTTTCCATTATGTCTAGGATCATGCTCAAGTCCTTTAGATGTTCATTTCTAATCATAGATTTTTCTAAAGTGTCATCAACATAATCTTCAATAGTTTGATGCATCATGTCATGGAAAATAGATGTCATTGCTCTTTGATATGTAGCACCAGCATTTTTAAGCCCAAATGGCATGACATTCCAACAGAAGGTACCCCATGCACATGTGAAAGCAATTTTCTCTTGATCCTCTGGAGCAATTTTTATTTGGTTATATCCAGAGAAACCATCCATTAAGGAATACATCTCAAAACCTGTAGTCATGTCCACTATCATATCAATGTTAGGTAGTGGAAAATCATCCTTAGGGCACGCTCTATTCACATCTCCAAAGTCTGTGCACACTCTGATTGAACCATTTGGTTTAGAAATGGGTAGAATATTAGAGATCCATTCAACATAGTCTATAACATGGATGAACCCAGCTTTTAGGAGCTTCTCTAATTCAGCTTTTACCAAGAGTGCAACATGAGGATGCATCTTTCTTAACTTTTGTTTAACAGGTTTGACATTTGGAGCGATTGATAAATGATGCATTATAAGATTAGGATCCAATCCTGGCATATCTAAATATTTCCATGCAAAGTTGATCTTCTTCTCTGTTAGGAATGTTGTAAATTTGTGCTTCTCTTCTTCTAATAAAGATTGTGCTACATGAATCAACTATGGTTCTTTTGTTGTTCCCAAATTGATAGATTGAGTGGGCTCAATTATAAATGGAGATATGTCCTATAAATGACTTGAAAGGACATCAAATATCTCATCCTTAGGCACCTCAGAGAGGTTTTCACCTTTGGATACATCTTTTATTTTTACTTTTGTAGGTTCTGAGACTGCCACAAAGTGGTTTTCACCCTTAGAACCCTTTTTCTTTTTCTTTTTATTCTTATTTTTCTGACTGAGATATTTGATGTCCGACTCCATCATGCTAACACTTAGTTCACTGATGGAAGTATTCATAGGCTCAATTGCATTGAGGTAGCAAGCAAGGGCATAGTCATTTGGGAAGGTATAAATACCATGGCTCAGATTTCTGGAGGTTTGATCAATAAGTTCATGATATTGGATAGTCAAAGTGGGGAAAGATTGGGAGATAGTGTTTACGGATATGGATCTATAATCATTGGTCCTAACCCGACACTCAAGTTCAAAGGTGATATTACAACTTAAGACATTCAATTCATGAATAGGCTCAATGTCATTGTGGGATTCCAATTCAACCATAGGTGGATCAAACTTGATAGGTTCAGCATTTCACTCTAGACTTACATTGGGTTCAAGTGCATATTGGTGAATAACATCAACATGTTTCTCTATAATAAGCTCATCTAGTTCTAGAATGGCTCCCCATTCATAGTCATTTGATTCATCTTTTGATTCAAGATCTCTAGGAAATCTTAGAACATGAGTAAAGTCAAGGTGAATACCCCAAGAAGGGTTACCCTCAGTTTCTGATTTGAATTCATACTCATGGGAATCAATTTCAGAATAACTACCACCTTCCTCTTCTTGATTGTTTTCGAGATTAGCTGGTTCTTATGTTGCAACTATCTCTTGATTGATAGTAGGTTCTTGTGTTTCTACTACATTAATTCTTTTGATTGGATCATCTTTATCATCAAGAAGGTCTTTGATCTCTTTAGGAAATTTTTCATAGGGGATGAGTTCTGAGCTGTTTGAATCACTATCTAATGGTTTTGTTTCTTCTTTCTTAAGAAGAGGTTCATCTGGTGCAATATACTCTATGACATCAAAACAATTACCTTTGAGGTGGAAGGGTTTCTTCTTAAAGACTAGGCCAACTTTGTCTTTATTTTCTCTACCAGTATGTGGAAGAGGTGCCTCAAGACCTTTTCCTCTGACTCCTAGAGGTCCTTGACCTAGATATCCCATCTTAGCTATTAATTTATCTCCTAGACCGTATGACTTAGAAGGGATCTATGGTGCTGTAGAGTCACTAGTTTGAACATTGTGGGATTCAGATTCATCTTTGTATAGCCATGATAGCACAGCTTCATCCTCTTCAAACTCTTTCTTGGATACTTGTCCTACCACAAAATTCTTTTTATATGCTTCAAGAGGTTCCTTAGGTTTGGGCTTGGACTGTTTCAAAGATTGTCCATAAGACTTAGGGGAGATAGGGAGAGATGTCAAAGATAAGACTAGCTCTATAATATATTCTCCCATCCCATTTTCTTTGATATTGATGTCTTTAGCAATGTCTTCCATTTTGGATGTTGAAGCAACATTTAGTTGTTCAGTAGAAGATTCTCTATTTTTGGGAACAAGCTTATCAGCACTTTCCTTTAATGTATTTCAAGTTATATTCAAATCTGTGGGGATAGTAACCTCTACTCCTTCATAAGGAAACTTCAAACATTGATGGTATGTAGAAGGAATAGCCTACATTTCATGTATCCATGGTCTCCCTAGAAGAATGTTGTAAGCCAAAGGTAGATCAAGAACTTGACATATAGTATCTCTAATAACTGGACCTGCTCTGATAGGTAAGACAATGGCTCCTTTAGAAGATCTCTCTTGTTCATCATAGGCTTTGATAGTTATTTTCTTTCTAGGATCAATAGCCAATTCTGAAAATACCAATTGTGTGATCAAGTTGTAAGAACAAATGTTTAGGCCAATGCCCCCATCTATCAACACACATTTGACTCTATGGTTCTAGATCCATATACAAGGGCCGGTTATGTGGGTGACTCAAGGAGTTGTCATCTTCCTCTAAAAAGGATATATATTGTGGAGATGTAAGATGTCCAACCATAGTCTAGAACCTATCTAAACCAAGGTCATCAGGAACATTGGAACTGAGCAAAGCTTTGTCTAGTATGGCTCTGTGAGCTAGGGATATTTGAAGTAACTCAAACATAGAGATTTTGGCATTAGTGTGCTAGAGTTTTTGAACAATGCTATAAGATGTTGGCCTTGTATCCTTTGGATTGGAAGATTTGGAAGCAGACTTCTATTTGGAAGTAGATGAAAGATTGAAGGGTATCTTAGGGACATTAGATGAATTTGGGATTTGTCCTTTCAGATGTGCCTAAGCTTGTGATCAAGTAATTGCATTAGTTGAGGAATGATCTCTTTCTCTTCATACAATTGTGATGACATTGCAACTTTTACAGAGACATGGTTCAACCATATTGATGACAACATTATTTCTAGGGTAGGCATAATTGACTTTTGCCCCCATATTAGGCTAAGAAGTTGAAACTCCTTGACCATGTTGTGGAAATGGTTCTATAAATGTCATATGATCATTATTTCTCTTAGGATTGTCAACTGCGATGTCTCCACTATCGATCAGATCTTGAATTGTGTGTTTCAACCATAAGCAGTTATTAGTTTTGTGACCTTTACCTCGATGGAAATCATAGAATTCATTTTCTTTCCACCAATGTGGTTTAAGGTCTGGATCAGATTGTCAGATTACTAGCAAAGAGATGATGTTATCAGCCAGTAGAGTTCTCATAGCTGATTCTAAAGATTCTCCAAGAGGAGTGAACTTTCACTTTTTATCCCAAGATTTGTATTCTGGCTTCTTTTGGAATGGTTCGGATGACTTTTGTTCTAAAGCTTTAATGGCTTGGGAAAAAAGAGTTAGGTTGTAGGCTGGTGCCTTTGATGGGAAACAGATAGTGTCAAAAATGCCATCTATGATGATACCTTTGTTCTTGTTCCAATTTTTGTTCTTATCTTTGGAACTAGATCTAGATTCGTATTTGTCCTTTTGAAGCATGATATCTCCCTTCTTGACAAGTACTTTCTCAATCTTGATTGCATTATCTACCATTTTGTCAAAAGATGTATGATCTTGCATTTGTAATGGGTAGTTGATCTCTGGGACAAGGTTATTGATAAAGATTTCAAGTTTCTCCATTTCGAGAATTGGTCTAGCGTATAGAGAGAACCTCTTTCACCACCTCTTGAGAAATGTTAGGAATGGTTCTCCAGGATATTGCTTGAGGTTACAGATATCAATCATGGTGACCAGGTGTTGAATATTGTAGGAGTATTGTTGATAAAATAGGTTAATCAACTCCTCAAAATGTTTAATCATAGGAGGCAATCTAGAAAACCAATGAATGGATACTCCACCGAGAGATCTAGGAAAGAGGTGCATCAGATAGGTCGGTTCATGCATGAACTCCATGGATTGTGTACAGAACTCTCTGACATGATCTTGAGGATTAGAGTGTCCATCACATTTATCATACTTCAGCATCTCCACTCTTTTTGGAAATGGTGGCATGTACAAGTCCTTATCAAATGGAAAAGGACATAGACCCTCCATGGAGAACTCCTTGGGTTCCTTCTCTTTTTTGAGTTTATTCAGTTTGACTTGTAAAGCATGCATCTATTTCATCATGGTCATTATCAGAGTTTCTTCCTCATGTGTGATGATATCTTCAACATTAAAATTAGGAGGAAGATTAGCTCCTTGATGAGCTAACTCCAAAAAGTATGTTTCTCTATTTTCTTTCAAGGAATGCCTCATCATTTTCTTGAATTCATCATCATTTTGGTATCGGGTAATTTCTTCAGGTGTGGGTTCCTGATCTACACCATGTTGGGAATGAGCTCCTTGAGAGCTATGATTCATCCTTACTTGAGACATGGTAGGCATTCTGGGACTCCCTGAGATAGCTCGAGGAGTTTTTTGATTACCTCCGTGGGTTGATGGAGGAGGTATGTAACAAATTTTCAATCAAAAATTGCCAAGACCGTCGTCTTCGTAAAGATCAGAATTGATGAGTTGCTCAAGAGTTGGACCCTAGATATTAGTCAAAGGTAAGGTCTGAGATGTCTTTCCTAATTTCTTATGTGAGGAAGCTCTAGTTTCCACCATTAACCTTAGGTGAAGAGAAGAGAATAGGATGAAGACAACTGAAGAATGATTTGATGCAAGAAAATCAAATGATGCAACCTTGTCAAGATTATGATTGGTTTGAAGATTTGATTAGATGTGGGTGAAGGAGACTATGCCCTAGATGTATGTGTATGATTACCAAAAGATAGCGGACACGAGTTCACAACACTTAGTCTATTTTTGAAGATTTGATAGAAGATTGATAGATCTGACAAGGTTTTGACACAAGATGATAAAGACTCAAATCGATTAAATAGAAGGCTAAATCGGATTCAAAAGCCCACTTTTGGAAAATGATAGGATTCTTAGTAGCTACTGCTCTATTTCTGACACAGTGATTTGTTCGATAAATTTTGGAAATAGGCTGAAAAAGCTAAGTATCTGGCAATTCTGACAATTTTTTGACAACTTTCCAAAATTTTCCCAAATGACACTCTGCAGACTCGTATGACAGTGGGTATGTTATGAAATGACAATTGAAAACCTTGTACGATAGTTGCAAAACTTGCACGACAGTTGCTAGCAGGATTTGAATTTTTGAATTTGACTAGCAAAAAGACTTGTACAATGCTGGGTTCTTTACCATACGACATTTGGGCAGTAATGAAATGACATTTGATAAAAACTCATATGACTCTCTGACTGACTGAGATGACAGTGGACTCCAGAAAAGAATTTTACTTCAAATTTTGCAAATTTTGAGTTTTCAGATTCTAATTGTTTGCAAATTTTAATGTCCATATTTGAGGATGGTAATAGATTTGTTCATTTTCAATAACCAGATAGATAAACAAGCATGCAAAATAGCAAGCAAGTGATTTCAAGCATGTCTGAAAATAATGAACAAGGGCAAAAGTAACCTTGCGCATGAACAATCAAGTGATTTTATTCGTTCTAATCCTCAGAAGTGCTAATTGTGTATGTTCCAAAAATGTTTTGCAATAACACACATATACCCTAGAAAATGAAAATTTGGCCTCGCTAGGGTTTTTAGTAATGGTTTGACTCTATAACTTTTATGATCCAAGAGGGCGAACTCCAATCCAAGCACACCGGGCTTTTGACACAGTCTGAGAACTTAATCTTCAGGATCTGCTAGGGAGATCTGACAGCCCAACAAGAGACCACACCTATGGAGATTTCTTCCAACGGGACATTTATATAGTAGTTGTCACTACCACGGTGAAAATGGCTATTACCGCTTGAGGTTCCATCAATGTGGTTAACCCAATTAAGGGAATGTCCACTATAGTTAACCCTCTCTAAAGGTGACTCACAAGATATACCACATCGAGACTGGTTCTAGATTCAAGGATTTGGGTTTCTGGTACTATCCAAAAAGGAAGTAGAGCATAATCCCCTAGCCTTTTCACTTTTAACACAAACAAAGTAGACAAATTAATCTGACATGCTAAGACCAAGATTATCTCACAAAGATCTATGACGTCAACCCCTTATGATCTATCAACCTCTCTGGAGAGAGAATGCCTCGATCAAAAGTTGAATACACATAGATCTAGTGGAACATGAGACTCCCTCAGTATCCTCCCCACCTACAAGGGATCCTTCATTGAGAAGAGTTTCGCTGGAAACCCACTCTCTCAAGATCCACAAATAGTGTTCATGGGACCTAATTACCATGTGTAACAAAGATGCTAAAAGCAAACTATGTTCATTTTTACAGCCCAAATGAAGTCTGTGATAGGAAAGCAATAAAAGTCACTCAAGCTAGACACATGAGATGTTCATTTTAGATCCAAAGTCAAAGTCTTATCAGCTGAGAAGATTTTTACCTATTTTTAGCAATTCTTGCACTTTTTCCAATCAAAGCTAGTAGGAGTCAATCAAAAATAGAGAATTTCAATTGTTAAGATTAGCCGTTAGTAGAAATTTGAAAACCAAATATGACAAACTACCCTGAAAAATGAAATGATAATGAAAACCTGGTGCCAAAACTCGTACGATAGTGGGTCTGCTTCTAGACGACGGTCTAGAAACTCATATGACATTGGGTGTATGATGATACAATAGTTGAACTTTCAAATGATAGTGTGTACAGTCTGGCACAATTCTTGATCCAATAGACTGTCGTACGACAGTGGGTATAGTCTGAGATGACTTTTATCAAAAACTCATACAAAAATTATATGGATAGAATTTTAAAATTGTAGTTTTGGCTCAGAAATCAAGAAGAAAAGACAAAAATTGATAGAATTGAATTGGAAACCCATATCAGGGCCCCACAGTGGGTGCCAGAAATGTGTGTGTGAATTTGTACCTGATCTGTAGACACAACACTTCAGTAAAACATTAAAGGTTAGCAAAAATGAAAGTTGCAATGAATTGAAAGTTAAACTAACTAGGCAATTTACTACCTTCTAATACGTGCGAGTATGATGTTCTTAGATTTTTATTGAGATCAGTGACCTTGACGACACCTAAACGAAGGATTTGAAAGCAAAACTGATATGAAATATGAATGCAATTAATCTATTATTTTTTTAATTTTCTATGCAATGATATGATCAAAACTGATATGAATCTAGAATCTAAGATGAAATTGATATGCAATGAATTGATCTAAGATGAATTCTAAATGATATGCAATACTCAAAAACAAGAATGATCTCACAATAGCTTGGATTCGCAAAGATGATTCTTCAGTCTCCAATTTGATAGCGTGAGGATGCAAAAATATGAGATGATTTGAGATGAGCTGAAGCTTTAATTTATAGAAATCCAGGGCTTTGGAGGTGTGTGAGAAAAGCCATAAATCACTCAGATTAACTCAGCTTGATTTTTGAGTTATCTGATTATAAAGAATAATTAACTCACAAAAACATGCAAAAGCAGAGTCTAACTCAAAATAGAGTTTAGCTTTAATTGATAATTGATAGTTGCCTCCTTTCCTTGATTGTGCATGTTTTAATTATGAATTAATTTAATAATAAAGTGATTTATTTCCAACTTAACTGATTTTGAAAAATAAAACAATTGATTTATGGGTTAATTAATTATTTTTCAAACTTTTATTCAAAAACAATATTATTAAAAATTGACAACTTGCTTTAATTAATTAAATAAGAATTTAATCAATTATTCATAGGTTTTTAGATTTTATTGTCAAAATTAAATAATATAATTTATGAATAAATATAATTAACTTCAATTAAATAATTAAGTGGCAGAATTAAATCTAATTAATTAAATATTGAGAATATTCAATTAATCAAACTTTAGGATAAATAGGATTTATCGCCAAATAATCATTAAATTAAAGACAATTAAGATAATTAGGAATATTACTAGGAATATTCCCCGATGTAGAATTTAGGATAATCAATTAGGATTCGATGATGTGCCGATGTGCCTTAGGTTAGGACTTTGATGTCGATTTCATTTGATATGTCGATATAGGAGATTAATGAACCTATAGCCCATTTTTGGGGTATTATAGTCGTGTGATCACTAGAATAAGCCAGAGTTAGTGAAATGATTGGGAGATTCACCGACTAAAGGGAAAGGAGAATCTGAAATGAAGGCCTTAGTCACGTATTGGCCAGATGAGTTAGGGTTAAGAACAAAAGCGGTGCCCGGGTAAAATGAAAGATCTACGGCCATGTTTTAAAATGAGATCAACTTCAAATACTAGAAATTGATAAAAATAAAGGCTTCACGCCGCCTGTGACCATTTATATTTTAAAATTCAAAATATTTGAAGTACCAGATTTGAATAGTTATGGTGATCCTGAGTTGCAGAGAGGTAGATGGATCAAGGCGGCTTGTCTGCAGGCAGATGTAGTGATGATTAGGACATGTAGGTATAGAGATTTGATCGGCCAAAATATTTTAGCGATGCATTTATGGTCAAACTTGACAGAATTAGGGTTGGTTATTATTCTATGAAAATCTATGTAACCCTAATTAGATTTTTTCTCCTGCCGGTGTGCAAAGGGAGATGTATATAATGTTTTTGGGAGCTTTTAGAGCTAAGGGGTTTACAATTGTAAAAGGGAGATTTTCTTTCTAAGGAGTTATTTGTAGCATTCTTTCTGCCCTCTGGCTTTCTGGAGTTTGTAACCTTTCATTGAGGTTTAGATATTGTAAAGGATTTTGTGACATTCTTTCTGTCCCTATGCCTTCTTGTCTAAATTTTCTCTTAATGAATTGAGTATATGTATGTTTTTAGTAATATCTTAGGGTTCTTGATCCCTCTTCCTTTCTACAATTCATGTGTATTCCTATGGATGATTTTATTTGAATGATCTTGTGGGTATACTTCAACCCCCTGACAATCTGTCTCATTCCTATACCTAGTTGCAGAGGTGAATGTTTGTTTGTGGGTTATAGATTGTGTCTAATTCTTAGGAATGCTATTGTTTGTGAAATTCTCTCTTTCCTTGAATAGCCTCTTTCTAAGGTAGACCCTTCTATGAAATATTGATGCAAGCCTATTCAGTGAGTTGTGATCTCCTAGACCTGAGTTTGTGCATTGATTTCATTCTCTATACTATAATTCATACCATGTTTTCAATGTATCACCTAGTAGGATAATTTTCTTTTAGTTATTTCCCTTCCATCCATTCCTTCTATCCCTTTTCCCTCAAGAATTTACTTTCCTATCAAGAAGAAAATTAAGGTGATTATCTAAGAGGAACCAGCATAGAACCTGGAGGTCTCATCTTAGTTAGCATAGGTCCCACAACCTCGAGATGATTCCCATGTTATACTAAGTTATCAAGACCAAGAGAGCTTGAAACAAGGGTGAAAACTTAGTGTATAAAATTTTTGGCACACCCAGTGGGACTAAGATTAGATTCAAATTAAGAAGACACCCCACCTTGGGCATAACAATTCTGGCACACCCGGTGGGACAGCAAAGAAGCTCATTGTTTGTGTTACCCAAATTTTCATATGCATTCAAATTTGGCTAAAAAACATACCTAGGCCTCTATTTTTACCATGTCTACCATCCCTAAAATTTTCATGAATTTATTTCATGCTCTCTGGTCTCTGCAAATTATTTTACTCCCTGGTTTGCAGTTGAAAAGTTTAAAAAACTAGCCGTTGGTATTCAAAATCCTAAAAACCCTTTGGCCACATTATATTTTCATGTTACCTTTTCCTGATCACTTAAGTTCCCAATTTTTTTGTGCTTTTATTAATCCTTCAGTCACCAAGTCTCCAATTCTTGGCAGTTAACCCATAGACACTCAACGATCCCGTGAGCAGTTACTGTTTAGGTTGGCACTCTTAGTTCAAGTGGCCAAGTCAAGATTCTCAATCTAACGGTTGTCACATGATCTCATAGGGTCAGAAAATTCCTTGAGATCTTATGATGATTGTCAATTTCTCTTGCCTACAAAGTTTAACATGTCAGTCAAACTGGTGCCACCTCATCCGATTTGGCAGCTCCTGATTCATCGATGGTGTCCAATTCAGAAGGTTGTTAGTGGGGCCATCTTCCTTGGTGGGTTAAGTTTTGATTAGATCATGTGGTCTTCATTATACTAGGGGCTCAAGATGCACATGTTTTATTATGGTGGTATAGCGATAGCAATAGATCTTACCTTATCATTTGGCTTCTGTTAGTGGGTCCTGTGTCAGAGACAATGCTACGTGGATCCATTTTGGTGGCTTGTGACTGGCTAAGGTTGAATACAGGTGGAGGGTTGTCAGTGGGGCTAGGCCCTTTCAGCGGTCAGGAGGCTCTGACATTTGCAGAGGATCGACGGCCAGTGTGTGTTCTCAAAGGTTTGTGTCAAAGCTCATGATCTTACAACAACTGCTGATCTTGGTTAGTGTCAGAGCTTCCTTCGGTGGGTCTTTATGTGCTGACTTCTTGAATTTGGTTGGTTCACATGGCCAATGTCAGTGGGCCCATGGGGTCAATGCTTTCTAAGAAGCTAAAGCGTGATCAAATCTCATGGCTGTTGTTATACCGCGGGCTCAAAGTGCTCAATCATTATGATGGTGGTATGGGGATAGCCATTCGATGGTGTTCTTAGGAACGTGGGTCTGGTGACTTGTCAAAGATGCCAATGTGCTCAATTTTTATTGGTTTCTGACTACCGCAACCAATAAAGGGCACATCTGGGACTGTGGTTGACTTGTCAGAAGGGTTTTAGACTATTTTTAAAGGGTGCATCTGGGTCTTTCATCTGTCGAGAAGGTTATTCATCGATGATCATGTTTTAAAATATATCTGCTAATCATTAATATTCAAATTTGAATATCTCTGCGAGGGTTTTGCTAGGGTTTTGCATTCTTTCAACCATACATGACATTGGTTAGCTCAGGAATTGATTTCTCAAGATGGTTGTGGTTGAGAGGGTGATGGAGGTGACCAATGGTCAGTGTTGTAGGGGTACTATGCCACGTTTTCATACTAGGAAGTGCTAGAAGGAGTTTGTGCCACCTTTTCAAATAGTACCTCTTCTAGGGAAATAGATCAAATTTGAAGCCTTCATGGCTTAGTGGAGTTGCAGGTGGGTAGATGGGTCGAAGTTGTTGTGTCTACAGGTGGACTTAGTCCAGGATCAACATGCAAAGAGAAAGATCTGATCTGTTGGCCGGTATTCTCAGAGATTTTCATGATGAGTAATTAGTGTACATTACCTGACAGTACATACATCAATATTATCTACATCAATATTATCTATATTCAAATGAATTAAAAAAATAACCACAAGAATAGAGGAAGACATTACCTAACAGTACATAGTTCCAAACCTCTTACAATGGATCCATTTGTGAAGTCTAGAAAGAAAATGATTCTCTCCCCAAACCTTAATGAAGACTATGTATTTATAGAGATCTTTCACCTTTGTATTCAATGGATCCATGTGTGTATCGAGAAACAAAGAAGAAAACCAAACTTTATTTGAAACAAACAAATTTCTATCCCAAACAACCTCTGCAAGAATTCTATTATAGGCCTAATCCTAGCCCTTTACCAAAACTCTTCACTAGTGGACTTATTAGTTTAATTTAATGATGGGGATGGTCCTAATATGGTTCAAGAACACTGATTCAACAACTAGTTTGGTCTCCTCAAGTCCGTACTATAGAGTACTAGACCTACCACACTTTTACCTTGTAGCCTTTCCACAAGTGACTTCTTGCTCTAACTCTTGATTAGTTGAGCACATGACCAAGCACCTTATGAAGTTCGATGATGAGCTCTTCTTCCTCTGGTGAAATGTTGCCATGTTTGACATCAGGGCGAAGATAAATCATCCAACGTAACCTGCAACTCCTTCCACATCTCACCAGACCTGCTCAATCGGCAACATAAACATAGATGACAACTTTTCCCACAAGTGACAACTTTTTTTCACAAATAACAACTTTTCTCACCAAACGTACTCAATGGGCAACATAAACATAGATGACAACTTTTTCCACAGATGATAACTTTTCCATTGACGACAACTTTTCACACAGATGACACTTTTTCTATAGATGATAATTTTTTCCACAGATCACAACTTTTTCCATTGATGACAACTTTTTTCATAGATGAGGACTTTTCACACATATATATGACAGTTTGTTCATAGATGATAACTTTTCCCAGAGATGACAACTTTTTCCATTGATGACAACTTTTTTCATAGATGACATCATTTCCCATAAATGACAAAATTTTCCAATAGAGTAGTGGGTAATAGTGTAAGAAATTTCTCTACGTATTTCTTTCTTTACATAAATGTTTAGCTATGTAATGATCAACCAATTGATACCAACTTTAAGCAAAACATAAATAGTTATCCTACTTGAACATACATACCTGCTCTGTGAGGAAGAAGGCTCCATTGTCCCTCTCCATGAGTTTGAACATAGTTTTTCAAGAGAAGATCCTCCTAAGGAGTCCAAGGACCTCTATTCAGACCCAAATCAGAGCAGCAAGCCTTCCTTACCATTAGTTCTCTGTAAATCAACCACAACATGTGTTTGATTAACTTGCAATGACTAGAATAATGATCAACTAACTATTAAATATAAGTTTTGAATTTTATATTTCATGGTTGGAATCTATAACCATAAAATTTACTTAGGTCAGGTTCTCATCTACATATCTGATCCCAAACGGTATCTGATTTGTTTGGGGATTAGGAATGAATCTCTAGGTATAAGTCATAAAAATAGATTGAAATATAAGCTGAATTTACACAAGAAAATGTCATTTTATGCTAATTATTGCATTTAGCAGGTATCTAAACAAAGTGAACCAAAAACATCATGAAAAATGTAGGAGCATATAATTTTTACCACTACATTTTACGTACACTTTGATGTGCACGTGAAGTAAAATATATCTATATATGCATACAAGTAAAATAGTCAATATGTAAAAGTAAATATTTTTTGAACATTTACAAGGGTGTTGATCTATGTTAAATAATATATCATTATTCAATTTTTATAGTTCAATAATAGAACACTCCAACAACAAATGAAAGGTTTTGTGTTCAAATCTTAGTTGGTCTGTATGTAGCAACTGAACATGGTATCAAACCTAAGACCAAGCTAGTTACCCAAGCACCTGCAATATGACCAAACTAATGATGAACGGCCCACAAATTAAGAAGTCAGTAACTATGTTATTAAAAGCCTTCAACAGCAAATAAAAGATCTTAGATTGAAGTCCTAAATAATCTATAAACAACAGCTAATTACTTCTACAAAATAATTACGATAAATGATATATATGCCTATAATCACAATCCATATTCAAATGATGAGATAATTCTCATATATCGAATAGAAATGTTGGTTAGTTTGCAAATGCATTATTTTACAATACTAAATATAATTTTTTAAAGACAAACATGTTTTTTACAATTACAATTGCATCATTTTAAGAAAATAAGTGTATCACTTCAACAAGGTACTTGCGTTGATTTGTGAGGTTAAGTACGATGAATTAGATATGTGACTGCATCATTTTAGGGTAGTAAGTGCGGTGATCTAGGTGTTAATTATGGTGTTTCTCTTGTCACCTATGAAAAATAAAAAAATAAGATATAGAATAATAGAAGGATCTTGACATAGTTCACCTCTAAATCATTAACTTATTTTAGCAAAGGTGGATAGAAAAATATGCCCCCAAAATCCCCATCATATTTGATGCAGAGTGAAACAACTAAAGGTGATGGATCCACTTAAACTAGTTTAAATGCACAATAAACCTACAAGGATTCCAATAGGCTATAAAGCACTTAACCCACAAAACATCAAACCCTCGCTCTGTATCTTCAAGATTGATTGGAAATATATTAATAAGGTTGATTTGATAGGTTACAAACCCTTTTCAACTTCTGAATGCCTCCAAGTAATCAACTTTCATGAAATTGCCAATCAGGCCTTAAGCCCCCAATTAGCCCTCCAGTAGCTATTTTTGCAATTTTTCTCACAACTTTTCAAAACAACCCTGCAAACAAATAACTATTCCAAGTACCCTTTTTGGCGATCTAACACATACTTAACAATCAATATGCATTGCTTTGGAAACTATGCCCTTAAAATGACTGTCTCAATTTTTTTGAGTGTATTTCATGTGAGTTTACAAAGCAACTATGCCAAATATGTGTCCAAAAGTCACAAAATTCATAGGACACTCATATTTTATGTCTAATTAGATGAATCAACAACCAATTTCACCTTATGTTCTCATTTTCTATAAAACCCCAAATTCACCCTTCAAACCCTCTACACCCTAGGGTATCACCAATCTAGCACTTCCACTTACTTCCAAGTCATAAAATTCATGATTCACCATAAGTTCAACATGTTATTGAAGAATATCAAATAATATATATACCTTGTTCAGCCAGATGTATGGATGTGTTACACATGGCATGTATTTGGGTACCCAAACTTGTCCAAACACTAATCAACTTTGCATTTTTTTCTCTTCAACCTACAGATCTGCATCATTCTTTCTTATTTGGTGTTAGTAGGGCATGTTAGAGTCATAGGTTCCATTCCTTGAAGTAGGTAAATGTACAAAGTGGAATGGAACCTTCATTTATTCATATTATCAATGTAAACAAATAGAACTTTCTGCGAGACAACAAATATATCTTTTCAAATGAATTAATAAGCACCTTAAAACTAATCAAAGACTATACAAAGGACTCATACCGACATGAATGAACAGTTATTGCATCAAAGAGACTTCAAAAATATGCAAGAAACACAGAAATCTTATTGAAACTATCACTATCCATACAATCTATGTACTCTGTCATTCATACAATGCTTAACATGTTTCATCTCGACATGACATCATATATAGACCCTTATACAACTGTCCAACTGACCAAAGTTGGTTGAGATGACTAATTAATCAAACAATTGCTTAGTTTTGGTTTTCCCTCTAAAATCATCATGAACGTTGGAATTTAAAATTCAAATTATGAACTTTGCTTTGTATGACTTTCTTAACACCTAGACCCATAATAATGACTTGAAATTGGTTCAATGACCTTATCAAATATGAAAAAACATAAAACTACTCTCTAGGCTACCCTTATGGCTCATTAGGCCATTTTTACATTATGTTGCCCATAGGGCTTTATCAGGACCCTTACAATTCTTGACTTCCAAAGTACTTTGTTCATTACAGTATGCCATTATTGGCCTTAGAATATCCCAATTGGCATGACTAGATGCCTTTTCCCTCTTGTCTTCACCTAGTACCATATTGTCCTTAGTTGTTTTGTTAAGTGCCCCTGCACCAATATGTGTCCTAGGGTGTTGTGTTATTGAAATATATCTACATTAACACGACAACATTACCTAGAAAATGGAAAAAACATAGGTGCCTACAAGAGGACTTTTAAGTTCTAGTAGTTTGATACATCTATGTGAGATAATTAACTACCAAGTAATGGTTGTAAAATACTTCATTGAAGCCATTTTGACCTTATATTAGACTACTTGTTTATGTGTTTTGTTGTGAAAGATAGTGTGAAAACTTGTAACTTGAAAAAGTTACTGAATATACACAAAACATTTCATTTCAGTCATACCTACAGCCATAAGTGATTGTGTGATTTTTGTGTTTATGAATCATCAAAACTTGTCCTAAAAAATGTCCCACATAGAGAAACAAAATAGCATGGGTCATAAATATATCATTTTTCCTTTATCTAGAATATTTTGATTGGAAACCCTTGCAAATTATAAATTCATACCTTGCATTTTAGTGGCATTCTTATATTGAGAGTTTATAACCTTTCTTAGTCATTTTCATAGTGAATAGTCCTCATCTTAGATTCAAAAAATCTAAAAATCTAAAAACATAGCTTGCACATCCTAGGGTCAAGAATTACACTTTCTAGAGTCATTTTCCAAATTAGAGGGTACATCTTTTGAGGACATTCCTATTGTGGCTTTGCACATTATCTTGACTTCCTTTAAATATAGTTATCTTCTTTTCATGTCCACCTTTTCTCGGATGCTTGTCATTCTTGTCTAAATTTGTCTTATTCATAAACACCTTGTCATAATTATAAATTTTTTTTCCTCAAAATTGAATTCAAGATAGTTCCCAACATCATTTAGGTATTTCCTTAGAAGGTTTACATTTATCTATCTTAGGGTATACTACATGCACCTTAGATGATGCAGAGTGGCATGCAAAAGGTGATGGATTCATAATGACTTAGGCAAATTCATAAATAACCCACAAGGATTCCAATTGGCTTCAAAGCACTTCAACCCACAAACACAGTTACCTGACTCCAAATCTTCAAAGTTGATGTTAAATGTGTCAAACAAGGTGATTCAATAGGTTTCAATCAGATTCTATCATTCAAACAACTCCAAACACACAAATTCACCAAAACTGCTAATTAGGCCTAGTTAATAGGCTAGTAGCCCTCCAGCAGCGTTCAAACCCAAATCTCAATTTTTTTCCAAATGAACCTACAAAAAAATTAGCATTCTAGATACCCTTTTGGGAGAACTATAACATATCCAAAATCCAATATCAACTTTTTTGGAAAGTGTGCCAATAATCTTGACTGTCTCAAATTATATAACTATTCCTACTTATCAAATTACATAACTATTCTCATGATCCAACCCAACTTGTAAAAATGGTGGAAATCACCTCATTCATTATGACAAGAGCTATTGCATCTCTGTCCCCCTCGACCTACCAAATTATCCTTAGAACCATTGATATAATGAAATACAATGACCCAACAAATATCACATACCTTGTGAATTTATGAGTATCTTTTCATACCTTATTCAAAGCTTCATTGATATTTTGGATTGCCCCAGGCCCAAACCTGCACAAGCGAAACCAAATGAGCAAGATAAATTTGATAGAATTATAAAATTCAAAATGCAAGTGAGGCAGCTTACACATGCTTGTCATGCCCTCCAAATGTCAAAAGATAAATACCACCCTCTTGACACTTCAATTCATATAAGTTCTCTTCTTCTTCTTCATATCTCTTTGACATCCTAAACAAAAATACTTCTGAAAAGGCTGGCAAATTCTCAAAGAAATTGGGCCATTAATTAACAAACTAGCTAGCTTATTCATATATAGAATGAAGTACATACTATAAATTACAATATATAGGCAACAAGTTGTGTAAAGCTTAAACAGCGGGCTTTTAATCTGTGAAGTATGTTAGAGTTGATTCTAATTGGATCTCCATGTAAATCGGAACTATCAACTTTTGTTGTGATTAAAAAGGGGAAAGTACCCATAATTGTTTGTGTTCTAATAATTGCCTATGGGAGAGGTACTAAGGCCTGTAAATATTATGTTTTTATCATGATCTGGATGCAGGTGTCAGTGAAAGGAGAAAGGAACAGTAGGTGACTGTTGAGCAGGCAGTGAAGGGTGCATTTAGGAAGCACCACATGGTGAATATGAACAAGTTGAGGGTGGAATTGGTAAATGAGTGTTGGAAATGATTGAGAGAGTTTTTTTGAAGGTGTTTGAGCCATTAGAAAGGTTTTGTGAGTTGATTTAGGGTCTTTTCTAAGAAGCCCTAAGCTAGAAACCCTTAAAGGGAGGGTTTGATGAAAAAGTATCTAGGAAAGCTTGGAGGGTCAAACTAATTGAATAATTCTAATGTTTATTGGATGCCTTGAGACTGTATAAAGGTTGGAAGGTTGAGAGTAAGTGTAAATAGGATTTTCTTTGGAAGAGGAGGGCTAATTAGGCCTAATTGCTGATAGGGACGGTCATAGAAGTGTGCAACAGTCACAAGTTGAAGGATTGGTATTAGTAGGGTTTGAACAACTCAATAAAGGGTATCTGGAAAGGTGAAGAAGTCACCATGGTGTTTGAGGAATTTTAGAGAAAAGTGCAATTTACTGGTAGGACAGGGCTAATTGGATAGTCCTAGAAAAGGCAGTTTTGAAGATTGGGATAGAGTTAATGCTTGGTAGGGGTTGGAACTCCTTAGTTAGGCTATTTTAGGATTTTTGAAGCCTTAGAAGGATCAAGGGAATCCTTGAAGATAGAAATCAAGATGTGATTTCATGAAAGGTGAATTAGGAGTGTTCCCAAGGAGAGGGAAATTGGAACATGGACAAAGTGAATTGATAAGTTGTCTAAAATGAATCAAGGCAGTGAACCTGTTGTAGAGGAGTGTTTGGTTGATATCCTTAAGTCAGGGACTTCTTATTGATCCTCTAGTTGAACTCTAGTTCCTTGAGTGGATTCCAAGACGTTGTTGAATCCTCGAGTTGAACAGGGTTCCTTAAGGGGATATTAGAAGGCTCTGCATCAAAAACTCTAAGCTTGTCTTTAAAGTTTGAGCTTCACTTGGTTTCAAGAATAGTTTAATATTCTCTACTAAACAAGGCCAACCACGTGAAGGTGGAAGCTCATTTGGCCCCACCCCCCCCCCCCCTAACATCACTCTAAATTCCCCATTAACATTTAATAACATTCATTCATTCATTCATCCATTTTTGAAATATAACATTTAATCATTATAATCACATGATAACATTCATTAACACATAAAATTCATTAACACACAACATTCATAAATAATTCATTAACACATAATTCATTAACACACAACATTCATGAATAATTCATTAACACATATTAACAGACATCATTCATCAACATTACTAGTACAAAATTACATCCATTAAGACAATGTTCTTTCATTAGCAATAAATGTTAATTACAATCATTTCTTTTTTGGTTTCTTGCTATTTTTTTTAATCATATAATTTCTAAGAGGAAGATCAATGTCCTCATCATTCCCCTCCTCTATTGATTCTAATCCCAACGTGTGTCTCCTCCTCATTTGTTCAGGAACAGGAGGTCGCTGCGCTGAAGGGGGGTCTGCTGCAATAAGTACTTCATGAGTTAAATTCACACTATTTTATATTATTGAATTACAAGTATTTATGTAAGTAAAAGAACTATAAATCAAAAAATTAATTTAAAAGAACAAAACATAGATTTTCTTTACTTGAATGTGCCACATGATCTACATGGCGATCAGTCTGAACATCCTCCGGCACTCGTTCAGCATGACTTGATTCTATATCCTCTAAAATATACACAAAAATGTTACACCAAGTTCAATTTAAGATGTTAAATTGTATTAATAATTACATAATTAGTTTTAAATAGCAAATGAGCACCTCCTTGGACAATATGATGCACATCGGGGGCTTCATGATGCGGCGCCGTATGATCTGTGTCACGATTAAGAGGCTGCATTGCAATGTAATAGACATTATTATCAAATTGATTGTTGCTCAAGTATTCAATTTCTAATATATATTTTTGGCATATTTACCTGTGCACATGATGTAGGAGACTCTTCGGTTGGGCTAGTGGAAGCTTGCCGTAGGCGTTCAGCCACAGCTTGATAGCCTTCCTTGAAGGCAATTTTTCTGTGTTCTTCCATGGCCTCTAAATTAAAATCAGAGCCCTGCATTTTTTGATTAAACAAAATTATTTGCATTTTATAAATAATTTTTCTCTGTGATTCATTTACTGCTACTTGCAATGCGAGCTTTAATTTTTGAATATCCTCCAGCGCCAAGTCTGTGTTGCCCAATCTTTTCCAGCCTAGCCTTTGTTTCCTTTGAAGTGTCCTACAACCTATGAAAAGTTTGAAAAAAAGGTTATTAAAACATGTATATGGAATAACAAATGAAACTTTGAAATGCTGAACACATTGCATTCAATGGTGAAAATGTCTAAAACATCATACCAAGATATTATATTGAAAAATGATGATTGCATTCAAAATTTAATTATCATCTCAAAAGTCCATGCCAAACACCTTATCACTAGTAGTTAATACTATTGCATACCTTCTCACATTTGTTGGTGAAACTCCTTTTTGAGCATCCGCTTTCTCCTTTGCATCTAAAATAAATTCATTCCAATCTCTCACTGAAATAAAGGGAGGACGCTCGTACTTTGGGTTCTGGACAAGACTCTTTCTATATGCATCCCTCACAGTCTTAAGATGTTTGCAAGCTCTTTCTAAGATACAATATCTAGTCCGAAGGAGCTAAGAAAATGGACTAGACTATAGAGGAAACTGCAACTTTGAGGGTAACAAGCTCAATTGTTCCTCTTAATCCAATTCTTCTACGTCAAAGGGAAATTGTTTTTTCAAGGATAGAATTTTGTGCTCCTATTTCTACTTCATATGCAAGCATCCAAAGGCATTAACCCAGTAAATACAACTAGCATCCACAGTCATTCAGAAGAATAAAGTCAAGGGGAAGTAAACATCATTGATAAAAATAAAGAAAATGTTAGCTTGGGACACAGTCAAGCTGACTCTGAAAATGGAGACATAGAATTCAAGCATTGAGAATTACAGCTGTCATTTCTCATGGTGAAGAGTTTTTCCTTACATGAAAAAGAAAAGAAAAATGTTATGCACCTGCAAGCATGTCAAAGATCGTAAATTGGCGGGCCTTTTCTACTGCTTTTTGAAGGACAAGGGAAGTTCGAGCCTAAGTAGCAAATCGCACACACAAAGTTTCATTGGTGTCAAAGCATGCCTTACATATGAATGCATGTGGTAATCATGAAAACTGTCATCATATGGCAGCACCATTCACTTACCTTAGCTCATTCCTGAGCTTCAATTGATTCTACTGATCTACTCTTGGGAGATATGTTTACTACCGATTCAGGAACCTCCTGTAAATCAACCACTGATTTCTTAGTTTCTATGTAATACAAGCTTAGAATTTAGAGAACTTTTATCATGCCTGAAAAAGGTAAATTATGTTACCAAATAAGCCATACCTATGGTAAAATATGATGACATCTATTTAAATTGTCCAAAGGTCATACTCAAGCATTAGGAGGCTGAAGTCCCTCAATTTGAAGTGCTTCCAAAGGATCAAAATCTGGCTAGAGTTGAACATTGCATTAAAACAGCAGATGCTTACTCAATAGAATAAGTTCAAAAAAAGAGAAAATTTGTCTACAAAGTGTAATGAACCGGTAGTTTACTGTAGTTTATCCATATCATCCATACCCTTTTTAATTCTATTTATCTTCTCCCAAAAAACTTTACATTTATCACACTTTTCATCAACAGGAGATATCCTTATCCTAAGTGGGTGACATTGCCATTCCCTCCATGACCACATTGTTCATTGGCCAAGATAGAGAAGACCCATCTATCTTTTGGGAAGAATTGAGATTAAACATAGACATAGCCCTTTGCAATCTTTAGCATAAATTGCTCTTAAAGATTGATATTGAAAATAAGTTCAAAATGCATGATCTAATTTGTAGCAGCTTATTTAGCTACAAATGTTACTATGAATTGCATAAAAGCTTGAATGAATTGACCTGTAAGTATTAATTAATAATCCCATATATTTCACAGATGCCCAAAAATTTGAGAGTTCTTTGGGTGAACAGAGGCTTCCTACTCTCTCAATTCTGAAATCAACCTTCTTTTGAATTTACTCCATAATTTTTTTAAAAAGACACAAATGTTGGGTTCCCATGCTGTTGGAGCTTTGTAAGTATAAATAAAAATCAACAAGCAAATCTTTATGTTGGATTTCGTAAGTGGTGTCTGCAGACTAAGGTTTGCATACCTAGGAGAGTTAAGGACCCATGCTTGTTGATGAGAGTTTGGGCTCTTCATCTATCTCCTATATGTGAGATAGTTTTCCCCAATATGTATAGTAGAAAATTATACTACCAGTATCAACCTTTAGCGACCTGTACTACTTAGCAAATGATCTCAAAATAACCTTTTCAATGATTGAGAATGTAACTCACAATTTTACGCAACTCATACAAATTGGATGATTCATAATGAAGCACACACTTTTATATATTTCTAACATTTTGGGATATATATATATATATATATATATATATATATATATATATATATATATATATATATATATATTGTACACAAGCTAGTCTCAAATGTATAACAAGTTATATCAAATAGCCCACAAACTACACCAAATCATATGAAATGCCACATGAATCTTATTATAGGCACAAATTTTCCCAACGGTCACCCACATGCTACATCTAGAGGGCACACACCACAATCTATTATTGCATCAAGTTAGCAAAACAAACTAGTAAGTTCACTAGCATCACGATACTTATATTTCAAACTTGGTAACTGATACACATAAAATTTGAAAAATTTGGATAATATGGATTATAAAGAGTTATAAGAACAAGCTCACTATCTAGGTAACTTTATCAAAACACTCTGAATCGAACTTCTAGATCACTTCCACCAACATGAATAAACGCAACATGATATTATAGACCCATGCTAAATGATTTCACCAACACTCCAACTCATAATAATACTATTGTAACTCAAAATGTAACATTAACAAATCCAACATGACATGAAAAGTAATTTACTTACTTTGGATACCTTGTCATCAATGACTACTACTTGTTGACTCTTCTTAAAACTCATTTTTCATCACTCATTTGACATCAATGACAAAAAAATGTCTAACAATCTCATCCTTTGTAAATGATGGAAAACAACAAAATTTTGCTAGCTCATCAACACAACTTTGTAAATCTAATATGTCAAGAGCCTGAACTCCCCATGTCTGAAACAACTAAAACACCTCAAGTTCCACACACTTCATATCTCCCCCATTGAATTGCTAGGATTCTGACTCCATTTCTACCCCTTTGACATCAATAGAAAAACTGACACTTTAGACAGTAATATAAAGTGATTTGGTTTTTTAGAGACACATGTGACACTTGTACAAATAAGATTTAGGACATTAAAGGAGCATCGCATATAAGTTTCAAGGTCTCAAGGTCAAAAGATATATTCCAACTACATGAACATGGAACAAGAGAATTTGGAAGTCTTTTGGGCTATACTACCCAACTTAAATGTCAATGTTGTTTTCAAGCTACCCCTTCAAACATAATTTTATAGGTTAACACCATTTCTAGGGATGCATCTTCTCACCCTTTATTCATATACTATCTCATGTCTCACTTTTCATTTTTAATTAGTTGAACTTGAAAAATATGATTATATCTATGCTTATTATTAGTTTTATCAGAGTATCTCAACATTGTATTATATTTGACATTGAAAGAAGGATTAGAAAAATAAATTGGATTAGCTTGAAACAATTACATTGTTTCAAATTTGTTTTACATGATACTCTGCCAATCCGAACCCAATTCCACTGTGTCAATTTGGCTATGAGATCATGCCCTAACTTGTAACTTCACCGCGGGACTTCAATGCCGCAGGATGAGAGACAAGTTAGGGTAATTTTGTTACAAAATTTCATGCTCAGAGCCGCGGAAAGTGGTTAAACTTGCTTCACAGTCGTTGCCCTAATTGGGTATATGCATTGTGTAGAACCAGTGAATTAGATGAAACATCACAACCATGATTGGAAAGTGGGAAGGTTTGAATTTTGTTAAGCTCAGGTTTGTGAACTTAACGAGGCCCTAAATCAGTTACATGTGTAGTCAACAGATTTTCGATGCCCTAACTGGGTAAAACACTTATTAAAATGAACAGAGTCAAAGCCCTAAATTGGGAATAGTTGGATATTCAATAGTGAGATTAGATGAATAACCACAACAGTAGTGTGGGACAGAATGTAGAAAATAAGGAATGATTCAGCATTTGGAAACTGAAATAGTAAACAATCCATTGTTGAAAGGAGTAGAATTGCAACAGTAAGTAAACAGAGAAGTATGGAACCTGTAACTTCGTAGTCAGAATTTCCCAAAGCATTAATCACTTATCCAATCTGTTTGAATAACTATAATTGGAGTGCTATTTTGAAGGATTACAACTTTCTCCTACACACTTGTTAGTAGTGGGCTGCTCTTGCTCTGTAGCAAGCTGCTTTGAATGATATTTAACCTAATTTGAATTGTGGTCACCTTCATTTGAAAATTGCATTAATGTTCAATTGCATGCCTTGGGGTGGAGGATTTAAGTTTTGAAAATAAACTCTTATTGCTATTCAAATTATGTTCATAAACAGAGAAGATTCCAGATCTGAGATACTCCTAGTAAGCTGTCCAAAAAATGGAACCTTGCTATTTGTGATTCTTATGACTGTTACAAGCCATTTTAGCTTGTAATTATCAAATTTAGAATGAATAATGGCATATATGAATATTTTCTAATTATCTCTACTCAAAATGCACCAGCATTACAATTATTCAAAAATCAGACAAGAACACCCAATCTTGCCAAACCCAACAAAGAAAATTGGGGATTGATTATTACATATCAACATGTTTGTAGACCCTTAGTAGATGAAAGAACTAGAAGATTCAAAAGACCATATTGAATCTCCACAAAAATCTCCACATGAGATGCTATATTGTCTACATCAGCCGAAGGAAGAATAGGAGCAAAATGTGAAGTGTATACTCAAAATTGGCAAAATGTACTATTCTGAAAGTATGGTGGATTTTATTGATTTCTTTTCAATTTCTAGGTTGATTGATATTGATCTTAAAGGTGCTAAATTTACCTAGGGTAACAGAAGACAAGGAGATACTTTGATACAAGTTAAAATAGACAAACTCCTTATTTCTAGTAATTGTAACATCCTTCCTCAACTTTCCCTTAATGTTCTTCCTAGAACTGGTTTAGACCACAATGTTGTACTTATAAATTGAGATAATAATTCTAATAGAGATCCCTTCCCTTTTAGATATTAAATTGTGGGATCATTCTATCTTGATTTCAAAAAATTAATTGTTAATGGGTAGAACTCTCCCATTTAGGGGCATCCTATGTTTATTGTCCCTCAAAATCTTAAAAAATTCAAAGGCATCATCGAAGGATGCAACAAAATATCTTTTGGGAACATCTTTCAAAAGATAAAATCTCTTGCCCTAGAATTAAAAGATATCCAATCTCAATTAGAGAGGGGACGAATGGATGATAACATATATGAAAAAGAAAGAGACTTGAGGGTTCCATGGTTTAAAACCACTAAAGAAGAGGAGGTCTTCTTGAAACAAAAGTCCACAATTCAATGACTAATAGAAAGAGGCAAAAACACTAAACTCTTCTACCAATCCACTATGAAACATAGATAAGTAAACATAATAAGAAAGATGATAGGAGATTATGCCTCTATTGTGACTAAGGAGGAGGACATAGTTTTTGAGGTTATTTCCTTCTTTTCCCACCTTAATAAAAAAACTCAAGTGGATAGGGTTAAAATGGACAAGTTTTTGGAGGTTACCCCAAACTTAATGATTGAAGATGGCTTGAAAGAAATGTTAAAAAACTAGTTACTATGGATAGAATAAAAAAGGTGGTGTTCTCCTTTAGGGATTTTAAGATTCTAGGTTTGGATGGTTTTCCCTTGGCTTTTTTCTAGGATCATTGGGATATTGTGGCTAGGGACATCTTAAAAATGACTAGAAATTTTTTTAGATCAAGAAAAATCCTTAACCATATATTAATGCTACATTCAACCCATTGATTCCTATAAAGGATGATGCTTCTACTATGCATTATTTTACCCCTATTAGCCTCTACAATAATATAAACAAAATCCTATCCAAGCTAGTAGTTTTCAAACTCAAACTTGTTTTAGATAAGTTGGTATCTTAGAATAAAAAAGGGTTTGTTTAGTGAAGAGACATAATGGATGCTATGTTTACCACTCATGAATTGATTCATTCAATGCACTATATCAAGAAGTCAGGCATGGTCTTAAAAATTGATATATCCAAGGCTTATGATCGGGTCTCATGGCCTTTTATGGTAGAGATCCTCAAAAAGTTTGGATTTGGAGAAAGATTTCTAAAAATTTTGGAAGCCTACTACACTACTCCCTCCCTTTCTATTTTGCTAAAAACTCTCCTAAAGGTTATTTTTTCTCATGGAAGGGGTCTGAGTAAAGGTGACCCTTTATCTCCCTACCTTTTAATTCATGTTGTTGAAGCTCTGGGGAGAAACAATACTAGACTTTAAATTTTTGTCTCCTTAAATGTGTCAAAATTGCTTCCTCCCTACCTACTGAGACTCAACAACAATTTGTGGATGATAGTAGTTATCTTATCTAGGGCTGCCTCCATTATTGAAGCTAAATAATAGAATATATATCATCGGTTGTTTGTTTTGGTTGTGGTCATCTTTAGTGTTTACCATCGGTTGTTTGTTTAGAATAGTCCATTTTGTTTAATCGATGGTTAGCTGTTACTTGGGGGTTTTGTTTTGTTTGTTATTGCAATCGGTTTTCCCAACTGTTGGGACCGTTTTGCAGAAACTTTTCTTTTATTTGAATGTCCAATCGTTGGGATTGGGACAAAGGTCTAGGAAGCAGCATATGAATAGAAAAAAAAACCGCAATTTGAGTTAAAAAGACTTTTGGGGCTTGCAACTGGTCATTGTCATGTTTACAAATTAGATGTTCGTTGCATTCTATTTTGAAAATTAAAAGGTTAGCAGTAAATAGTTGTTCTCTGTTTTAGACTGGTTTTATGCATACAATGTATTGAGCATAACGTGAACCGCAAGTCTGTTCAAATTGGCAAGAAATGGAATACATCATTCTGTAAACCCGAACACTTTGATAACAGTCAAATGTGTGTATGGTAAATAGTTAGTTTTATTAGCTGTGTTTCATTTGAAAATAGAGTTTGAATTTGTCTTTTGGTCCAGTCAACTGGTGAATACACCGTCGCACTTATAATGCATAGTGGTCGGTACCCGTAGTCTCATATCAACATTCAATGAATGAGATGTGGGGAACGACCTTAAATATTGTTAATTTTAACACTCAGATTGTGGGAGAAGCCACCATTGCTTCTACATAGTGATGCCCTAATCAGGTACAGTTTGGTGATGCCCTAGCAGACACACATTGTGAAATTTACCAGTGGACTCATATGAGAAGGGAACAGACTCAAAATCCATATTGGGGAGTAAATGACATACAAACAATAAGTTTAGAACCACAACTATAACGTGGAGCAGAATGTGTATGTTAAAGGTTTGATGCAGCACTTAGAAAATGTAAACAGTTTATTAACAAAAGGGCAAGAATGTATTAGAAAATAAAAGGAGAATGTGCAGAATTTGTAACCTCGTAGTTGAAACTATAAAGCAGTGATCACTTTCCAATCTCTTTAGAGAATTCTAGTTGAATCATGCCAAGCCTGATCAACTCTGGTCATGAGTTCCTATGACAGTCAAGGGTATTGAAGAAAGTGTATTGTTTATTTTGTGATTCAAAATAGGTTACTGAGAGTCTATGTAAAGTCCAAGGGTTGTAACCTTCAAAAACATAGTGATAGACTGGTGGGAAAATTGTGAAAATAGAGTAATGGTTCAATTCTCTTGTTTGCCCGCCCGCTCCCACCCACGCAAAAAAGAAGTCATGAAATGAAGTTTATTTTTCTTTTTTTAACTTTTATGACATGTTGGTCAAAATTTTGACCAACACGGGCATAAAAGTAAAAAAAAGAAAAGTTATCCTTTATAATGCGACCAAGTTAAATCTTTTTATGACATGGTTGAATTTTAAGGTTGAAATTTAAGGTGAAATGTACTAGTGTTAGGGTTTGACATTATTGTAGATCTGTAACCCTAGTTAGGTTAATTTTGACTCCTACCTGTGTGCAGTTGAGTATGTATATACTATTTTGGAGCCTTTTGAGCTAAGGAGTCAGACAATTTGTAGAAGAAATTCATACTTTCTTAAGGGCCATCTGTGGTATCATTTCTACCCTCTGTCTTATATAGTTGTATTTCTCCCATTGATAATACAAATATTGCAGAGGTATTTTGTGACAATCCTTCATGTCCCTATGCTTCCTTGCTTGGATTATCTCTTATTGGATCAAAGTATATGCATGTTTTCAGTGATTATTTTAGGGTGCCTAATCCCTCTCGCTTTCTACAATTTTGTGTGTTACTGTGTTTGATCTAATTTAGATGTTCTTGTGGGTATACTTCAGCCCCTTAATAGTCTTGTCTCAATCCTACACTGAGTTGTAGAAGTGAATGTCTGTTTGCAGGTCATAAGTTGTGCTTTATTCACATGCCCTCTTATGAAATATTTATGCAAGCCTATTGAGTAAGTTGTGACCTATTAGACCTGAGCTTTTCACTGATCTCATTCCTATATACTGAGATCCAAACCCTAGTTTCGGTGCATCACCTAGTAGGTAGTTTGCTTTCAAGTCATTTCCCTTACAAGCATTCCTTCTATCCCTTTCCCTCCAAAATTTTTACTTTCATGTCTAAAAGAAAATTAGGGTGATTATCCAAGAGGAACCAGCCTAGAACCTAGAGGTCTCATCTCAATTAGCAAAGGTCCCACAACCTAGAGATGATTCCCATGTTATACTGAGTTATCAAGACCGAGAGAGCTTGAGACAAAGGTGCAAACTCAGTGTATAACAGTTTGAAGATTATGTTATCTCTAATATACTAATTGCATAATATAGACCTTTCAAAGGTTGATATTCAAGTATATCTGGTGACTCCACTGATTTCACAGATCCAGGCTAAACTTATTCAAAGTTTATGAGAAATATTGAGACTAGGAGCTCAAAGCCCACTAAATTTTTAGAGTTGCACTCAAAAAGAGGCTACAAAGGTAGATCAACCCAGAGAACATCCCCTACAAGGAGAGTATAGTCTACACCATCTGATACTTCAGAAAGGAGACCTTTTCCCTTTCATCTCAGAAGAAGAGGAAGATCTCTAACCAGAGATCTAGAAGAAGATTCAAATCCAACATCCAATACAACTCACACAGTTGCTATTCAGCAAATTTTAGCTCCTATAATGGCTAAGCAATTTTCTTTTGCACCTTTTAACCAAGGGAGTCCATTGGTCTTTGCTCAACATCATGATGTTCCCTTTGTGGCACTAAAGAGTCTACCTAATTTCACATGTGAAGGATAAACTACTACTTTTGAACACATTAGAGATGTGACCACTATCTGCAATATACATAATATAACTCAAGAAGATGTGGCCACCAAGTTATTAGCAGCCTCTCTCAAGGGTAAGGCTCTTGAATGGTTTAGAACTCTAGCTATTGGTTCCATTAATTCATGGGATGAATTAGGGGATGCATTGAGTAAAAATTTTGAGGATAAATCATACAACTTGCCTTTGGTTGAGCAGTTGACAACCATTAAAAGAGACCCTCAAGAACAAATGACAGATTATAACAATAGATTCCTCAAGACATGGAATATAATTCCAATCTCAATGAGGCCATTAGCTGACCATGCTTTACTATACTTCTTGCAAAGTTTGAATGGTCAGATCTCTATCATGATCCAATCTAAGGGAGGTACCTCTTTACCCCAAGCTTGACATAGCTGTCAGAGCTAAAAATTGTTTAATCTAGGCAGGCATGATAGCTAGAAGGCCTCCCATGCCCATCTTTCCTAGCCTTCAGCCTATTACACCTTTACAAGTACCTCCATTTACCCATATTCCCACCATATTAGCACCTCAAGCTAGTGCAAGCAGTCAGGAACTAAAGGCAAGTTTCTCTCAAGAATTACAAGAGATGAAGAATAGTCAACAAACTATTTAACAAGAAATGACAAATTTGCTGCAAACTTTGACTAAAGAGGTTACAAACCTAAAGAGGCAAGGGAAAGGAATCAGACCTCCCTTTTAGCCACAAGGCCAAAGTCCTAATCAACAATATCAGAATCAGGGACAGCCTTATCAACAAAATAGGCCACCATACCAAGGAGGTTATCAAGGACAAAAGCAAAATTTTAATCAAAGACCATTCCAACCATACAACCCTGCACCTCTCAATTTCATGAATCCAGTTAGGGACATGGTCCCTAGTCAAAATAATATGGTTATGGACAATGAATGGTGTTTCCCTTGTAACCAACCTCATAATTAGGCTACATGTTCAAATGGATGGATGAACCAAGCACTAATGGTTCAAAATGCCTCACAAGCTCAATCAGAGGCTTCTTCTAGTGGATCAGTTCCTCAACAAGAACCACAAGATAATGAGACTACTCTTTTCAATTAGGAGCAGCAAGACTTTAATGGGTTCATTGGTGAACCTTCCATTGCTACCAACACAAGGTCAAAGAGAAGAGCTCAAGACATGGAGGGAGCAAATTCTAAGATTAAAGCTACTACATTTGCAGAACCAATGCAACAAGCTACCCCCATCATATTCAAGAAGGTGACTATCATTACAAGCAAAGAAGGCCATACTCTCAAAGAAGTGGAGCCTATTATAGTAAAAGCACAGTAAAGAGTACACACTGTGACACCTTTCAACATTGTAGACAACATGAAGAAGGTGAATATTACTATGTCTATGTGGGACTCTTTGGCTATTCCAGGACAACCTGAGATTTTGAAGAAAGCTATGACTGAAATGACAACTCCTCAGCCTACAAAAGAAACTACAAAGCCAGTGTTGGTCAACACTAATCAAGAAAAGGAGGCTCCAAGTTCCAACTCCAAAGCCAACCCCATGCAAGGTAGGAACTCAAAACCCCCTCCCTTTTATGTATCTTTAATTATTGGAAAATCCTTAGTACATAATTGTATGGTAGATGGTGGAGCTACTAGCACTGTAATGCCCAAAAAGGTGGTTGACCAATTAGGACTTCAATATGAACCCCTCCAAAAGAAGGTTACACAACTTGATGGATCCTCAGTTAACACTATAGGTTTGGCTAAGGATACCAGTCTAATCCTTCATGCTAGTCCTAATTTCTCTATCCTACTTGATATTTATATCATAGATCTCCCTGATTTATTTTCCATCTATCTATCAAGGGAGTTTATAGCCAAAATAGGAGGCTACCTTTCTTCTAACTGGTCTCACATGCTCTTTCACACAAGATATGGTAGCAAGGTTACCATCAAATCTGAATCATTGGCAGCACACCATATAGAACCATATGTGTCCAATACCATCAATGCAAGTTGCCCTGTATTTGATGGCAATGACTTCCCAACTATCAGGGAAGAAAACACTAAGATAGAAAATATCCCTGATATTTTACTTGATGAACTAGAATCAGAAAAGGATTTAGAGGCCCAAGAAAATGTTATTTGGGATGCTGGTTTAGGGAGCTATTTGATACAAGAAAGTGGATCCATAGAACCAAACCTTCTCAAAGAGGACACTGATTCAGAAAATCAGAGCAACTAGGTTTGGGAATTGTTTTTTGATGGAGCTAGAAGCAAACATGGTTCTGGTGGTGCTGTTATGCTAGTGTCCCCAAAAGGAGTAAGATATTATACAACTTTTAGATTCAGTTTCTCCTACACTAGCAACACTGCAGAATATGAAAGCCTTGTAAATGGACTGGAGTGGGCTAGAAAAAGAGGACTCAAAGCCCTAAACGTTTATGGTGACAATGAGTTCGTAGTTAGCCAAGTGAGAGGGATAAGTGCCACCAAAAATGACACCTTGAGAGCATACAAACATAGAGTTTGGGATGCTATTGAAGGCTTTTGTGCTTTCAACATTGTTGCTATCCCTAGAAAGCTAAATCAAAATGTAGATAGATTAGCTGCTATTGGATCTCAGTATGATATTCCTAATAGTGTTTCTAAAGAAAGGGACCAAGATCATATCAAAGTGGTTGTTAGACCTTCTATCCCTGATAACAATGTCAATTGGCAAGTGTTTGACAATGATGAGCAAATTCTACAATTCTTGTTTGAAGAAGATGTCTTCTCAAATCATAACCAAGACAGACTATTGCAAAATTATTGTGACCAAGTAATACAACTTAAGTCTAATAAGATGCCTAGAGGTCTTGTCATCTTAGAGACTATCTTCAACAAAGATGATCAAGTTAAAGAGAACAAAGCTAGCCTTGTAGTTCAACAAGAACATTGTGTTGAATTAGAGTTGGAACTAGGTAAAAGTTTACAATTTGGAAAAGTAAATACTGATTTAGAAAAGCAGGCTTATACCCAATTATTCAAAGAATTTAGTGATGTATTTGCATGGCAATATGAAGACCTCAAAGGTTTCAAACTAGCCCTTGATCAACACACTATTGAACTAGAGCCTGATGCCAAGCCAGTAAGGCAAAAAAAAAGGCCTGTTAATCCCAAGCTTGAGCCACTTATGCATAAAGAGGTGCTCAAATTAATAGAAAGTGGTATCATCTACCCCATCAAACATACTAGTTGGGTTTCCAACCTTGTTCCTGTAAGGAAGAAGAATGGGGAGTTGAGGTTATGTGTTGACTTTAGGGATCTTAATAGGGCCTCTTTAAAAGACCGCCATCCATTACCCTCTATGGAGAAAATCTTACAATGTGTCTCTGGATCCGAGAGATTTTCATTATTGGATGGCTATTCAGGATATAATCAGATCCTAGTTAATGAAGAGGATCAATACAAGACTGCATTTACAACCAAATGGGGAACCATGGCTTATCAAAATATGCCCTTTGGTTTGTCAAATGTAGGTGCTACTTTGCAAAAGGCAATGGATATGGCCTTTAAAAGCCTCATGTACAAGTTTGTACTGGTCTACTTAGATGACATAACTATTTATTCTAAACATGCAGCACATCATATCAAACACTTGAGGAAAATCATTGAAAGATGTAGAGAGTTTGGGATATCTCTTAATCCTAAGAAATGTGTGTTTGTAGTTCATAAAGGAAAATTGTTAGGATATATAGTATCCAAGAAAGTAATTATAGTAGACCCTGAGAGGATTGGAGCCATTATAGAGCTACCATTGCCACATCATAAGAAAAGTCTCCAATCTTTCATAGGAAAGATTAATTTTGTTAGGCATTTTTTTCCTAATATTGCAGATTTATTGAAGCCTTTGACAACCGTGTTAAAGAAGAGTTCAGCCTTTGACTAGACAAAAGAAGGCAAAGCCAATTTCCAAGCTAGCAAAGAAGCCTTGATAGAAGCTCCTACTCTATTAAACCCAAATTTCAATAAGGATTTTATCTTTTATGCTTATGGAGGTCATGATGCTATATCTACTATGCTGACTCAAGAAAATTTAGATGGATTGGAGCAGCCTATTGCTTTTTTTAGCAAAGGTTTAGAAGAGTATGAACAAAGATACTCTTTTGTGGAAAAACATGTACTGGCTATGGTAAAAAGTCTTAAAAAGTTTAGATATCTATTGGCCCATAGCAAGGTACACTTGAAGGTTACTCATCCAAGTGTCAAAGAATTTTTGCTTTCCAAGGACCTGAATGAGAAGAGAGCTGGTTGGATTACCAAAGTGATGGAGTATGACATTGATATCCAAACCACCAAACTAGTTAGAGGAAGAGGTCTTTGTGATCATTTGGTAGGGGATGAAAGTTCAAATAAAATAGAGAAAATAGATTCATCTCTAGTTGTGCATTCAATAGAAGAACATGCCAAGGCAGCAGGTTGGTTGCCTAACATGATTTTTTTTTTGAAGACAGGACAATGTCCTACAGACCTAGATTTAGCAAAAAGAAGATATTATAGATTAAAATCTATTCCCTTTGTGATGATAGATGAAGTTCTTTTTAGAAAGGATCACAATGGTGTCCTTTTGAGATGTATTGATTCAGAAAAGATAGCTGATGTCCTATTTGAATTTCATGATGGACCTTCTGGAGGTCATTTTTCTCCTAGGACTACTACTTTTAAAATCATGAGGTTTGGATACTATTGGCCATCTATCTTCAAGGATAGTCATGATTATGTGAGAAAATGCATCAAATGTGCCATGTTTGTAGGAAAAGAAAGGCTTGTAGCTCTCCCCCTTCAGCCAATAAGAACAGAACAACCTTTCATGAGATGGGGCATAGACTTTATTAGCATGATTAATCCTCCATCTAGTGTAGGCCACAGGTGGATAATCACTACAACTGATTATTTCACCAGATGGATAGAGGTAGTTTCCTTAAAATAATCAAATGAGAGTGTTGTCTTGAGTTTTTATGATGATATAATTCATAGATTCGGCACTCCAGACTCCATAATATTAGATAATGCATTGGCATTCACAGGCCTTAAAGTCTCAGGATGGGAAATAAAAAATGGCATTTATCTGAATACAAGTTCAAATTACTACCCTCAAGGCAATGGTTTAGTAGAATCAACTAACAAGAACTTGATTAGGATAATCAAGAAGACTCTGCAAGATAACCAGAGAGATTGGTATACTAAATTGAAGTCTACCTTATGGTTAGATAGGATTACCCCAAAGAAGATCATTGGGAATTCTCCTTATGTATTAGTATATGGCAGAGAGGTTAAGTTGTCCATTTCAATTGAATTGCCAGCTTTGGACTTGGCCACTCAATATGTCCTATTTGAAGAAGGAGATCCCTTACAAATCAGGTGTGCTCAGCTCATAGAGTTAGAGGAACTCAGAGATAATTCTATGAAGGATATGGAGTTCCATCAGGAACAAACAAAGAAAATTTTTGATAGAAGAGCCAGGGCTAAAGACTTCAAAGTTGGAGATGTAGTTCTCAAATGGGATGAATTTAGATCAAAGCCTGGCAGACACACAAAGTTTGATTCTTTCTAGGGTGGACCATTTGTTATTACAAAATGCAAGGGGCCTAATGCTTTTCAGCTATCAACTCTTGAAGGAGATGCCTTGCCTATATCAGTTAATGGATTCCACTTGAAGCCTTTCTTTGAGGTCAATCCTTCCTTATAAATCTCTATGAATATGTTTCTTTCTTTCTTTACTTTCTTTCTAGGTTAGTTTTCCCTATTTTTCAAGAAGTGCTTGTGCACTTTTTTTTTTTGTTCCTCCCAGTTCTAGGTCTCTCTCTGTCAGTAAATTTTTTGTGTTCCTGAGATGACTCCATGGCCAATGAATTGTTTAAAGGCCACTGATCTAATGTCTAGTAGGCTGACATCCAGCAGAAATCGCCAAAATGTTACCCAAAATTTTCTATTCCATACAATTTTGGCCACAGGCTGGGCTCTATCTAGCTATTTCCATTAAACCATGTTGAACACCTTGAGAAAATTTCATGGTTCTGTGCCTTTTTCTCTAATCTCTACAAATATTCAAGCTCTCTAGTCTAATAATCCTTTTAATTTGAAAATCTGACCGTTAGAGGCACAAAAACCCTAAAAACCCTATGGCCTGTTCTAATTTTCCGTTACCTTTTCTAGCCACTTAAGTCTCCATTTCCCATGTGCACTTTATATTCTAAGGCTAGTCGCAAGATCTTTAAGACCCAACAAAATATTTCTTTCCATCTCCTAACCCTGTGATCTCCTTTGTTCGCGAGATCTCCAAGTTAGAAAGTATGTTCCTTTTTTATTCAGTGACTTGGTGATGGTCCCTTCAGTCGAGTAATCTCTTAATATAACCCGAGGTCACCAGTCCTTTCAACAATCTAGTGACTAAGGCATTTCTCCTTACTACAATTATAACTCATGTCAATACTAAGTTAAGGATTTCTCTTCATTTGGGAGGTTGCAAGAGTTAACCCAGGGTTAGCAAAAGATCATGAGACTTTGAGTTTGCTTAGTCACCTATTCGCCAAATATTACTATGGTCAAAGGTGGTCAACTCAAGGTAAAGCACAATGCAATAACATGGTGACACTTGGTAGGGTGGGCCCAATTCTTCAAAGATGCAATCACTAGGTCTCCTATTTTTGGGGTAGTTAAGTTTTATTCAGTGACTAAACGACTATGTGTTCGTGAGGTCTCCTATTCCCAGTGGTTAAGTTCTTAACATCTGGTGATTTGGTGAGTGGTTAACATTATGTTTCACAGTCTCGGGTCTGAAGTAGTTAAAGTTTGAGCTTGATCTACGGCCATTGTTATACTATTGAGGAAATGTGCTTGGGGGTTAGTATTGCAGTATAGGGATGGTCATTGATCTTCATTCCAACGCAGCACTTTAGTTGTCAGTGGGTCCACTGCCACATAGTCTGAGGTGTTTGCTACTGATTGTTCATAGGATTGTGATGTGGAAACATGTCAATGGGCCCAGTGATTTATTTCTCCCTAAGATCTACGGTGGTCACATAATCGCAAGGGGCATAAATATTCCTTGCGATCTTGCAATGGCCATCGATCTTGCTTTTTTGCCAGGGCTCTGTCAGGTGGGTCCTTGTTGTGACGTGCTCATGTTTCATTGGCCAGCCAGATGGTGACAAGGATTTTTCAGTGGGCCTAAGGTCTTTGGTTTATGAGGTGAGTTAAAACCTAGATGAATCTCGCGGTTGTCTTTATACCATTGAAGTAAGATGCATGATGTTTAAGGTTGCGGTATATTGACAACTGTCCGAAGAAAGGATAAGGATATCATGGGTCCATGTTGCCAGGAGGTGCTGACATGCTTAATTCTTATTGGTTGCTGGGTAGAACAGTTGGTATTTGACAGTGGATCCAAGTATCTTAAGTGACTAGCTAGTAGTATGATGACAAGTGACAAGAGGGGCCCAGGTTTGTAGCTCAATCGGGTGATCACCCAATGAAAGAGAGAATTTTCTTTTTCATTCAATGACTGAGATTTCTCTTCAGTCAAGCAATCACTCAATTGGGAGGAATATTCTAAAAACCTCAAGTGATTCAGTGACTATCAAACTGGGATCAGTGCTTGTCACATGATCACCAGAATAAGCCAAAGTTATTGAAATGATCAGGAGATTCAATGACTAAAGGGAAAGGAGAATCTAAAATGAAGGCCTTAGTCGTGTATTCACCAGATGAGTTAGGGTTAAGAACAGAAGCAGTGCCCAGGTAAAATGAAAGATCTACAGCCATGTTTTAAAATGAGATCAACTTCAAATACCATCCATTGATAAAAATAAAGGCTTCACCCCGCCTATGACTGTTTATATTTTAAAATTCAAAATATCTAAAGTACTAGATTTGAATAGTTATGGTGATCCCAAGTTGCAGAGAGGTAGATGGATCAAGGTGACTTTTCTGTAGGTAGATGTAGTGATGAAATGGACATGTAGGTATAGAGATTTGATCAGTCAAAATATTTTAGCGATGCATTTATGGTCAGACTTGATAGAATTGGGGTTGGTTATTATTCTATGAAAATCTATGTAACCCTAATTAGATTTTTTCTCCTATCGGTGTGCAAAGGGAGATGTATATAATGTTTTTGGGAGCTTTTAGAGCTAAGGGGTTTACAATTGTAAAAGGGAGATTTTCTTTCTGAGGAATTATCTGTGGCATTCTTTCTGCCCTCTAGCTTTCTGTAGTTTGTAACCTTTCATTGAGGTTTAGATATTGCAAAGGTATTTTGTGACATTCTTTATGTCCCTATGCCTTCTTGTCTGAATTTTCTCTTAATGAATTAAGTATATGTATGTTTTCAGTAATATCTTAGGGTTCCTAATCCCTCTTCCTTTCTACAATTCATCTATATTCCTATGGATGATTTGATTTGAATGATCTTGTGGGTATACTTCAACCCCCTGACAATCTGTCTCATTCCTATACCTAGTTGCAGAGGTGAATGTTTGTTTGCAGGTTATAGATTGTGTCTAATTCTTAAGAATGCTATTGTTTGTGAAATTCTCTCTTTCTCTGAATAGCCTCTTTCTATGGTAGACCCTTCTATGAAATATTGATGCAAGTCTATTCAGTGAGTTGTGATCTCCTAGACTAGAGTTTATGCACTGATTTCATTCTCTATACTGTAATTCATACCATCTTTTCAGTGTATCACCTAGTAGGATAGTTTGCTTTCAGTTATTTCCCTTTCATGCATTCCTTCTATCCCTTTTCCCTAAAGAATTTACTTTCCTATCAAGAAGAAAATTAAGGTGATTATCCAAGAGGAACCAGCTTAGAACCTGGAGGTCTTATCTTAGTTAGCATAGGTCCCACAACCTAGAGATGATTCCCATGTTATACTAAGTTATCAAGACCAAGAGAGCTTGAAACAAGGGTGAAAACTTAGTGTATAACAATTCCTTTCTACTTTCTTATGTGTTCTTGTCATCAAACTCATCAACATGAACATTAGTACTTTCAATTATCTTATTCGTAACCTTATTTAGACATTTATATGCTTTACTCTTAGTAGAATATCCTAAGAATATTCTTTCATCACCTTTTGAATCAAATTTCCCATTTCTCTCATCTTTCAGAATAAAACATTTTCTTCCAAAAATTATGAAATAACTTATAGTAGGTTTGTGTCCAAACCATAGCTCATAGGGTGTCTGGTAGGTGTCCTTCTTTAGTTATACTTAGTTAAGCACATATACAATTGTACTAACAGCTTACCTCCAGTATGTCTTAGAAATATTCTTTTGTAGCATTAGTGTCCTTGCACAGTCAATTATTGACCTGTTCCTTCTTTTAGCAATCCCATTCTGTTGAGGTGTTCTCGGTGCAAAGACCTATCTTTTGATACCATGTTCATTAAAGAAATTAGTAAATTCATCAAAGATAAATTCACCTCCTCTATCAGATCTTAAGCATTTTAATTATTTTCCAATCTCTTTTTCTACCTTTGCCTTATACCACTTAAACATCTAAAATGCTTCAAATTTTTCTTTTAAGAACATAACTATCATCAAACTAGTATAGTCATCAACAAAAAGAATAAAGTATCTAGCACCATAATAACTCTGAGTTCTCATCGGACCACATAGGTCAGTATGAACCAACTCAAGTATCTTCTTTGTTGAGTAGTCTTTGCTTTTAAAACTAGACTTAGTCATCTTACCTTTCTGACATTCATGAAACATAGCATGATCAGGTTTTTACAAGTTAGGCAACCCTCTAACTCTTTTCTTCTTACTAATCTTGATCATGTTATCAAATTTCACATGGCATAATCTTCTATGCCATAACCATGAATCTTCATCCCTTATTAATAAACAAGAAGACTGATCAATATCAAGATAAAATAGATTACCTTTGGATTGTGTACCGGTTCTGACAAGTCTTCCTCCATCATCATAGATTTTTACCTTTTTTCTCTCAAAAGCAAGTCGGTGGCCTCAATTATTCAGCTATGCCACACTTAACAAATTATAGTTCAATCCACCTACCCAGTATGCATTTTCACATTTTATTCTATCATTAATCATCAGTGAACCTTTACCTCTTACCATACATAATGCATCATTTCCCATCCTAATAGATCCTCCATCATATTCATCAAGTAGGTCAAATTTCTCTACATCACCAATCATATGATGTGTAGAGCCACTATCTATGATCCATGTATCATTTTTTCTTACTTTAGAGATCAGTGTTGTTTCTTCATGTTTCTCTTCTTCTTCTAAATCATCTTTCATAGCAACAAATACTACTTCTACATCATCATTAGTATCAGATTCAGATTCTATATCTTTAGCTATGTAACATACCTTTTTCCCTTTGTCATAGTTATCTTAGTTATCTTTTTTATTATGTTGGTAGCCTCTATTGACTCTTCTCCTATAGCTTCCTTCAGATCGGTCTTTGGTTCTATCATCATCTTTCTTATGTGGACATCTAGTAGCAATGTGGCCAACCCTTTACAATTAAAGCATGCCAAAGGTAGCTTACCTCTATACCTTCCTTTACCTTTAGGTAGTCTTCTAGCCATAAGAGCTTCAAGTTCATCAAGTTCATCATCGGTATTATTGTCACTATCATTTTTATTACTCTTGCTAGACATACTAATCTTTAAAGAAGACATGAAAGTAGATCCCACAGAAGGTACAACACTGTTATCAAAATTATTTAACTCAAAGGTTGTAAGTTTACCAATCAGATTGTCAAGTGTAAGTACATTAGTAGATGAAGACCTTGTCTCATGAATAGTAGATATTCTGATTGCATAAACTGGCAATAAGGTTCTGAGTACTTTTCTTACCATAGTTTCTTCACTAATTACTCCATCAGATGCTCTAAAATCATGTACTACCTCCTTCAGTCTATTTGTGTATTGCACAATATTCTCACCTTCTTTCATCTTCCTATCGTCAAATCAACCTCTTAGGCTTTTTGCTCTAGCTCTTTTAACATGCACATCTCCATTGTAAATTTGAGAAAGTTTATCCCACATGGCTTTTGCAGTAGTGAAACTTTTGATATCTTCAAATTCAGCATTGGTGCAAGCAACAGCAAGTTCCATCATAGTAACATTGTGTTCATGCCTATCTTTCAATTGATCAAGTGTCAGGGGACCTGGTGCCGGTTCTATATAACCATTCTCCATCAATTCTAGTTTTGCATTCCCAATTCTAGATATGTGCAACTTCATCTAGCTTTTCCCTACTATGAAATTCTCTTTGTTCAGCTTTGGCACTTCCCTCTTATACATTTTGAGATCTTTGTGTTGGAGTCCTTAAAACTCTATTTTAAGCAACCACAACTCTAATACCAATTGTTAGAATAACTAAGAGGGGGGTGAATCAATTATCCAATGTCCCAATACAAAATGTATAATCCAAAATAAATTCTTCAACTTCTGCTACTCGGCAAACATAAAATACTTTCACTATCTGTGCTTTTACTGATTATCAGTCTAAAACTTATAGTAGTTACCGATCAAATCTAACATGTAATATGCAAAGTATGATAACAAACAAATACCATAATCAACACATAACACAAGAGATTTAACATGGAAACCTTATGAAGGGAAAAACCACCTGGAACTGGCTACCCAAAAATGTTCACTCTTCTGAAGTGAGGTCAGTGAAGACCCAACCCTGTTAAAGGTTACAAAGACACTATTAGGTGTGACCTTGTTAGAGGATTTTGGACCAGAAGTTATTGTCCAACTAGCAGTCACTCTCGGGTTGACAGGATAACAATGTTCACTCTATGAATGAAACATCGAAAGACTTTCTTAGTCCACTCAGTTAAGAGATTTGATGGTATACAATGGTTAAATATGTAACAGTAGATGATCTACCTTGATACAACTTCAATTTTAGTTTACAAATCAATATTCAGCTTATAAAAATCTTTCTAATCAATATATCACTTCAGATTCAATACTATATCAACTTACTGTCTGTCAATAATTACTCTTTGTAGCTTTGTAATTATTCTGCAATTCATTTCTCACTAACCAGTATGATCAGAATGCATGAAAACTTGTTCACGTGATAATTCTACAGTATCTTCTTCCTCCGGCATAGTTTCAACAATGAAACCAATGTCTCTTATATAGATGAGTAAATCATTTTCTTTTTGTCCATCACATTTTGCTGCTTAATCTCATTCATTAATTTTTCCACTTTAACCTTACTCAGCTAACATGTAAGTAACACATTTCAATCTACTCCATTAGATCTTCCTTGAATTATGTTAGCCATCGATCTTCATAACAAACCTTATTTGTTACCTCAAATTCATACACTTTCCAGCTCATCAATCTTATCGACTAAACTAATCATTTAATTCCTTTCTATTTTGCTCGGTTAAAAAAGAAATGTATCAGTGAACACAAGCTTAGTTAACGCTATGCTTAGTATACACTACACTCCATTGGTGTATACTAAAATTCTTCATCAACCGACAACACCGCTTTGTGTCTTTCAGCTCTATTCTTCATCATAGATGAATGAAACATAATAAAGTCAACATCATCAAGTCATAGACTCATCAAAAAGTTACTTAGTGTATTCATTATCCTCATCTGACATATACATCTTCCTCATGTAGACATTTATGTTCTTCATCTCTTTCACCTTTCTTCAGATGTGTCAGTATAGTAACTTACAAGATAAGTTTTGTCAAACTAGTTGACATCAATGACAACATAATATTGATTTAATCATATTACATATCTAATTAGTCTACTCGGTGAACTTAAATCATAGTTCCTTCAATCAAGTTCTAAATCAGTTATAGTTCATCAATCTCTCCTTTTGGCATTGATGGAAAATCAAGAAATATGAAATATATCATACACATACCAAACATGTATTCTCCAACTCTATGAATAAATGTTGTGCAAGCTCTCCCTAGCTTAATATGTTTAATCACTATGTTACAAATAATATTATAAAATACAACTTTTTCATTCTCTAGATATGATCTTTTCAGCTCTCAGGTTCCTACTTTTATTCTCTGTAACTGATCTTCAATGCTCTCCCTTTCCTTAATTTGTCTCTCCCTCGGATAGTTCTCATCGGTGCATATTCAGATTATCTCTCCTTTTGTTTCATATTATTTATCTCTCCCTTTGACAACAATTCCAAAGCAACAAATAAACAAATAACTCTCTGTTGTCCATTCCATTCTTTGTATCTCTGTATACTAATATGCCAATCTATTCCAGTTCTTCATACTTAATCACAACCTTGAACATTATCCAAAGTGTGAACTATGCTGCATCAACATGTGTGATCTTTTGATAAGATTAAGTTGATGCAACATCCAAATCACATTAGTGACCGGTAGACAGGGGAGGGACCCCAAATCTAGTCCTCAAGTATTCAAATGTGTCCTTCGGTAGAGCTTTTGTAAAGATATCTAAAAGTTGTTCTTTAGATGTAACAAATTCTAACTTCACTTCCTTCTCTTGCACTTGTTCTCTTAAGTAGTGATACTTAATTGATATATGCTTTGTCTTAGAGTGCATCACTGGATTCTTTGAAATATTAATAGCACTCATGTTGTCACAATATATAATCACTGGGTCGGTGATTACCTCATTCATTCCTTCCAACACTTGCTTGATATATGCAATGTTTGAGAAATTACTAGCAGCAGCAACATACTCTACTTTAGCTATAGACTGAGAAATAAAACCCTACTTTTTACTTGTCTAGGTTACAAGTCTATCACCAAAGAAGAATGCTCCTCTAGTGTTGCTTTTTCTGTCATCCACATTTCTAGCCCAATCTACACCAGTATAGACCTTCAGCTCAAACTTACCTTCCTTAGGATACCATAATCCATAATCCTCTATCTTTTTTAGGTATCTTAAGATTCTTTTAGTAGCAATCATGTTTGATTCTCTAGGGTTAGCAAAAAATCAAGCAACAATTCCCATAGCATGTGCTATGTCTGGTTGACTATGAACTACATACATTAGCTTACCAATCATAGATCAGTAAATTGTCTCATTTACCTCTGTAGTTTCATCTTCCTTTGTCAGTTTACATCTAGTAGCCATTGGTGTTCCCACAGGTTTAGCATCTTCCATGCCAAATGTCTTGAAGACTTCATTTATGTATTTAGATTGCTAGATGAATATCCCATCACTATATTCAATCACTTGTAGTCCTAGAAAGAATTTAATCTCTCCGAACATAGACATCTCAAACTCTTTTCTCATCTCATTAGAAAAAGATTTACATACATGATCTTGTCCTCCAAAAATAATATCATCAATAAATATCTCAGCAATAATAATAGTGTCATCAGTATGACCTTCCATGTATAAATTGTTGTTCTCACTAGTTCTAACAAATCCAATACTTAACAAGTAAGTATGCAGCCTTTCATACTAGGCTCTAGTGCTTGCTTCAAACAAGATAAAGCTTTATGTAATCTACATAGCATTTCTTTGTTGTCTAGATCAACGAATCCTTCAAGTTGTTCTATGTAGATCTCTTCTTCAAGTATACCGTTCAGAAATGCTGACTTCACATCCATTTGATAAACTTTAAATTTCTTGTGTGCAGCATATGCAAGTAGCATTATAACTCCTTCCAATCTAGCAACAGGTGCAAATGTCTCACCATAATCAATGGCTTCTTTCCTATGCATAACCCTTGCATACCAATCTAGCTTTATTTCTTGTCACCTCACCATTTTCATTCAGTTTGTTCCTGAATATCCACTTAGCACCAATAACATTCTTATCTTTATTTCGGGGTACTAAGGACCAAGTTTTGTTCATCTCTATTTTTTCTATTTCCTCTTTCATTGCATTAACCCATTCTTCATTCTCTAATGAAACTTTCACATTTTTTGGTTCAAATTCACAAACTAGACATATACCTTGTCTTGCTTTGCTTCTTTTATGCTTTCTAGCTTGTCTGTCTCCAATAATTTGTGTCTCAGGATGATGTCTCCTGAAAAAACTAGCCAGGACTCAATTTATTCTTTCTTGTTCATCCTATTCAGGTTCATGTGCTTGCTCAGTAGGGCCATCTTGTTCATCAGTTTCCCTTTCCTGTTCCTCTGGGTTATTTTCCTACTGATTGGTTATCACAGGTTGTCTTTGGTAGATAATCAATATGTTCAATGTAAGTGAATCTACCATAGTCTTCCAGTTCCTTTCTACTTTCTTCTGTGTTCTTGTCATCAAACTCATCAACATGAACATTAGTACTCTCAATTATCTTATTTGTAACCTTATTGAGACATTTATTTGCTTTACTCTTAGTAGAATATCCTAAGAATATTCCTTCATCACCTTTTGAATCAAATTTCCTATTTCTCTCATCTTTCAGAATAAAACATTTGCTTCCAAAAATCCTGAAATAACTTACATTAGGTTTGTGTCCAAACCATAGCTCATAGGGTGTCTGGTAGGTGTCCTTCAGCTGTACTTGGTTAAGCACATATATAGTTGTACTGACAGATTCCCTCTAGTATGTCTCAAAAATATTCTTTTGTAGCATTAGTGTCCTTGTATAGTCAATTATTGACATATTACTTCTTTCAGCAATCTCATTCTGCTGAGGTGTTCTCGGTGTAGAGACCTGTCTTTTGATACCATGCTCATTACATAAATTAGTAAATTCATCAAAGATAAATTCACCTCCTCTATCAGATCTTAAGCATTTTAATTCTTTTCCCGTCTCTTTTTCTACCTTTTCCTTATACCACTTAAACATCTTAAATGCTTCAAATATTTCTTTTAAGAACAGAATTGTCATCAATCTAGTATAGTCATCAACAGAAAGAATAAAGTATCTATCACCATAATAACTATGAGTTCTCATAGGCCCACATAGGTCAGTATGAACCAACTCAAGTATCTTCTTTATTGAGTAGTCTTTGCTTTTAAAACTAGACTTAGTCATCTTACCTTTATGACATGCATGACACATAGCATGATCAGGTTTTTACAAGTTAGGCAACCCTCTAACTCTTTTCTTCTTACTAATCTTGATCATGTTATCAAAGTTCGCATGGCATAACCTTCTATGCCACAACCATGAATCTTCATCCCTTATTAATAAATAAGAAGACTGATCAATATCAAGATAAAATAGATTACCTCTTGATTTTGTACCAATTTTGACAAGTCTTCCTCCATCATCATAGATTTTACCTTTTTTCTCTCAAAAGAAAGTCGATGGCCTAAATTATTCAGTTGTGCCACACTTAACAGATTATAGTTCAGTCCATCTACCCAGTATGCATTTTCACATTTTATTCTATCATTAATCATTAGTGAATCTTTACCTCTTACCATACAGGGTGCATCATTTCCCATCCTAACAAATCCTCCATCATATTCATCAAGTAGGTCAAATTTCTCTACATCGCCAGTCATATGATGTGTACAACCACTGTCTATGATCCATGTATCATTTCTTCTTACTTTAGAGATCAGTGTTGTTTCTTCATGTTTCTCTTCTTCTTCTTAATCATCTTTCATAGCAACAAATACTACTTCTACATCATCATTAGTATCAGATTCAGATTCAATATCTTTGGCTATGTAACATACCTTTTTCCATTTGTCAAAGCTATCTTAGTTCTCTCTCTTGTTGTGTCGGTAGCCTCTGTTGACTCTTCTCCCATAGCTTCCTTTAGATCAGTCTTTGGTTCTATGATCATCTTTCTTATGTGGACATCTAGCAACGATGTGGCTAACCTCTTTACAATTAAAGCATGCCAAAGGTAGCTTACCTCTATACCTTCCTTTACCTTTGGGTAGTCTTTTGGCCATAAGAGCTTCAAGTTCATCAAGTTCATCATCAATATTACTATCACTATCATTTTTATTACTCCTGCTAGACTTACTAATCTTCAGAGAGGACATGAAAGTGTATCCCACAGAAGGTACAACACTGTTATCAAAATTATTTAACTCAAAAGTTGTAAGTTTACCAATCAGATTGTCAAGTGTAATTACATTAGTAGATGAAGACCTTTTCTCATGAATAGTAGATATTCTAAGTGCATAAATCGGCAATAAGGTTCTAAGTACTTTGCTTACCACAGTTTCTTCACTAATTACTCCATTAGATGCTCTAATAGCATGTACTACCTCTTTTAGTCTATTTGTTTATTGCACAATATTCTCACCTTCTTTCATCTTCATATCATCAAATTGACCTCTTAGGCTTTCTGCTCTGACTCTTTTAACATGCACATCTCCACTGTAAACTTGAGAAAGTTTATCCCACATGGATTTTGCAGTAGTGCAACTTTTGATATCTTCAAATTCGGCATCGGTGAAGGAAATAGAAAGTTCCATCATAGTAACATTGTGTTCATGCCTTTCTTTTAGTTGATCAAGTGTCAGGGGACCTGGTGTTAGTTCTATATAACCATTCTCCATCAATTCTAGTGATGCATTCCCAATTCCATATATGTGCAACTTCATCCAGCTTTTCCATACTGCGAAATTCTCTTTGTTCAGCTTTGGCACTTCCCTCTTATACATTTTGAGATCTTTGTGTTGGAATCCTTAAAACTCTATTCTAAGAAACCACAGCTCTAATACCAATTGTTAGAATAACTGAGAGGGGAGTGAATTAGTTATCCAATGTCCCAATACAAAATGTATAATCCAAAATAAATTCTTCAACTTCTGCTACTCGGTAAACATAAAATACTTTCACTATCTGTGCTTTTATCGATTATCAGTCTAAAACTTATAGTAGTTACCGATCAAATCTAACATGTAATATGCAAAGTATGATAACAAACAAATACCACAATCAACACATAACACAAGAGATTTAACATGGAAACCTTGTGAAGGGAAAAACCACCTGGGACCGGCAACCCAAAAATGTTCACTCTTTTGAAGTGAGGTCGGTGAAGACCCAACCCTGTTAAAGGTTACAAACACACTGTTAGGTGTGACCTTGTTAGAGGATTTTAGACTAAAATTTATCATCCAACCAGCAGTCACTCTGGGGTTGACAGGATAACAATGTTCACTCTATGAATGAAACATCAAAAGACTTTCTTAGTCCACTTGGTTAAGAGATTTGACTATATACAATGGTTAAATATGTAACAGTAGATGATCTTCCTTAATACAACTTCAATTACAGTTTACAAATCAATATTCAACTCATACAAATCTTTCTAATCAATATATCACTTCAGATTCAATACTATATCAACTTACTATCCATCTGTAATTACTCTTTGTAGCTCTGTAATTCTTCTACAGTTTGGTTCTCACTAACCAATATGATTAGAATGCATGAAAACTTGTTCACGTGATAATTTTGTAGTATCTTCTTCCTCCGACATAGTTTCAACAATGAAACCAATGTCTCTTATATAGACAAGTAAATTGTTTTCTTTTTGTCCATCAAATTTTGCCACTTATTCTCATTCATTTATTTTGCCACTTTAACCTTCTTCGACTGACATGTAAGTAACATGTTTCAATCTACTCCATTAGATCTTCCTTGAATTATGTTAGTCATCGATCTTCATACACTTGCCAACTAATCAATCTTATTGGCTAAACTAATCATTTAATTCCTTTCTATTCTACTTAGTTAAAAAAGAAATGTGTCGGTGAACACAACCTCGATTAACATTGTGCTTAGTATACACTACACTCCATTGGTGTATACTAAAATGCTTCATCAACCGACAACAGTACTTTGTGTCTTTCAAATCTATTTTTCATCATAGATGAATGAAACATAATAAAGTCAATATCATCAAGTCATAGACTCATCAACAAGTTACTCAGTGTATTCCTTATCCTCATCTGACATATACATCTTCCTCATGTAGATATTTTTTTTTTTCATCTCTTTCACCTTTCTTTAGATGTATCGGTATAGTAACTTACAAGATAAGTGTTGTCGAACTAGCTGACATCAATGACAACATAATATTGATTTAATCATGTTACATATCTAATCAGTCTACTCGATGATCTTAAATCATAGTTCCTTCAATTAGGTTCTAAATCAATTTTAGTTCATCAATGCACCTGGCTAGTGGAGGTACTACACATCAGACATAAAGGATGTGTGCACAATGCAAGATGGTGTGTGCACTAGCTTTCATAGGCTACAACATTGTTTTTGTTGTGTGTGTTATGCACCACATGGGAAAAAATGTTTAGGGTAACAGGAAGCTGCAAGAAGCTAGTGTGTGTCTTAACACAGAGAGGAAGTGTACCTATTTTCTTCCATGGTGTGTGCACATAATATTGCAGGAGTGTGTGTGTCGTAGTAGAGATGGTGTGTGAAAGGCTAGAAGAAAGAAGGTAAAATGTAAAGGGACTACATGTGGATTTATCCCACATGCACCTAGATCTAATCTTGGAGGTGTTTAAAACCAATGGCATCTAGATTGAAGGCAAACTGAAAGGAAAGAGGCAAATGGCTACCTCTTGGACTTGTGTGGGCCCAGACTATGTGCTTGCCAACTGGGTGCACAAAGAGACTTTTAAATGAAAATGTTTAAATTTGTGAGATATTTAATCCCACATTAGTGGGGATGAGGGAATTTGAAATGTTTATAAGATAGAACACTTGCATAATGATACGAAGAAACAGAAGGAGGCTCTCTATGTGCACGTAGGGGAGGTGCATTGGGATGTGTGCTAGTGACCAAAAAACCCATAATTTTGTAGAAAGTGGGTAGTTGACTTGGCAATGAAGTGGAAACATGGTGGCTTGTCGCAGTCTCTGAATGAGCTCACGGTTAAGGTAAACATCCAGAGATTGGGAAAGCAGTTTGTTTTGCAATATCCAGATGCCAATGGTTAGTGCACAAACATCTAGAGATTCAGAGAATGAGTAGTCACCCAATCTCCAAATAGAAGAGCGGTTAGTGTAAACATCTAGAGAATTAGAGGTAGCAGTCAACTAACCGGGTCGCTAAATCCCGTGATGTCAGTGGTTAAGGGAGATGCATTCAAAGATTCAGAGAACACATAGTCGCGTAATCTCATAATAGTTGTGGTTAGTGGTCTAGCATCTGGAGAACTAGAGAATGGTTGGTTGTGTAATCTCGTGATGTTAGCAGTTAGGAGATAACATCTAGAGATTCAGAGGGCGCTTAGTCTCATGATCTTGTGATCCTAGCAGCTAAGGCATTGACATTCAGAGATTTAGAGAGCACATAGTCATGCAATTTGCAGATCAAGTTGTAGTTAGTGCAAACATTCAGAGAATGGGCGATGGAAGTCAACTAACCGTGCCACACAATCTCTAGATGGTGGCGGTTAAGGAAGAAGAATTCTGAGATTCAGAGAGTGCATGGTCACGTAATCTCACAATGTTGGCGGTTAGTGCACTAACATTATAAGATTGGGAGAATGCATTGGTCATCCAATCTCCAAATTGAACCACAGTTAAGAGATGCATCCAAAGATTATGAGACTAGGCTATTCGTGCAATCTCCAAATGTAACCACGGTTAGGAAATGGATTCAAAGAACTGGAGAATGAAGTAGTCTTTGAATCTCTAGATCAAGGTGGTCAAACCCAGGGTTAATTCTAGCATCTAATCAGCTAGTGACACATGGTAAATTTTGGTGGATTCTGGGCAAAAAAGTGCAGGAAAAAGTGTAAAGTGCAAATTTTAAAAGGAGAATAAAAGATTTAAATACTTTCAAATATCTCTCTATAGTTCGTGAAGCATTTTAATTTAAATTTTGAGAGGTATTCACGGGAGATATTTTCAAAGTAGAATCAAATCATTTCTTTAAAAGGAAGAGAATAAAATTTGTTGGAGAAATGATTGTAGGAATGAAGGTAGTTGTAGGAGATCAATTTTGAAGATCAATTTTGGAGAGAAGATGGAGATATTTTGTGGAGAATTGACAGCTATCAGTTTGTTGGAACTAGCTCTCTTTTCCTGTATCTCTCTTCTTCTCCATTGTTATAGGGATGGTGAAATTAACAATGCTAGGTAGTATTCTAGCTTTTGAGTCATATATTTTTTATGGTTTTCATGGTTTTGTAATTGTATTGAACCATAGATTTTGTAATGAAGAACAATGGAATCCATATCCCCTATTAGTGATATCTTTGTATGTTTGTATTGAATTCTTCTATGTTAATTTGTAAGTCATTTTAATATACTAGCTACAAGGTGGCTATGAATTTGATGTCTTAGTTTCTTTCAAGGAGAGAGTAAATCTCTGGGACAAATTCTGAGAGTTTAATTTTTCATATGAATTTGATGTCTCAATATAGGAGTGAGAAGAATGATTTTTAAGGCACTTCATTTGGCTTTTGTGTGTTTGGATTTAGAAGGTTTTGGGGGATATGCTTTTGTTTGACTCTGTTTCCCATTTGATAAGGCACTGGTCTCTACTAGTTATGCACCTTTCATCATCAAATCTAAAATCAAATGAATATTTACTTTATGTTGAAAATCATCATGTTTATAATTTGTATTTGCAGAATAAAAATGCATTTTATTGATTCTTTAAAGAAATGAATCCTAGGTTAGCCTACCTGAGTCTAGAACTCAAAGAGAAGAAGGATTTATCCTTGTCACATGAGCCATTTTCCTAGTTCTTGGAGAACTTATGTAAGTGAGATCTTGCATAAGATAGGTTAAATGTTGAACTCCTATTTCTTACTATTCTGAGAACTATCCATAGCCTTTGTCTGCATAGAGGGGTGATGTCAAAGGGAAGTCATCATACATGAAGATTTATGTTTTAATTAGGTACACCCACCTGAGTGTATGGAGCTCAAAGTGAAGAAGGTTTGTAGGCCTTGTCAAAGTTAGCTTTTCTTGCCCCTTAGTTTGTAGGAAGAAGCAGATTTTTTGAATTAGATGAATATCCCATGTCTGGTTTGCATTTTCTCTTTTAGAAGTGAAGTTTACAAGAAAAATCACTAACATGAAGATGAAGTAAAGAACTTGGAAGACTCCTTCCAAGACATTCTGAGATTGGTGAGTAAGCATTGAATTCTTATATGCTTAAAATTTTGAATTTTTGTAAGTACCTTTGCCATTTATGTCAAAGGGAGAGGAAGAGAAAAGAAAAATGAAAAGAGGAAGAGAATAGAAAATGAGAAGAAGAAAAATAATTAAATAAATATATATATATAAAAGAGAAAAAGAGAAGGAAAAGAAAAGTATATGTATATAGAGAAGTAGAAGGAAGATAGTGCTTTGACACTTAGTCATTTTTTGCTAAGTGTTTCCATCAATGCCAAAGGGAGAGATTGTTGGAAAGTGATGTTTTGGGAGCACCATGGATCACTTAAGGGTTGTTATTTATGGAAACACTTATGTTGCAGTGATCGCATGAAGTGAGTTTTCCTATTGGAGACACAATCATGAAAATGACTAAGTATAGAATTAGAATAATAGTATACTGCAGTATTATTTTGGTCAACAAAGATATTATATGATGTATTATGGCTTGCAAAGTTAGAAGATATTTTGGGATATGTATGACCTTTAGTTAAGGTCGTACAAGCTTTGGTGATGAGATCAGTAAGATAATGTGCTATTAAGGTATGCAAAGATAGAGAATCAGTGAAATAGGGTATATGAACAATTGTGATGATTGAGGCAAGGTTAGTTGGAATGGTAATGTGCTAAGTCAGATGGAAGTTGTATATTTCTGAAACTTTGGTAATATAAGATCGCCGACTCTATGTTTATCATTTTCATAAGTAATTATTATGTTTTGTAATGTATTTTGAGAGTCGACTAAATGGTAGAATTGATATAAGTATAGAGTGTTTTGTGGAAGTGATAAGTGTGATAGAGATGAATATATGCGATGGATGCAAATTTGGTATATTAGAAAAGGTAGATAGAAGATACGAGATCTGATATTGACATAGATTTAACTGGAACTATCAAAGCATAGTAGATGCTTGTATTATTGACTATTTGAAGAATACTTTTGTAACAAAGTTTTTTATTGTAAGAGTTGTAATCTCACCACACCTTTAGTAGGGTTTTGTATTCCTCTAACAAGGAAATGTACTATGTAATACTCAGCTCCTAACAGGGCTAGATCTCCTAATAGGGATTCAATATTTTAGTGCATAGTTGTGGGTACCATCCCCATCAGGGTTTTCCCTTGGCCAGGGTTTCCTCGAAAATAAATAATGGTGTTACGATTTATGTGTTGTGTGTTTATGTTCTTTTCATTTCAGAATTGATATGATTTATTTTCAATTGGTTGAATTTTAATTTAAAATGTTGTAATATTGATTCACCCCCCGCTCTTAGTATTACTTAATCCTAACAAAACTAGTCAACATGTTCCCTAAGGTGCCAAGATATTGGGTTTATAACCCAACTTCCAGATCTGTAGGGATTCTAGGTGTAATATGTATCAAGGTTTGATAATCCAAAGTTAAATTTTGAAAAATGGGGCCTAGAAAGAGGAGGCTTCCTATAACTTAGATCCTACCTCAACATATGAATGAAAAATGAGTAAATCCAAGATGAAGTGTTAGGTCCTACCTCAATTTTTCCTAGGAGAGAGAGAGAGAAGGTGTGTGCTCAAAGTGAAATTGTACAATGCAAAACATACTAAAGAGGGTCTAAAAGGTCATAAATTGAAGTGCATCCAATTTAAGATGGTACATTTATCCCCCACTTTAGGGTGCATATGCAAGCTAAAGTAAGAAAAGCATATATAACTAAAAAGGGATATGGCTAAGTCCTCATACGTAATTCCTACAAGAAAAAATTAGTAATCGCATCCTACAAAAACAATAGGTTAATGATAACAATAAAAACACATAGGTCTTACCAAAAAAAATTGATGAAGTTTGTGGGTAGCTATATGCCCCATGTTTCAGCTTGCTTATACAAAAAAAGGTGAAACAAGGTATCATGTTTACCACTATGAACTAAATAAGAGAGGTGAAGCAAAATAACCATCAAACCTATTCAAGATGACTCCTAAATGTTTTCAAAGAAACTTGGATAGCAAGGTAACTAAATCATGATTTACATGCTTGTAACATCATGTGAATCAGAGCTATCGAGATCAAGATATGATCGAAAGAGTGACAAAAATAAGCTAACAACCTAAATCAAAATTTAGAAAGTAACCTAGTTAATAGAATATATAAAGAAAATTTACCTTTGTAAGAGCTCATTTGGAATAGTTGCCTGAAGGTGAATCAAGAAGAAAAATAAATATGTCGAGGACATAGGAACTATCATCAAATGAATGGAGATTCTTTGACTAGCAGTGGAAAAGGGTACAGAGCTAGAGGACGTATGTCTTGATCCCTCTTTCTTGTTTCCATTTCTTTTCCTTATGTTTTACTACTTTTTGTAGATGTAGGAAGTTGTTGTACATGCTATAGGAAGCTTTTTTTTCTTACTAGGCTAGGAATTCAACCTATTCCTAGGAAGTCGACATGTTCCCCAGGGAGCAAGTCGACCTCTTCCCACAAAGTTGACATGTTCCTAAGAAGTTGGCATGTTCCCTAGATAGGTCAAATTGCATAGTTTTTAGTCAAAATTTGTTGTATGATTATTGAGTACTAATTTGAACCTTTCCATGTTGTCATTGTAGGAGTTGTCAAGATGAGGGAGAATTATATGTTGAATATTATGATATAGGTTTGGGAGAGCATAGGAGAGTTAGATGCGGTAGGAGCACAAGTGATGAGAGACACCAAATTCTACTAGATAGCTTGACTTCCTCATGTCTGATTTCGTAGGGATATCCTTTTGGAATTTATGGAGAGATGGGATGAGGACACATATTCATTCTATTTTCCAGTTGGAATGATGATAGTAACACTAGAGGATGTGTACCATATCCTACACTTTCTAGTCTGTGGACTGACAATTAGACCTCAGGTCAACTATTATCTAGAGGAGATCAAGAGAGATTTTAAGTATTGTATGGGTCTATGATACAAAGGCAGAGAGAGACCCGATCAAGTGATCCTAAAGGGTATCTTAATAAGGTAGACTCCATTTATCAGGTGGCTCATACTTTATATTTTGGCCATAGAAGTGATGCTTGATACAAAGGGTACTATTTTATGCACTCCTGTTACACATGTGGTTCAACATATGAAGAGAGATTCTATAGTGTATGCATGGGGATAGAATATTCTTGCACACCTCTATTACAAGCTTGAGAAGTTTTTTAGGTACCAAAGACACATCTTGAATATGTGTACACTCCTACAGGTATGGACCTTCAAGCATCTAACATGCAGATGGCCTATGGGATGTCCCATAGTCATAGCAGTCCAGTTACCAAGAGAATTTGTATATCCACTGGGTTACTCATGTCATTTTGGAGACCCTTTGTACTAGAGAGTCAGACTAGACTGGCTTATAGGTACAAACATTATATGGAGGCCCTACCATCACATGATAGCATGGCTAGACACAACAGTATAGCTGAGATGGAGGCTTCTAGAGGGAAGGCATGATTACATAGTGATTCTCTACTATTATGAGAGAGTGATAAGATAGTTTGGTCTGCAGCAAGGTCTAGCTGAATAGGTGCCTATGTACACTCATGGGAGAAGACATATGAAGAGGCTAGGGGCTATACCTCAATAGACCATTGATGATATAAAGATGATAGATATTGAGGATCTAGATGATATCAAGTTTCTTCCTACATTCGAGGACATAGTGGTATCTCAAGACTTCTTAGGTTACATCAATGTTTAGGGCCTGAGACCTATGTTCCTAGATGACTATCTGATTGGAGATCCAGGACCTTATTTTAGGTCTCAGCATAAAGAGGATTATGAGGGGGAGGGGGAGTTGGAGGAGGAGGCTCTAGCACCAAGTGAAGAGTCCATAGAGGTAGAAGGCAGAGATGATACACTAGCGGTCAAGGTACCACCATCCCCTATAGCAATGAGGCCCCTACAGTCTCAATAAACACATGTTATATCACAGATACCCCCACCTCAGACAAAATAGAGAGATCAAGAAGAATCTAGTCAGCCCCTTCCCACAACACCCCTTCAGAGTACTAACCCTAGCTTCCGCGAGGGAGATCTAGGTATGATTAAAATTAAATTAAATTAAATTAAGTAAAAAATTTCATCTTAAAAATATATATAAATGACAAATGAAACTTGTAACATGCATCTAGCTCAGAGGAGTGGAGATCCTGTGTGAGATATGTCCTAATGGACATGTTTGTATCATCCCAGATTCCTTCCACATCACAGATATGTTTCAAGGGGGTGCGAGATCTAGGTAGACACTAATATATCTTCGCGCCCGTAGCGGTGGATCTATAGTTGCAAGCAGAGAGAGTGGAGTGGCTAGAGCATGAGCTATGAGAGAAATGATGCATATCTCATATATAGTTAGAGAGGATCTCATCATAGAGCCACACTCATACTTAGACCATACATATATTAGCACCATCATCCTTTCCTAGATCTAAGAGGTTGGATCTCATCATCCTATGGAGGATGCTTTATGTATTTATTTTGATATCAGACACATTTTTCTTAGTGCCATCTTTTTATACCAAAATAGTTATATATATATATGATGGACATACATTTTTTTCTATCTTTTATTATTTCCATGATTAATCTATGATTAATAACATTAAAAAATAAAGGAAAGAAACATGAATCAATAACAGAATAATGCACTTAGCCTTTAAAGTATATTATTTTAAACATTTAAACACCATATTTGAGAGACTAAAATAAATACTCAAAAAGGAAAAGGTAAGCACATTTACATAATGAAATATTAAACATAAGAACATTGTAAATGCATAATATTAGTAGGTTCCTTGAGAGGCACACCATTTATATCATCAATCTTATATGCTCCAGAGCCATACACTTCTGTAACAATGTAAGGACCCAGTCAATTAGAGCTCAACTTCACTTTTTCACTTGGTGGAGCATTCACATTTCTCTAATTTTTGTAAATAACTAAATCACCCATCGAAAAGGAAAATTTAATCACTTCACCATTATATCTTTTTTTAACAAACTTGTGATAGGCCATAATATGTTCTAAACCATTAATATAGTTTTCATCTAACATCTCAAGTTCTTTTAAATGTTTCTCTCTGAAAGTATCCTTACCGATTATGCCCTTGAAGGAAATCCTGAGAGAAGGAATATCTAACTCTAATGGCATAGCTACATTAGTTCCATAAACCAAATTATAAGGTGATGTTCCAGTTGCGATATGAACACTTGTTCTATAAGCCCGTAATGCATAGGTCAATTGTGTATGCCAATCCTTAGCATGTTTATCAATAGTCTTCCAAAGGATTTTCCCAATAACCTTATTAGAAGCTTCAACCTAACCATTAGATTGAGTAAAATAAGGGGTAGAGAATCATTGATGTATACAATATTTCTCCAAGAAAACTTTCACTTCTTTGCTCTTAAATTGAGCTCCATTATCAGAAATGATCATTGTGGGAATACCAAATCGAGCAACAATATTTTGAAGAATAAAATCACAAATAAATTATGTTTTAGTCGAATGAAGAGGAACATCTTCAACCCACTTAGTAAAGTAGTTAGTGCCTATAAGGATATAGGTGTCTCCTTTAGAAGGGGGAGAAAAATTTCTAATGATATCTAAACCCCAAACACTAAAGGGCCAAGGAGTCACTTGTGAGCGCAATGCATAAGCAGGAGCATGTATTAATTTCTTATGTTGACATTAATGACACTTTTTGAAAAAGGCAAAGGAATCTTGTTCCATAGTTTTCCAATAGTATCCTATGCAAAGGATTTTTTTTAATAATGATTTTCCACCGAAATGTCCCCCACAAGATCCAACATGATCCTCTTGTAATTCCATAGTGACCATAGGGATTTCACTCTTACCAAGTCATATAAGAAAAAGACCATCATAAGATCATTTATAGAGAACATATGCCAAAATTATATTGTGAGATGAAATCTTGTGTATTATATTTCTATAGTTTCTACTTGTCAATCCATGTAAGGAACCATCTTTTAGGTAATGGTAGATATGTGAATACCTTTCATCAAGATGCATATTTAAACAAGCCACATCTAAAGAAGGATCCTCATAGATAGAAGGACTAGTCAAGGTTTGAATGGTAAATTGAGAATCCATCACTTCATCATCTAAAGTGATCAAAGATGTTGTACTATCCATAGCATATACATGCCTATTATCCTTCCTAGGTAATGTCTGAATGGAATAAGAAGGAAACTTTTCAGCAATCTTATAGCAAGATCACAATACTTATTCAATTTTTCATTTTTTGTTTGTTAAGCTCCATTGATTTGTTGCACAATCAATTGTGAGCCTCCAAATATTTTAACATGTTTAATTTGTAAAGAAAAAGATTCTCTCAATCCTATGATTAAGGCTTCATACTCAGTTATTTTATTTGTACAAGAGAAATTAAGTTTATAGGATAAAGGAATAGGTTTCCTAGATAGGGATATTAATATAACATCCACACTAGACCCAATCTGGCATCTAGATCCATCGAAGTAAAATTCCCAAGTGTCATCTAATTAAATAGGTAAAATAAACTCATCAGGGAATTCTATAGGTTCTGATGTAGATTGAAATGAAGGAGCCTCAGCTAGATGATCAATTAAGGCTTTCCCTTTAATAGATTTATGAGAGATAAAATTCAAATCAAATTTAGTTAGGAGCATAACACATTTAGAAATACATCCTAATAAGTCATTTTTTGAAAATAGATTCTTCAAAGGATCAAATATCACATACACATTAATTGATGCATTAAGGAGATAATGTCTAAGTTTTTGACAAGTAAAAACTAAGTAAAGGCATTGTTTCTCAATTATAGTGTAACGTGTTTCATAATCAATTGAGATTTGACTTATATAATATACTAGATATTCCTTACCATCTCTATCAAGATGAACTAAGACACACTCAATGCTTTTGGAGAAGTAGAAGTGCAAAAGAAGAATGAATTATTAGGTTAAGTCAGATGTAAAATAGGAGGATTAGCAAGATAAGTCTTGAATCATTTGAATGACAACTTACAATCTTCATTCAAAGAGAAACTTGTATCCTTCTTAAGTAAGGAGTTAAAAGGGGTAGTATGATCTACTAAATGAGAGATAAATCTACAAATAGCTTGAATCTTCCCTTGTAAGCTATGAAGTTATGAAATATTTTAGGGAGGAGGCATGTTAACGATAGCATCAATATTTTCAGTATCAACCTCAATGCCTTGATTAGAAATAATAAATCCAAGGATCTTTCCACTATCAACCCCAAAGACACACTTTCAAGGATTTAACCTCATTTTGTATTTGTGTATCCTTTCAAAGATTAACCTCAATGTTGGAACATACTCATTTATCTACACATATTTAGCCAAAATATCATCCACATAAACTTCAAGGATCTTGCAAATGTAATCATGGAAGATCAATGTCATAGCATGTTGATATGTAGCACCTTCATTCCTTAACCAAATAGGAATGATAACCCAACAAAATTTTCCCAAGGATTAATTAAGGTGGTCTTATATTGGTCATATGGAGAAATAAATATATGATTATATCCTGAGAACCCATCCATAAAGGATAGTAAGGCATGGCCTACTATACAATCCATGATCATATCAATGTTAGGAAGGGGAAAATTATCCTTCAAAGAATCCTTGTTTAAGTCATGAAAATCAGTGCACATCCTTATCTTATTTACACTCTTTCAAATAGATACAATATTGGAAATCCAAGGGGAATAATCTATAGGACATATGAAACTAGCATCTAAGATTTTTTATATCTCAACCTTGACAAGAAGAGCTATGTTGGGATTCATTTTATGAATCTTTTGTTTCATGGGCTTAGAATTAGGTGCAAGAAGAATGTTATGAGTGATGATCTTAGGATCAATGCTAGGCATGTTTGAATATACCCAAGCAAATGTTACAAGTAGTGGTTTTCCTTGCACCAAAATATTGACCTTTTAATGCCTGATACAACCACTAGACTTATAGAAGTCACATCAGGCAATTAAGCCATGTCACAAATCTCAAGGGGAGCACTGACCATTTTGCCAACAATCTCCCCCTCAGCTTTACCCGAGGGGATTCAAACCTATGACCAAGCTCTAATACCACTTGTTACAAGTAGTGGTTGTCGTTGCACCAAAAGATCAACCTGTTAATGCCCAATACAACCACTCAACTTATAGAAGACATGAGAGGTGGTTAAGCCATGTTGCGAATCCCAAGGGGAGTGCTGACCATTTTTCCAACAATAAAGATATCTAAAATTTTGAAAAGATGATTAGTAAATTTCTTACATTCATCTTCATCTAGACACTTTCTAATCTTGATAACTTTTTTAGGATCTTTAGCATCAATTTGCACATCAATTGTATCTATGATTAATATATTTCTTTTCTTTTCATTCTCTAGAGGGGAAAAAGGATCAGGATTATTTCAAATTCACTATCTTCCTCAAAATATATATTAGTGTTTAGACAATGTATCATCATAAAATGGAAGAACTTCCATTTAGGACTAGTTTAGCCCTCTGAGTAAGTAGTTTGGGGTCATGTCAAATGCCTTGAATGGGTCTTTGACTTGGATCTAGATTTTTCCCCTATTTTGCCCCATTTTCCACTTCCTTCCTACCTAATCCTAGCAACCTGCTCTAAGAATTTGAGGTTCTTGACCTCAGGGTCAAGGTCAACCTTCTGGGTCAAGGTTAACCTTGACCCTGACCTAGACCCTGACCTAGGGTCCAATTTTCAAAATCCAAAGGTTTCTGGATGTCTGATTTTAGAAAGATTTATTTTCCTACTTTTGGGTCAGCTATTTTGAGCTTCGAAACAGTAAACTCTTAAATTATATATAATTTAGGTCCACTTCCAACGGTATAGGCTTAATGGGAATTTAATTTTCCTATGTCGGCCTCTCTAGAAGTTTGTTCCCTAGATCACTATAAAAGGAAGCCTTCTCTCATTTTCTCCATCAAGTGATCATCCATCAATCAATCATTTATTCATGAAGTGAAAGGAATCAAGCAATCCATCAAGTGAAATCAAGAAATCAAGAAGAAAGCAAGAAGTTATAATAAATCATTCAAGCATTCATCCATCTTCAAGCATTAAAGATCAAATTCATCAAGGAGATCCATTGGTAGCCATTAAAGGATTCAATCTCTATGGAGCCCTCTTGTTGAAGATTTCTCCATCCATATCCATTCAAGCCTCTTCCTATTCCAATATCCATTCAAGATTGGTGTTGAAGGTCTAAAGACAATTGATTTGAGACATCCTACATTCAATTCTACATTCACTGATGGAATATGGATGAAGTGACTGAGAGGGGGGGGGGGTGAATCAGTCAACCATAAAAACCTTGACTATTAATTCTTTGCAGATCCTTTAAGATATCTTAACAATGTTGTCTGTTATAGCACTCGGTAAATAAATTTCAGTAACTTTGAAGATGCAGAAAGTATTATCAATATTATCTTTAGATATTCATCAGTGCATGTAAATGATTGTGAAAGCAATTAAGAACACAAGAGACACAAGATTTAACGTGGAAACCCAATATGGGAAAAACCACCAATGTATCTAGATACTGATTTTCACTTTTCTGAAGTGATGCCCGGTTAGAAGCCAACCCGGTAAAAGGTTACAAAACACACTGTTAGGTGTGACCTTGTTAGAGGATTTAAAACACCCTGCTAGGAGTGGCCTGGTAAGAGGTCTTAAAAACAATTCAATGGAATTGTCACCTTGTTAGAGGATTTATATTATGGCTGTTAAACCAACTCGGTTAAGAGATTTAGAATTCACTGTTACAATGATAAGAAGGTAACAATGAAAAAGTGACCTGTATAATAATGCAACTGTCTTGCTGATTACAGATCTCTATTCTGCATAAGTCTGATCCTCTCTGATCGAATAAATCTCTGCTGCTCCTCAAGGATATCTGAACATCCTTCACAAACTCGCATATATCTTTTCTCCTCTTCTTTTGTAAATCTTCTGCTATGTTATGTTTACTTTTCACATTTGACCTTTTATTTATATGATTTTGGATTAGTCAAATCGTCATTATTTAGTATAACAGTCGGCTGAATTAAGTAAACTCTATTTGCAAAAATCCTTCAAGGGCCGACAGTGCTCGGTGACCATATCTTTTATAATTTTCCAGAGACCGAGGGAACTCGATAAACACCAACAATCCTTCTCCTTTGATAACCGACTGAACTCGGTAAATACTAACTTTCTTTGATGACCGACTGAACTCGGTAAGCACTAAACTTTCTTCGGCAACCGAGTGAACTCGGTAAACACTAGACTTTCTTCGGCAACCGAGTGAACTCGGTAAACACTAGACTTTCTTCGGCAACCGAGTGAACTTGGTAAACACTAGACTTTCTTCGGCAACCGAGTGAACTCGGTAAACACTAATATCCCTGACAGGCAGACCGACTGAGCTCGGTATAAGCAGATTGCTGCGGATTATGACATAGTGTGACATCAAAGACAATACATAATTGAGTAGCAATTTCCTTCAGACAATTGTTTCCAACAATCTCCCTCTTTGGCATTGATGGCAACACAATATGTCATAACACAAGAAATTTGAAAGAGTTAGCTCGGTTTAGATTCAAATCTCCCTCTGTCAGTAAACTTCCTGTATCCTGAAAATTCTTCCTTCTGACTATAAATTTCTTGAAAGCAATAGTAAAGACATAGCAAACACTCCCTCTTTGACAACATATGCCAAAGATAATTCACATATTACCGGTGAAAATTAATGTACCTCAAGTACTGATTCATATGCAATGATTCCTTTAATATGCTGCATCAACAAGTTGATTTTCAATCATGTTCTGGTTGATGCATCACTAAAACTATATTTAGTGAGCCTCGGATAGGGGAATGACCCCTAACTTACCTCTTAGATACATAAATGCATCCTTAGGTAATGGTTTGGTAAAAATGTCTGCAATCTGTTCTTTTGTATGAATATATTCTAATCTGATTTCCTTGTCTTGCACCAATTCTCTGACAAAGTGATATTTAATAGCAATGTGCTTGGTTTTGGAATGCATCACGGGATTCTTAGAAATGTTTATTGCACTGGTATTGTCACAAAATATAACAACTGGTTCTTTGATTTCAACCTTCATACCTTCTAATAGCTGTTTAAACCAAACAATATTTGAATAGTTTACTGCAGCAGCAACATATTCTGCTTCAGCTGTGGATTGAGATGTGCAATTCTGCTTTTTACTAGTCCAGGATACCAGTCTTTTTCCAAGAAAAAATGCTCCACCACTTGTGCTTTTTCTGTCATCAATGTTTCCTGCCCAATCAGCATTAGTAAACACTTTCAAGTCTAGATTGCCTCCAAATTTATACCACAAACCATACTCTTCAGTTCCTTTTAAGTATCTTAAGATTCTTTTGATTGCCATCATGTGATTTTCCTTAGGTTTTGCTGAGAATCTAGCTACTATACCGACTGCTAAGGCAATATCAGGTCTTGTATGTACCACATACTGCAATTTTCCAATCATAGATCGGTATAGGGTCTGATCAACTTCTTTTGAATCATCATTTTTGGTAAGTTTCAGTCCAGTACACATGGGTGTACCAACTAGTTTTGAATCTTCCATTCCAAACTTCTTAAGTATCTCCTTAATGTATTTTGATTGAGTAATGTATATACCATTTTTGCTTTGCTGAATTTGAAGACCAACAAAGAATTTTATTAAACCAAACATAGACATTTCAAATTCTCTGTTCATTTGCTCTGAAAATTCTTTGCACTGATCCTCATTCCCTGTAAATATAGTATCATCCACAAATATTTCTGCCAGTACAATTTTGTCATCCGGTCCTTCTTTAATATACAGATTGCTGTTATCATTAGCTCTTTTGAAATTAATCTGGATTAAATAGTTATGGAGTCTCTCATACCATGCTCTAGGAGCTTGTTTTAAACCATATAATGCTTTGTGTAACCTGCAGACCATGTCCCTTTTGTCTGGATCAACAAAACCTTCAGGTTGTTCAATGTAGACTTCTTCATCAAGAATTCCATTGAGAAATGCAGATTTTATATCCATCTGATATACCTTAAATCCTTTGTGTGCTGCATAAGCAAGTAGAGTTCTTACACCTTCTAATCTTGCAACAGGAGCAAAAGTTTCTCCATAATCTATACCTTCTTCTTGAGAATAACCTTTACATACCAGTCTAGCCTTGTTTCTAGATACTTGACCATCTTCATTAAGTTTATTTCTAAATACCCATTTTGTTCCAATTACATTCTTATCTTTAGGTCTAGGTACAAGAGTCCAAGTTTTGTTCTTTTGTATTTGTTCTAATTCTTCATTCATTGCTTCAATCCAGCTTTCATTCTCCAATGCATCTTTGATATTTCTAGGTTCAAAATCAGTAAGTAGACATGTACCTTTTAGCTTGCTTCTTGTCATAGTGCCATCTGATTTGTTTCCAATGATTTGATCTGGTGTATGATGTCTTCTGACATATTTGGCTAGTATAGGTTCCTTGCCTTTTGAATGATTCATGCTGTTGTCTTCTAGGATCTCTTCTTCAGGTTGCTCGGACTCGGTAGATATTTGCTCGGTAACTTCAGGCTGAGACTCGGTCTGAATTTCTTCCTGTGACTCGGTTTGAACTTCTTCCTGTGACTCGGTTTGAACTTCTTCCTGTGACTCGGTCTGTGACTCGGTAACTGTGCTTGGCTCAGTAGATATAGCTTCCTTATTGATAGTTGTGTCTGTCAATGTTTCAGGTTCAATGTAAACGAATCTTCTGTAGTTCTCAGGTTCCCTTTTGCTTTCTTCCTCAGTCTTTTCTGCAAACTCATCAAATTTTACATGTATACTTTCTATGACTTTGTGAGTAGATAAGTTCAGACATTTTTATGCCTTGCTTTTGCTAGAATATCCTAGGAATATTCCTTCATCACTTTTCACATCAAATTTATTTCTTCTGGATTCTTTTAAGATATAACACTTGCTACCAAATATTTTCATATAACTTACATTAGGTTTATAGCCATACCATAATTCATAAGGAGTTTTGAATGTGTCTTTCTTCAGTTGTACTCGGTTCAAGGTATGAACTGCAGTGCTGATAGCTTCCTTCCAGTATTTTATAGCAATGTTCTTTTCTATCATTAGAGTCCTTGCACAATCCATAATAGATCTGTTTCTTCTTTCTGCTATTCCATTCTGCTCAGGAGTTCTAGGAGCTGATACCTGTCTTTTGATTCCTCTTTCAATGCAGAAGTTGTTAAAATCATGAGAGATGAATTCACCACCTCTGTCTGATCTTAAGCATTTCAATCTTTTCCCTGTTTCTTTTTCTACTCTTGCTAAGTACCATTTGAACTTTTCAAATGCCTCTGATTTTTCTCTTAAATACATAACAGTCATCATTCTAGAATAGTCATCAACGAAAAGAATAAAGAATTTATCTCCAGTATAGCTTTGTATTCCAATAGGTCCACATAAATCAGTATGCACAATTTCCAAAAAAATTTTAGACTGATAGTTCTTACTTTTGAAACTAGTTTTACTCATTTTGCCAATCTGACAATTCTTACATAGACCAGTGTCAGGTTTCTTCAAAGTAGGAATGCCTCTAACCTTCTTGAATTTGCTTATCTTTATCATGTTATCAAAATTCACATGACATAACCTTTTGTGCCATAGCCAACTTTCTTCTATTTGAGCAATAAGGCATGAATATTCATTGAGATCAAGATAAAATAAGTTACCTTTTGTTTGTTTGCCTGATCCAATGAGTTTTCCTTTTCCATCCAGCAATCTTGCTTGACCATTCATGAATTCAACCTTGAAACCAGTGTTGATTAGCTGTGCTACACTTAGAAGATTATGTTTTATTCCTTCAACCCAGTAAGCATTATCACATATGAGTTCTTTGGTTAATGAGATTCTTCCTTTTCCTTTTATACAACAAGGTTCATTGTTTCCAAATCTTACATTACCATTGTCACAGTCTTCTAGATATTCAAATTTTGTCTTATCACCAGTCATGTGGTGTGAACATCCGCTGTCTATTATCCATATATCATCTTTTCTTATATGAGAAATAAGTGCTATCTTATCTTCATCATCATCAGATTCATCTTTTATAGCAATAAAGATAATTTCTTCTTCACTATCATCAGAATCTTTAGCCATAAAGCATGATTTCTTACCTTTATCCTTGTATGATTTGAAATTCTTTTTGCCATAGTACTTGTGACTTCTCTTTTCTTCTTTGACTTGCTTGTTTGGGCACCTAGCTGCAATATGTCCAATTTCTTCACATGAAAAACAGATTAAAGGAGTTTTACCTTTATACTTACCTTTCCCTCTAGAGTACTTCTTTGCAAGTAATGCTTCTACAATTTCAAGATCACTATCAGAACTTTCTTCTGATTCTTCTTCACTTTCTGTCTGAACTTCTTTAATTTTCTTGTTCTTCTTTAGTGAAACCTTGGCCTCAAATGCTGATTCAATATTTTTGGAACTAGGAACATAGTTGTCATAGTTGTCTAATTCAAAAGCTGTCAATCTTCCAACTAAAGCATCCAAGGTTATACTGTGGTTTGCTTCACATCTTCTTTCTTGAATAGCTGATACTCTTATTGCATAGATAGGGAGTAGTGTTCTGAGTACCTTACTTATAATAGTCTCATCTGAGATTGTTCCTCCAGAAGCTCTGATTGCACTTACACTTGCTTTGATTCTTTCAACATATTTTGCAATGTTTTCATCTTCCTTCATATTCATCTTGTCAAACTGTCCTCTTAGGCTTTCTGCTTTGGCTCTCTTCACATTTGCATCACCACCATATATCTTCTTCAGTGCCACCCACATTTCATATGCAGTAGTGCAGTCTTTAATATCATCAAATTCTTCATAGCTGAGAGTAGATGCAATGTCTATCATCATGGTGTTGTGAGTCTTTTTATCTGCAATATCTTCAACAGTTAATGCGCCATTAGGAATTGTGTATTCTTCATCAATGTATTTGCATCCTAAATCACCAATGGAAGCCAGATGAAGTCGCATGAGACCTTGCCATGCTGAAAAGTTATCTCTGTTAAGCTTTGGAATTTCCCTCTTGTAAGACATCCTGATCTTTAGCTTAGGTCTTTGAAACCCTTCCTGCAAGCACCAAATGCTCTGATACCAATTGATGGAATATGGATGAAGTGACTGAGAGGGGGGGGTGAATCAGTCAACCATAAAAACCTTGACTATTAATTCTTTGCAGATCCTTTAAGATATCTTAACAATGTTGTCTGTTATAGCACTCGGTAAATAAATTTCAGTAACTTTGAAGATGTAGAAAGTATTATCAATATTATCTTTAGATATTCATCAGTGCATGTAAATGATTGTGAAAGCAATTAAGAACACAAGAGACACAAGATTTAACGTGGAAACCCAATATGGGAAAAACCACCAATGTATCTAGATACTGATTTTCACTTTTCTAAAGTGATGCCCGGTTAGAAGCCAACCCGGTAAAAGGTTACAAAACACACTGTTAGGTGTGACCTTGTTAGAGGATTTAAAACACCCTGCTAGGAGTGGCCTGGTAAGAGGTCTTAAAAACAATTCAATGGAATTGTCACCTTGTTAGAGGATTTATATTATGGCTGTTAAACCAACTCGGTTAAGAGATTTAGAATTCACTGTTACAATGATAAGAAGGTAACAATGAAAAAGTGACCTGTATAATAATGCAACTGTCTTGCTGATTACAGATCTCTGTTCTGCATAAGTCTGATCCTCTCTGATCGAATAAATCTCTGCTGCTCCTCAAGGATATCTGAACATCCTTCACAAACTCGCATATATCTTTTCTCCTCTTCTTCTGTAAATCTTCTGCTATGTTATGTTTACTTTTCACATTTGACCTTTTATTTATATGATTTTGGATTAGTCAAATCGTCATTATTTAGTATAACAGTCGGCTGAATTAAGTAAACTCTATTTGCAAAAATCCTTCAAGGGCCGACAGTGCTCGGTGACCATATCTTTTATAATTTTCCAGAGACCGAGGGAACTCGGTAAACACCAACAATCCTTCTCCTTTGATAACCGACTGAACTCGGTAAATACTAACTTTCTTTGATGACCGACTGAACTCGGTAAGCACTAAAATTTCTTCGGCAACCGAGTGAACTCGGTAAACACTAGACTTTCTTCGGCAACCGAGTGAACTCGGTAAACACTAGACTTTCTTCGGCAACCGAGTGAACTCGGTAAACACTAGACTTTCTTCGGCAACCGAGTGAACTCGGTAAACACTAATATCCCTGACAGGCAGACCGACTGAGCTCAGTATAAGTAGATTGCTGCGGATTATGACATAGTGTGACATCAAAGACAATACATAATTGAGTAGCAATTTCCTTCAGACAATTGTTTCCAACATTCACTTGGAGCATCCATACTTGTGGATTCAAGGATTCGAATCCTCCACAAGGGTTTCAATATAAGAAAGGTGAATTGTTCCATTTACTTTGTTTATTACTACACTTTCAATTCAATTTCAAGGTTAATTCCAAAACTGGGGTTTGACCAATTCAAACCCCTCATCCAAACAAAAAAAACCATTTTTCTTGCAGGTACAAGTGCAGAACAGTGAATTACAGTGTAGATTCAGATACCCTTTTTGGAAAACTTTTGGGATCCAGAAATAGAATTTTCATCAGAGAAGCATAGGTCAAGGTTGACATAAAGGGTTCAAGGTCAACCTTTATTTGTTTCAAGTTTGACCTTCCTCAGAAAAGGAAAAGATTTCTGGGTTTTTTCTATCTTTGTTTTCTTGTCCCATATCTGTTTGCAGAATTTTTTGAAACTCAACACAGACACCAGAAAAGAGTATTTTCTAGATCTATTATACTTTGAGGTTAGTATTTGTCTTCAATTCATTTCAATTTACTTTTAATTCCATAACAGAATATAAGGTTTTCCTCTTTCTCCATATTCTTCATAGATTGGTTTATTTATGCATCGACCATTTTCTTGTGGTTAATCAATTTGGATCTATTTTTGGGGAATTTGGGGTTAAGAAGAGAATCTTACCTTCCCCAATCCTTCTACATAACATCATTTCCTTTTCTTATATTACAGACAATAAGGCTTTCTTTTATTATGATGAAAGGAATACAAATCTTCACATGCCCCAAGAATTTTGTGATAGCATCAAAGGAAAAGATTCTAGAGATGGCCTTTGTCCAAATGTGAGAAGGTGAGGGTTAGTTAATTTCAAAGGTCCACTACAAATGCGATTAACATTCAGAAAGAAGGAAGGTTTCTTATATGGGTTAAATTTTAAACCATAGGTATGTTCACAACCATCATTCGTTATAGGAGTGTGTATTCATTGCTCAAACTTTCCACAACCTTGACCATTAAAACCATGTTTAGAGAGAAAATGACATCCATGATTGTAATGAGCAGCCATATTAGACAAGTTTAAGGGAGCTTCATAGGTCACTATGTCAAAGAAATTGGGCTTAATATTTTTAATGGTTCATTAGTTGAAGAAGCCATAAAGTTATTGCTTAATTTCCCTGTAAGAGGAATAGGAACAATTTTTTCACTTTTTATAGTTTTTGGGAGTTTCATGAAAGAAAGGTCAGAAACTTGACACTCTCCAATAAAAGTAGGAGTGAAATCTAAAGTAACCCAATCATCTTCAGACAAGGTAGAAGATATAGGTTCTTCATTTTTTTGAGTTTCATCTTTAGTTTCTTGTTTTTCCTCACTATATCCAGGATCTTTAACCAAATCAGTGTTTAACCAATTGTTAGGATTATCATCCACATGAAGAGTGTACATCACATTATTAAAAATAAATGTAACCTTGCAATGAAGCGTGGAGGGGATAGCATGCATGTTATGCAACCATGGTCTTCCCAATAAAAGATTGTAATTAAGGGGTCTTGGCATCACATGAATTGGGGTATCTAGGATAATTGGACCAACTTTAATAGGTAAAGTTATGATTCCCAGGGTCTTCTTAGCAATGTTATCAAAGTCACGAATAGGAATGTTATCAAGATTAATAGTGTTCATATCAGCCTTAATAGCTTTTAGCATATCTAGAATACACACATTCAAACCTAACCCATTGTCAATCAAAGTTCTTTGAATAATATTTTCATCAATATGAACAGCAACCATAAGAGCATCATATTGGTTTTTCACTTCCTTAGGAGGAAATTCATCTTGAGTAAACACAATTTGAGGAGGAGTAGACCATGTGCATACACTCCAAGAAGGAATTGATGTTATCTTGGTTAGCTGGTGGGATAGGAAGTTTAGACAAAGATTTTCGTAAAGCCTCATGATAAGTGGGATAAGTTTGAAGAAGCTCCCATGAGGAGATCTTTATAGGAGTAGCATGTAACTATTCCACTAGATCATATTCCTTACCTAAGGAATTAGGAAACCGGGGTGCTTGGGGAAGCACGGGTTGAGAGGGAGGGAGAGAAGTAGGAATAACCAGAATAGTAGGTTGAGGATTATTCCCTATTTGATAGATACGCAACCAAAGTATAATCAAGTTTTCTCTTAAGAACTATAAGGGGTTATTTGTTTGAAGGAAAACCCTTAAGAGTAATAAGCGGTTGTTGAGGAGTACATCCTTTTATAGTTATAAGGGGTTTAGTGAATAGAACCGGTTTAACAGGCTCAATATTGCAAACAGTCTCACACAAAGGAAGCCATGATAAAAACCTATCATAAACATTAGGCTGGAGAAATGTAGAGGAAGATGATGGAGGAGCAAATTCAATTAAGATCTCATTCTTTACACCCAACACTTCACTACTAGACACCTCATGGATTTTACTAACAAATGCATCATCAAAGTACTCATAAAATAAATCATACATCTTGAAAGTAAAGCAAGTTATTTACAATGAAACAAAATATAGTCAAACCAAGATTTTTTTTTATGTTTATAAATCTAATGCATGTAAAATAAATAACTAACTACCAAGATCAAACAAGGAGGGTTCATGTCAGGTTCACCAAAATGTTCAGGGGGAAAATGGCATCAATGCAAACTAGGTATATCAAGTTTAACACTTTCTCCCTAAGCCATTCAAGATAAGAGAAAGAGGGGCTTCCAAGGATAACTCTCAATATGACCTAGGTTAGATTAGCGGGCACCCAAAAGGTGATAGGGGATGTGAATGCTAAACCCAAGTTATATTAAGGAAGTACACTAGAAAGGTCTCTTTCATGCAATGTAATTTAATTATAAATATATAATGAAGATGACAAAAATTGAAACAATTGATTAAGATAGAAGCGTAAGATGAGTCTAGGAACCAAGTGGATGCAATCAGCCCAATTAAGACATAAAACAGATATATCCTAACAAATTAAAACAAATTATAGGGTACTTACTTTGAAATGTGTGATGGAATATACTTTTCTATTCTGAAAATAGTAGATATGGACCTGTAGCTAAATTTCTGAGTGTGGATCCCCAATCACGATTGAAAACCTGTAAATTCTAAAAATCTCAAGTTGTTGGGAACAGGTCGACCATGTCACCATGCTCTAGAATAGGTCGACCAAGTCAACATATTCCCAAGGCACTTTTTTGAAGTTGACCTGGTTTCTTCTATTAGCTCTTGTAATACCCCAAAAATGGGCTATAGGTTCATTAACCTCCTACATCTACAAATCGAATGAAATCAACATCAAAGTCCTAACCTAAGGAACATCTGTATATTACTGAATCTTAATTGATTTTTATCCTAATTCTACATTGGGGAATATTCCTAGAAATGTTCCTAATTATCATAATTATCTTTAATTTAATGATTATTTGGTGATAAATCTTATTTATCCTAAATTTTATTAATTGAATATTATAAATATTTAATTAATTAAGTTTAATTCTGCCACTTAATTATTCAATTAAATTTAATTCTATTTATTCTTAATTATATTATTTAATTTTGACAATAAATCAAAATTCTTACAAATAATTGATTAAATTTATATTTAATTGATTAAATATAATTTGTCAATTTTTAATAATATAGTTTTGAATAAAAGTTTTATTTAATAATTGATTAACCCATAAATCAATTGTTTTAATTCAAAAATCAGTTAAGTTGAGAATAAATCACTTTATTTATTAAATTAATTTGTAATTAAATCATGCACATTCACAAAAGCAGTCAACTAGAAATCGACAGCTACTCTTAAATTTAAACTCAACATCTGATTATGAGTTGAAAATTGATCTAAACTTTATTTTGAGTTAAAAGTTGTTTTTGCATGCTTTTGCATGATTTTATGTGTTAATTATTTCTTTCTATTGATAACTCAAAAATCAACCTGAGTTGATCAAGAGTGATTTATGGCTTTTCTCATGCATCCTCAAAGCCCTGGATTTCTATAAAATCAAGGCTTAGCTCTTCATATCTCATCAACACTCAAATTTTCACAATTACTCTAGCGAATTGGCAATTGAAGGATTAAACACTTGCGACAAGCAATTTGTGAGATCTTTCATAGTTGATCTTAGTTTTTGCATATTTTTCATATCATAGATTTCATATCGATTCATAACATTCTTAGATTAAATCTTCATTCAATTTCATTCATCTAGCTTAGATTCATACAGTTTTTATCTTATTCCATAGAAAATACAAAAAAATATAGCATATTTGTATTTTATACAGTTTTCATCTTTTGCATTCAAATCCTTCATTTAGGTGTTGCATTGTCACTAATCTCAAGCTAATCTGAGAAAATCATACTCGCACCTACTAGAAGGTAGTAAATCACCTGGTTAGTTTAGTTTCCATTTCATTGTAGATTTTGGTTTTTGGCTAACCTCTAATGTTTTACTGAAGTGTTGTATCAGCAACTAGGTACAAAATTCACACACACATTTCTGGCACCCACCGTGGGGCCCTAAAATAGGTTTCCATTACATTTCTATCAATTTCTTATCATTTTCTGATTAAAACTATGATCTTTAATTTTTTTTCCATACATTTTTTGTACGACTTTCTGACAAAAGTCATACCAGGAAGACCCCACTGTCGTACAATAGTTGATTCTATCGAGGCTTGTATCATAAGTTGTGCATTGTCATTTGAGAGTTCTATTATCGTATGAGCAAGTACCCACTATCGTACGAGTTTCCAAACTATCATTTGGGAGGTAACCCACTGTCGTACAAGTTTTCATACAAGGATTCAATTGTTGTTTCAGAATTTTAGGCAATTTTTCAGGTTGGATTTTCAGATTTGGACTAATAGCTAACCCTAACAATTGAGATCTTCTATTTTGACTGATATTTGCTAAGTTTGATTGGAAAAAGTGCAACTAAATTGCTAAAATAGGTAAAATCTACTAAGTACGTTGCAAGCAATTTAGGTATTCTTCTCAATATGATAATATTTTGATTTGGATTAAAATGAACCCTCACGTGTCAAGCTTGTGTGACTTTTACTACTTTCATATCATAGACTTCATTTTGGGCTATAAAATGAACATAGATTTGCTTTTTGCATATATGTTACACATAGTAAATAGGCCCTATGAACACTATTTGTTGATGATCTCAAGAGAGTGGACTTCTTTTACTTGTTCATGCATGAGAAGCTCTTCTTGACGAAGGATCCCCTTGTAGGTAGGGAGGTTACTGAGATTGTCTTACGTTCTACTAGATTTATGCATCTTCAACTTTTAATTGATACTTTCTTTCTCCGAAGAGGTTGATAGATCATAAGCGGTTGACATCATAGATCTTTGTGAGATAATTTTGGTCTTAGCATGTTAGATTAATATGTCTGCTTTGTTTTGGTTAAAAGTGAAAAGGCTAGAGGACTATGCTTGACTCCCTTTTTGGTAGTATCAGAAACTCAGATCCTTGAATCTAGAACTAGTCTCCATGTGGTATCTTTTGTGAGTCACCTTTAGAGAGGGTTAACCATAGTGGACATTCCCTTAACTGGGTCAACCACGTGGATGAAACCTCACGTGGTAATAGCCATTTTTTCCATGGTAGCAATAGCCGCTATATAAATATCCTTGTGGAGGAAATCTTCACAGGTGTGGTCTCTTGTTGGGCTGTCAGATCTCCATAGCAGCTCCTAATTGATTAAATTCTTAGACTATATCAAAACTCAGTGCACCTGGATTAGATTTTTCCCTCTTGAGATCACAAAATTTGTAGAGTCAGACCATTACCACAAACGCTAGTGAGGCCAAATTTTTCATTTTATAGGAATATGTGTGTTATTGAAAAACTTTTTGGAACATACACAATTAGCACTTCTAGGGATTAGCACATTTAGTCACTTGATTATTCATGCAAAGGGTTGCTTTGTCCCCTATTCATTGTTTTCAGACATTCTTGAAATCACTTGCTTGCTATTTTGCATGCTTGTTTATCTATTTGATTATTGAAAATGAATGATCCTAGAATAATCTTCAAACCTAGACAGACAAATTTACAAACAATCTAAAATTGAAAACCTAAAATTTGCAAAATCTGAATCAAAATACCTTTCTGGACTCAAAATTCATCACAAAGAGTCAGATTGTCATACGAGTCCTGAGAAAAAGTCATTTCACAACCCTTGTATTGTTGTACGGTATCCAGTATTGTGTTGTACGAGTGTTATCACCAAAAATCAAAAGAACAATTATCCTTGACAGCAACTTTTGTGAGAGTCTTGAAATTGTCGTTTGAGAGCATACCCAGTGTTGTATGAGCCTTTAGAAACTCATTTGAGAATTTTCAAAAAAGTTGTCAGAGATTGGTCAAATTTGTCAGAAATTCAATTTTTACAGCCTATTTCTAGATTCTATCAAAACATTCACTATGTCAAGAACAGAGCAGAAACTAGAATGAATTCAATCATTTCCCTAAAGTGGTCTCTTGAGTTTGATTTAGCCCTCTGATTTATCGATTTGAGTCTTTTTCATCTTGTGTCAAAACCTTGTCAAAATTATCTTCAAATTCAGTCTTCTTACAAAATGGCTAAGTGTTGTGAGCTCATGCCCGCCCTCTATTGGGTGTCTACCCATATGACTATGGCATAGTATCCTTCATTTACATATGATCTAATCTTCAATCACTTCAATCTTGACAAGGTTGCGTCATTTGATCTTCTTGAACCAAGTCATTCTTCAGTTGTCTCCATCTAGCTCTTTTGCTTCACCCAAGGTTAATGGTGGAAACTAGAGCTTCATCACACAAGAAATCGAGAGAAGCATCTCATACCTTACCTCTGTCTACTCACATAGGTCCAACTCTTGAGCAACTATAAAATTCATTTCTTTACGAAGATGACGGTCTTGGAAATTTTCAATTAAAAATTGGTTACATACCCCGTCCATCAACTCATAGAGGTAATCAACAAACTCCACCTCAATCTATCCTAGGGAGCCCTAAAACTCCTAACATGTCTCACAGAGAGACACATCATGGGTCTTAAGGACATCACTCTCAACACGATATGGATCAAGAACCTACACCTTCTGAAATTGCTCGATATTGAAATGATGATGATTTCAAGAAAATGATGAGGCATTTCTTGAAAGAAGATAGAGAGGCATACTTTCTAGAGTTAGCTCTTCAAGGAGCTAAACTTCCTCCAAATTTTAATGTTGAAGATATCATTATGCATGAAGAAGAAACTCTAATCATAGTTATGATGAAACAAATGCACACCATGCAAGTCAAACTTAACAAACTTGAAAAAGAAAATGAACCTAAGGAGTTCTCCATGGAGGCTCTATGCCTTTTTCCATTTGATAAAGACTTGTACATGCAACCATTCCCTAAGAGAATGGAAATTCCTAAATATGACAAATATGATGGAAACTTTGATCCTCAAGATCACGTCAGAGAATTTTGTGCCCAATCTATGGAGTTTATGCATGAACCAACCTATTTAATGCATCTTTTCCCATGATCTTTGGGAGGAGCAGCCATTCATTGGTTCTCAAGAATGCCTCCAACTATCAAGACCTTTGAGGAGTTGATCAAATTGTTCTACCAATAGTACTCCTATAACATCAAACATTCAGTCACTATGATCGACATCTGTAATCTAAAATAATATCTAGGAGAACCATTCCTCACTTTCCTCAAAAGATGGAGGAAGAAATTTTCTCTATATGCTAGACCCATTCCAAAAATAGAGAAGCTAGAAATTTTCATCAACAATCCTATTCTAGAAATCAACTATCATTTACAAATGCAAGATCATACATCTTTTGATAAAATGGTGGACAATGCCATCAAAGTTGAGAAAGTGCTTATGAAAAAGGGGGACATATCCCTTCAAAAAGACAAGTATGAATCTGGATCTACTTCCAAAGATAAGAACAAAAAATGGAACAAGAATAAAGGTGTTGTCATAGATGGCATTATTGATAATATATGTGTCCCATCTAAGGTACCTGCTTTCAATCTCACTATTGGCACCCAAGCCATTAAAGCTTCTAAAGCTAAAACATCAGAATCTCACAAGAAGTCATCTGCTTACAAACCTTGGGCTACAAATCCTAACCACAAATTCACTCCTCTTGGAGAATCCTTGGAATCTACCATGAAAACTCTATTGGCTAACAACATCATTTACTTGCCTGAGATCCGACCATTTGATCCTGAACCTAAACCAAAATGGTGGAAAGAGACTAATTTCTGTGACTTCCATCATAATAAGGGTCATAAAACCAATAACTGTGTATGCTTGAAACACCTCATACAAGACAAAATTGATAATGGAGAAATCATGATTGATAATAGTAAGAACAATGTTGATCATACAACATTCATAGAACCATTTTTGTAACATGGTCAAGGAGATTCATCCTCTCAACCTAATATGGGTGCAAAATTCAATTATGCTTACTCGGGAAACAAAGTTGTTATCAATATGGTTGAACCATGTTCATCTGAACATTGCAATGTTATCACTATTATGTGAAGAGATAGGGATAATCAATCAATGAATGCAGTTACTCGATCCCAGACTTAGGCCCATCTTCAAGGACAAAATTTTCATCCAATGTCCCTAAGATGCCTTTTAATCTTTCATCTGCTTCCAAACAAAGGTCTACCTCAAAGGCCAATTCTAAAGATACAAAACCTACATCATACAGCATAGTCCAACAACTCCAGCATACCAATGCTAAAATCTCCATGTTTGAGTTTCTTTGGATATCTCTAGCTCATAGAGCCATTCTAAACAAAGCTCTGCTCAGATCCAATGTTCTTGATAACCTTGATTTAGATAAATTCCATACTATGGTTGATCATCTGACGTCTCTGCAATATATCTCCTTTTCAGAAGAAGATGATAATTCCTTGAGTCACCCACATAACCAGCCCTTGCATATTGAAGTCTCAATCCAAAACCATCGTGTCAAACATGTGTTGATAGATGGAGGCCCTAGTCTCAACATTTGTTCTTACAACTTGATCACACAATTGGGCTTATCTGAAGCTACCATTGATCCTAAAAAGAAAATAACTATCAAGTCATATGATGAAGAAGAAAGATCTTCCAGAGGAACAATTGTCTTGCCTATCAGAATAGGACCGGTCATCAGGGATACTACATGTCAAGTTCTTGATATACCTTTGGCTTACAACATTCTCCTAGGGAGACCCTAGATACATGAAATGGGAGCTCTTCCTTCCACATACCATCAATGTGTAAAATTTCCTTATGAAGGAGTAGAGGTCACGATTCCAGCCGACCTCACTACAACTTGCAATGCATTAAAGGAAAGTGTTGATAAGCTTGTTTCTAATAACAGAGAATCTTCTAATAAGCAAGTTGACATTGCATCAACATCAAAGATAGAGGAAATTGCTAAAGAAGTTAAAATCAAGGAAAATGGTATGGGAGAATACACAATGGAACCAGTCTTATCTCTCACATCTCTCCCATTATCACCAAAGTCTTATGGACAACCCTTAGACAAAGTGAAACCTAATGCTGAAGATTCCCAGGGCATATTCAATGGAAACTTTGTCCCAGAGCAAGTATCTAAAAAAGAGTTTGAAGAAGACAAAGCTATATTGGCATGGTTATATAAAGATGAATCTCAATCTCAGTCAGTCCATAAATGTGACTCCAAGACTCTAAAAGTTCCTTCCAAGTCATATGGACCAGGAGATAAACTAATTGCTAAAATGGGGTACACTGGAAAAGGACCTCTAGGACTACAAGGAAAAGGTCTCATATCAACTCTTGACCACTATGGTTGAACCAAAAAAGATACAACAGGTCTAGATTATTGAAAGAAACCCCTTTATCTCAAAGGAAGTTCCTCCCATGTGATAGAACAAATAGAACTAGAGAGAGATAACAATGAAGAAGAAGAGGTCCATCCTAGTGACAGTGATTCAGACACTACTGATGAGCTTATTCCTTATGAATGCTTGCCTAAATAAATTAAAGACCTCCTTAAAATAGAAGTTGATCCAATCATAAGAATCAATGTAGTAGACACACAAGAACCTACTATGGAACAAGAGATAGTTGCACCATAAGAACTGGCTAATCTTGAAGATAAAGAGGAAGGTAAGCCTATCACTATAGCTGAACAATTGGAGTGTTCCAATGATTCTAAGACAGACTCTCATGAGTATGAATTCAAATCTAAATCTGAAGTTAATCCTTCTTGGGGCATTCGCCCTGACTTCACACATATTCTCAGATTTCCTAGAGGCATAGATGAAGAATCAAATGACTATGAATGGGGATTCATTCCAAAACTAGATGAATTTATTAGAGAAAAACATGTTTATTTTATTCACCAATATGCACCTAAACCCAATGTAAGTCTAGAGCAAAGTAATGAACTAAACAAGTCTGATCCACCTATGGATGAAGAGTACTCCCATGATGACATTGAGCCTATTTTCAAATTGAATTTCTTGAGCTGTAGTATCACCTTTGATCTTGAGAGTTGGATAAGGACCAATGATGATAGATCCATATCCGTAAACACTATCTCCCAATCCTTTCCAACTTTCACTATCCAAAATCCCGAACTTCTTGACCAAACTTCCACAAATCTAAACCAAGATATCTATACTTTTCCCAATGAATATGCCCTTTCTTGCTACCTCAATGCAGTTGAGCCTATGAAAACTTCCATCAGTGAACCGAGCATTAGCATGACGGAGTCAGACATCAAGTATCTTAGGCAAAAAAATAAGAATAAAAAGAAAAAGAGTTCTGAGGGTGAAAACCACTTCGTGGCAGTCTCAAAACCTACAAAAGTAAAAATAAAATACATATCCAAAGGTGAAAACCTCTATGAGGTGCCTAAGGATGAGATATGTGATGTCCTTCTGAGTCATTTATAGGATAGATCTCTAGTTATAATTGAACCCACTCAATCTATCAACTTGGACACAGAAGAAGAACCACAGTTGATTCATGTAGCTCAATCTTTATCAGAAGAAGAGAAGAAAGCATTCACTAAATTCTTGACAGAAAAGAAGATCAACTTTGCATGGAAGTATTTAGATATGCCTGGACTTGATCCTGATCTTATAATGCACCATTTATCTATTACTCTAGGACTAAAACCTGTCAAGCAAAAATTGAGAAAGATGCATCCACACATTGCACTCTTGGTCAAAGCTGAATTAGAGAAGCTCCTAAAAGCTGGATTTATCTGAGTTATTAACTATGCTAAATGGATCTCTAATATTGTACCTATTTCAAAACCAGACAAATCAATAAGAGTGTGCACAGATTTTAAAGATGTAAACAAAGCATGCCCTAAGGATGATTTTCCGCTACCCAACATTGATATGAAAGTAGACATGACTGTGGGCTTTGAGATGTATTCTCTCATGGATGGTTTCTCTGGCTACAATTAAATCAAAATTTCTCCAGAAGATCAAGAGAAAACTTCTTTTACATGTGCATGGGGAACCTTTTGTTTGAATGTCATGCCATTTGGTTTAAAGAATGTTGGTGCTACATATCAGAGAGCTATGACATCTATCTTTCATGACATGATGCATAGAACTATGGAGGATTATATTGATGATACCTTAGCAAAATCTATGATCAAATCTTAACATCTAAATGATTTGAGAAAAATACAAGATCCAATGGAAAAGTTTAGTCTCAGACTGAACCCTAAGAAGTGTGCTTTTGGTGTCACTTTTGGAAAGCTCTTAGGCTACATTGTTTCAAAGAAAGGCATTGAAGTTGATCCCACTAAAGTTAAGGCTATCATGGAGATGCAACCTCCCAAAATTATCAGTCAAATGAGAACATTACAAGGGAGAGTACAATCTATTAGACGCTTCATATCTCAGCGAGAAGACATATCACAACCTTTCACAAGAAAATTACATAAAGGTGTGACTTTTGCATGGAATGAGGAGTGTGAAAAAAACTTTAATCATATCAAGAAATATCTATCAAATCCTCCTATTTTGATGCCTCCTATTCAAGGTAATCCATTGATCCTATATGTCTCTGCAATAGATACATCACTGGGGGCATTGCTAGCATAGCATGATGAGAATAAGAAGGAAAGAGCTATATACTATATCAGTAGAACATTGGTGGCATATGAAAAGAACTATTCAATGATTGATAAATCTTGTCTAGCTATGATATTTGCATCATAGAAATTGAGACACTATATGTTGGCCCATACCACACATTTGGTAGCTAAGATTGATCCACTAAAGTACCTACTAAGCAAAGCTGCTCTCATAGGTAGATTAACTAAATGGGTCATGCTCTTAAGTGAATTTGACATTGAATATGTTGAAAGAAAATCTATCAAAGGAAAATTAATTTTTGATCAATTGGCAGATGCACCTTTGTTTGATGATACACCAATGCAAATGGAATTCCCAAATTCTTCTATCATGAACCTATCCTCTAGATCATGGAAGTTATTCTTTGATGGCTCCTATACACAGAATGGATCTGGAGCAGGCATATTGTTCATCACTCCTCAAGGATACTCAATCCCTAAAGCATTCAAAATAAAGTTTCCTTGCACCAACAATATTGCTGAATATGAAGCCCTTCTTAATGGCATGAAGATAGCAATTGAGTGGAGAATAATAGAACTACACATTCATGGAGACTCACAACTTGTAATACACCAAGTCAACAATGTGTATCACACAAAAGATGAAAAGCTAATCCCATACAAGAGAATGATAGATGATCTAAAGAAATATTTCATATCTATCAGATTTGATCAAATACCTAGAACAAAGAACAAGGTTGTCGATGCAATGGCAACGCTCTCTACTTTATTACAGCAGCCCACACATGAGCTACACTATGAGTTCCTAGTGGAAGCACTATCTTATCCTGCATATGATTCCCCTAAAACTTGCATGACCTACACTATTGTAGGTCATGATTCATCCCACTACAAAAACCTTTTCTCCTATCTCCAAGACCAAATCATTCCTAATTCCTTCAATCACCATGAGAAATGTTACCTTATCTGTAATGCATCCAAATATGTCATCATTGGTAATGATCTATATAAATGAGGTCTAGATGGTACACTCCTTAGGTGTTTAGAATGCGAAGAGTCTCAATGTGCATTAGAGGAAGTCCATGAAGGTATTTGTGGATCACATTCCAACAGTTTAACTTTAGCTTGAAAACTTATTAGGGTTGGGTACTATTGGCCTGAAATGGAGAAAGAGGCTATCAAGTTTGCTAAGAACTGTCAAAAGTGCCAAGTACATGGTAACTTAATTCATGCTCCAAGGAAAGATCTAATTCCCTTTACTACACAATGGCCTTTTCACCAATGGGCATTTGATCTTATAGGATCCATCCATCCTAATTCTTCTAATGGACATACCCATATAATCACAGCTACAAATTATTTTACAAAATGGGTAGAAGCAGTTCCTTTAACTCAAGCGACTGGAAAACAAATTTCAATGTTCATCTTGAACTACATCATATGCCGGTATGGTATTCCACACTCTATAGTCACAAATAATGGTGGACAATTCAAAAATAGAGACTTAGATTATCTATGTGCCAAATTCAAGATACACAACATTTTTCGTCAATCTACTATCCTCAAGGGAATGGACAAGTAGAGGCTTCTAATAAGAATCTATTAAAAATATTGCACCACACAGTTAATAAAATAGGAAGAGACTAGCATCTCATGATCAATCCAGCTCTCTGGGCCTACAGAACAAGTATCAGAACACCCATTGGGGCTACATCTTTCACTTTAGTTTATGGGTCTGAAGTGATACTGCCTATTGAGGTTGAAATCACATCACTAAGAATCAGAATGCATGGTCTAGTAATTGATGATGACTACAGAGTGTCTAGGTTGCAAGAACTTGAACTACTAGATGAGCACAAACAAGTAGCATATGATCATCTCAGAGTATATTAGAAAAGAATTTCTAGAGGCTACAACAAGAAAGTTGGACACAGAGAATTTCAAGTTGGCGATCTAGTCTTGAGAGAGAATCCTAAAAATCAATCACATAGAGAGCGCAAGGGGAAGTTTGAACCCAACTGGCTGGGTCCCTTTGTAATCACTGCTACTTTTGGCTTTGGTGCCTATCAACTCTCAATGACTGAAGGAGAATAGCTTTGAGAACCAATCAACATTCTCCATCTGAAGAAATTCTATGCCTAAGGCATTCAGTCTATGGTAAAATGTCCTGAAAAAAATCTTAAAAATCAAAAAAAGTCTTGAAAAAATGAACCTCTTGGTGAAAACCTAGCAATAGGCGCCTTGATGATTCACAAAAAAAATCAAATAAATTTCAAAAATTGAAAAATACAAAAAAAAATGAGAAAAAGAAAAAAGTGCCTTGGCGAAAACCTAGAAACAGGCGCCTTGGTAGCAAAAATAGAATCTCTGCCAAGATGGTGAAAACCTAGCAAATGGGTGCCACTTGTTCAAAAATCTCCATCTATCAACACAATCTTGGTCTTTCCCAACTTTCAATCCTACTTTAGTTTGTACATATCTCTTGGTTTGTTCCCACATTCCTATTTTCAATAAGTCAGTTTGTACACCAATTTGCAAAAATGTATGTATCCTATCAATGCCTAACACTTAGGGGCAATCATATCCTATGGTCTCTAGTATACCTCAGATGAGTCATATCCATTTAGAGTCATTTGAAGCTACATCTGAGTCAATTAGTCTGTCTCCTCTCCAAAAAGAATTTTGCACTCAAACACAAATGAACAAACATCAATGCAAAATAAAAACAATCTGTGCTTCATGCTTTTATCTCCTTGTATGCTTACTGATTCACATTGAGATTTTTTCATATTTTGTCCCTTTGAGCTCTTCGATGATGTCCTTTATAGGATTTAGAGAGTGATCACTGGGGGCATAATCTTTTCTTTGTCTTTTGCTTGTATGTGAAAATCTAACAGCTTTGGAAATTTTGGATTGAAATGGTGTTCATTTGTAAGAGTCTCTATCTCGAATTGGATGGCCATGAGTACCTCGACCATTGATACCTGGAAAATTCAAGGAATTTTTTATCTAACTATTGTCTTTTTGAGTGAGTTCTTTTCCCTAGTGTGAAACACAATCTTACCTAAAGATGTGAACAATAAAGGGTCACTACGGGTAACTCACATTGGATTTAGAATGATCTCTTGACTATTTGATGTGTTTGTTACGCAAGGTGTATTTAGGTCATCATGACATTTATGTTTTGATGCTTATACAACTTGCTATATCAAAATGGACATGATATTCAGGTCATCATGGCATTTGTGCCTTGGTGCTTGTATCTAATTTGACATTCCGAACATAAAAATCAATATTCATATGTCCATGGTTGTCTAGCCAGTGGATGTTGTATTGATTCTTGAGCATACAAATTGATATTCCTATGTCTATGGTTTTATAACTAGTGGGCATTGTATCAATTTATCCAATTACCTAAAAATTTTAGTGATGAGAATGCTTGACACATGATCAGTGACTAGGTCTTAGGTCTTAGGTTTGCATTCCATTTTGCACTTTGCATGTTTGCTTGATCTCACAAATTTCTAATTGCACTTAAACGCTTAAACAATTCTTCAAAAACCTACAGCTTGAACTTGACATGAAGAGTTGAATCTTACATGAAGGTCCATCCAATGAAATAGCAAGAAGAATCCTTTTTCAGGATCAAAATCATAATCTGAGATCATTTATATTGTCAATTGCTTGCATAATCAACCTTCTAATCATCACAAAAATCTAGTATTCAACTTAACTGATCATATTACATCAAACTATCAAAATTTCAACTTGGTCAACCATGGTCAAACCTAGTCAAACTTGGTCTTCAGGACCTCCAAATGATGCAGAATGCATTCTCAGATTTTTACAACCACTTCTCAAATCAATTAACATGCTTCTAAAACATTTAACATTGACTTTTCTTGTTAGATTTCGATTTTCATCATGAAGGGGGCATGGTATTGCACATCAATCAAATCTGTAAATCAAATTTCTTTCCTCAATGATCAAGACAACAACCACGTCTACTTATTGATTCATCAAAAGTCCTCATTTCTTGGGGAAAATCTATTATCTCTTGGGGCATATCAAATTCATCTAGATCCATATCAATCTAGTATCCTAAAACTATCTTGTAAATTGTATCAGCTATTTGTAACCAACGGTTCATTAGCGTCATTTCCTTGGTTCTTCATAACCGATGGGTTCAAGATGTGATACCAATATGATTCTCTTGGGACAATCAGGTCTAGAATCGGTCACTCACTTCTTCACAATCATAAGGTTCAAAATCAGGCGTTTTGACACTTTTTCATAATCACCGGTTCATTGTTGCTATAGTTAACATTATCTTTGGTCGATCGGGACCTAAATCTTGCATCTTTAAATCTTTCAATCGATTTCTATCTTGGAATCGATTAATCTTTCAAATCAATCTCATACATCTTTATCATACACAGATTATTCTTTGAACCACTACGCTTTGCACAATGATTCAAAGAGGGGCAAAATGTAATACCCCAAAAAATGGGCTATAGGTTCATTAACCTCCTACATCTACAAATTGAACGAAATCGATATCAAAGTCCTAACCTAAGGCACATCTGCACATTATCAAATCTTAATTGATTTTTATCCTAATTCTGCATCGGGGAATATTCCTAGAAATGTTCCTAATTATCATAATTATCTTTAATTTAATGATTATTTGGCGATAAATATTATTTATCCTAAATTTTATTAATTGAATATTCTGAATATTTAATTAATTAAGTTTAATTTTGCCACTTAATTATTCAATTAAATTTAATTCTATTTATTCTTAATTATATTATTTAATTTTGACAATAAATCAAAATTCTTACAAATAATTGATTAAATTTATATTTAATTGATTAAATCTAATTTGTTAATTTTTAATAATATAGTTTTGAATAAAAGTTTTATTTAATAATTGATTAACCCATAAATCAATTGTTTTAATTCAAAAATCAGTTAAGTTGAGAATAAATCACTTTATTTATTAAACTAATTTGTAATTAAATCATGCACATTCACAAAAGCAGTCAACTAGAAATCAACAGCTAATCTTAAATTTAAACTCAATATCTAATTATGAGTTGAAAATTGATCTAAAATTTATTTTGAGTTAAAAGTTATTTTTGCATGCTTTTGCATGATTTTATGAGTTAATTATTTCTTTCTATTGATAACTCAAAAATCAACCTGAGTTGATCAAGAGTGATTTATGGCTTTTCTCATGCATCCTCAAAGCCCTGGATTTCTATAAAATCAAGGCTTAGCTCTTCATATCTCATCAACACTCGAATTTGCACAATTACTCTGGCGAATTGGAGATTGAAGGATTAAGCACTTGTGACAGGCAATTTGTGAGATCTTTGATAGTTGATCTTAGTTTTTGCATATTTTTCATATCATAGATTTCATATCGATTCATAACATTCTTAGATTAAATATGCATTCAATTTCATTCATCTAGCTTAGATTCATACAGTTTTTATCTTATTGCATAGAAAATACAAAAAATATAGCATATTTGCATTCTATACAGTTTTCATCTTTTCCATTCAAATCCTTCATTTAGGTGTTGCATTGTCACTGATCTCAAGCTAATCTGAGAAAATCATACTCGCACCTACTAGAAGGCAGTAAATCATCTGGTTAGTTTAGTTTCCATTTCATTGCAAATTTTGGTTGTTGGCTAACCTCTAATGTTTTATTGAAGTGTTGTATCTGCAGCTAGGTACAAAATTCACACACACAGCTCTCAGTCTGTAACCTCCAGATTTGTAACTATCTAGTTGATAACCTGTAAATACGTGACAGAATGTGTGTGTGTGGGTGGCTATAAAGGGGTTTTCCTTATTCAACATCCCATTTTGGTGATTTCCACCTCCATGAATAGTCATTTATAAAAATGTTGTGTGTGTATGTAGTGCTTGTGAATCCTAGATTTAAGATCTAGAATCTAAAAGATCTAGAAATGCTAAGAATCTACTCTATAAGTGAAACCCTAGCATGTATGTGTATGTATAAATGTACAAGATATGAAGAGAAAAAGATCATTTTTGAACATAGCATAGAAATCATATCAATCCCCCAAGGCTAAAGTACTCTAACCATCTTCATGATCCCCTTGCATCTCCATGATGACATGTAATTGCTTGAATGCTTGAGTTATTGATGAAGTCCGCACTTTGCAATGAAAGAACAAGATCTACCCTTTAGTTTCCACCTTGTAATTTCTCTATGTCAAATTGGGGTGTTCACACATCCTTGTAACTTTCTTCCATCATCCATCATTATTTTGTCCTTGTCAAAAAATAAGACGTTGGGTGCCATTTTATAGTAAATTTCCAAAATTACCCCCACAGGAGCCGACTACAAAGAGTGGGAATTACTTGAACTTTACAAATAGGAATGGGCCCAACAATACCTAGCCACTTAGGAACAGGTCAACTTGGTCGACCTATTCTGGAATATGTTGACCTAGTTGACCTATTCCCTGAAGTACTAGAATCATGGGTTTATAACCCAGCTTCCAGATCTGTATGGATTCCAGGTGTAATATGTATCAGGGTTTTATAATCCAAAATTAAATTTAGAAAAATGGGGCCTAGAAAGAGGAGGTTGCATATAAATTAGATCCTACCTCAACCTATGAATGAAAAATGATGAAATCCAGGAGGAAGTGTTAGGTCCTACCTCAATTTCACCTAGGAGAGAGAGAAAAAGGGAAAGGGTGTGTGCTCAAAGTGCAATTGTGCAATGAAAAACATACTAAAGAGGAGCTAAAAGGTCATAAATTTAAGTGCATCCAATTTAAGATGGTACAAATACATTCTTCATTCTCTCTCTCTCTTACATTTTATTTCATCTCCTTGATCTTTTTATTGTTCTTTACATGGTATGAGAGCTTGGGTTGCTAAGCCTTGTTTGAGTGTTGATTGAGGGTTACCATTCTTGGGAGCACATCTCTTGGAGAGTTTTGTTTGAGAGAGAAGCTTGAGCTTCATTTTTTCTAACTTCTTTGTGTTGCAGATTTTGTTTTGGTTTATCTAGTTTATCTAACCCTCTTTGGTTGGCTTGCCACCAGAGAGTTGCATTTGAATTTTTTTTTGGTTTGGTTGTTTTACTACCAAACCCTTTTCCTTTTTGCACTTATTTGATAGCCTCAGTCGGGAAACCAGAAGGCTTATCATTTGATTTATCTAGCATTTTTGTAAAGTATTTTCTAATCAGTTTTGTTTAGAAACTAATCTTTTTTTGCAAGATTCAAAAAACTATATTTCAATTTTTCTAAACTCTTTACATGTAGGCTATTTTTGTTGTATGTGTATCTCCATTCTTCTTCTTTTTTTGTTTTAATCTTTGATCTTTTAGGTTTATATTTAAATCTTTTCTTGGCTCTCACAATTTTTTATCTATAAGTGTATTTATTCTATTTGTAATCTTTAATCTAATCTCTCTTCAGATTTCTCAACTTCTTTATATTTATTCAATCTAAAGTTTTCATGTTTATATTATATCTCTAATCCTTTTTTATCGTTTAACCTGTGTGATTCTAGCCTCTTCTTTGTTTGTGTGATATTTGTTTTCCTTGACCTAGATTTTATGTCTTGTGCCAGCATTTGTTGGTTGTTCCTTGCATAGATTTTATCCTTCTCTTGCGTAACTGGTATCTATTTTCATCTCTAAGCTAGTCTTCAACCTTTTACCAGCTCTGCTCATTGTTTAAACTCTTATCTAATTCCCTTGCATGATTTTTCCTCTCCTTAGTCTGTGTTATGTTTACTTGCTTTGACTGGCCTCTTTTCATTCTCTGCTCCTTACGTGAACCATTCCAGCTCCATGTGTGAGCCTTCCCAGCCAATTTGATTACCTTTCTTCATCCTTACCTTGTGTAACATGTCTTATCTTGCGTGAGTCTTCAACCTATCTTTATGTTGTTATCCTCCTTGTGTGAGTTTAAAACCAGTTTACTTTCTTTGTCATTTGGTCAGTCAAGCTTTATCATCCAACCTATATTTTTGGTTAACTCTTATGTGTTTCTACTACTCATGTTTTATTCCCTACCTTTGTGGTTCCTTATACTTTGGTGTTTCAATATTAAATCATTGGTTCAAAGTTTAGTCTTATGATATTTGACTAATCTTTAAATCAGTTTGACTATTTTTTAATATATTAATATTGGTTAAATTGTATTTTAGTTCAATTTTAGTTCATTTAAATTATTTCATTTATTCTTAATAATCTAATCCATTCATTTCTTTAACGTTTAGTTTGGTAAAAGCACAAAGTTGTGTCACGTTTCAAGCTAACTTATTAACACAAGTGAATATGATTATTTCTAACTAAAAAATATTTTTTGTCAAACCTAGCTAGATTCATTCTATCTAAGTTAGATAAGTGGTTCAACTTTTCCAATTGGAAATGTCTATTAAATGCATGTTTTATATCGGGTCCAATTACAAAAGAAATAAAATTATTTCAGAAAAGTGGTGTTTTAATAACTCCTACTCTTTTTAATGATATTTTTAAAGAAAATATAAAATACCCTTTTGTAGAGCTCAGAGTCAAGATTAGTGTCATATAAGTTGATTAGATCTAATATATTATAATTTCAAAATACTGCAAGTAGGTATTTTAACATTCGAGAAGATGTTGCAAAAATAAAGAAAAAAATAGTAAATCATATCAAATTCTAAACACAAATGCCACTTTTATGTTGTTAAAGTTGAGCAAGTTGCATGTTGTTGACCTTTTCCTTTATAAAAGTGTGACACGGGTTTGTACTTTTATTCTTAATAATCTAATCCTTTCATTTCTTTAATAACATTTAATTTATTAATTCTTCTAAATCATTGTTTCCTTAGTTTAAATTTAAAAATATATTTAAACTTATTGTTATTAATTTTTTCATAACATTTTAAGATTAAGTGTCAAGTTACAATTATTCTTTGCTTAAATTAATTCGTGGTTATTCCCTTATTTCTCATTTCATTCATAAAATTATATTTTTTTAATTGTTTAACAAAATTTAAATAAAAATTTAATATTAAATTTAAGTTATTTGTATTGTTATTAACATTAAGTTAAATCGTATATTTACACTCATTAGACATCTATTATTCCTATTTCTGACCTCTTTTGTATACTTAAAAATTTTAATAATTTAATTCCTTTGTTGATTGTTTCATTATGTCTACCTGAATACCTGAAATAAAATTAAATAGCACTATTTATCATGCGTGGAAAATGCATATTTCATTTTTTTCACTTTAAACACATGTTAGATATTGCCACTGGTGTGACTTTTGTTCTAGCCACCACTGCAGCTCAAGCTGATATTGATGCTTGGAATGCCAAAAATGAGGAGGCACTTGGCCTCATTGGCATATCTCTTAGTCGTTATTTATATGTTATCAATGCAAACTACATTATAGCCCATCCAGCGTGGGACACCTTGAAAAATACTTATGACAGTTCAAATGAATCCAAAAAGATTCAACTGCAAGATCAATTGGAGGATCTCAGTTATACAGATTTTAAAAGGATGGATGATTTTTTACTAGAGTTTGATTCTATTAAAAGTCAATTGAAAGGTTTAGGAGTTACTATTGATGATATTAGCTTAATTCACATTATTTTAAAGAAATGTCTTCTTGGGCAGTTTCAACAATTCATTAATAATATTCATTCTCAATTAACTATTCCTAATTTAGCAACTCAATTAACTTACATTATTTTTTAAAATTTGTATCTTCAAGAGGAAGCTAATTTGATTCAATTTGGTACTCTTAAATCTAATGAACATTCTTTTATTTCTAAAAATCATAAACATAACTTTAGATCTAATAATCATAACAACAACAACAATAGGCCTCATTATAACAATAATAATCATCACAATAATAATCATAATAATAACAATAATAGCAATAATCATAATAATAACCATCAAAAGAATGGTCCTAATAAAAACCCCATTGCACCTATTGTGGGAAAGATGGTCATGTGACCAACAATTGTTTTAAAAACCAAAATGATAAGAAACCTATTAATCAAAATACTCAAAATAACCAAAATATCATTATAAGAAAAATAATGGTAATTCTTCTTGTCATGCTTTTACAGTAAGTTATAATGTCTCTAACCCTTTAGAGTGGATTGTTGATAGTGTTGCATCTCGACATGTTACATCTCATAGAGAAGTTTTTGATTCTTTGTAACTTGAAACTTCAAACATACCAATTCAATTCGCTAATAATCGCAGTTGTAAAGTTGAAGTTTTTGGTGATGTTTCCATTCCTAATGGTAAATTTCATGATGTTCTTTATGTTCCGAAATTGAAAATTAACCTTCTTTTAGTTTCTAAGTTATGTAAAGATTATAAGGTTGAATTTCATAAGGATATGTGCTATGTTATTGATCCTCAATCTAACCAATTTGTTGCTAATACTAAATTGGATCATGATAATTTTTTTAAGTTTAATGAATTTGCCTCTTTAAGGTACTCTTTGCATGACAATGTTGACTTTAACATATGGCATGAAAGGCTTGACCATTTGAATTCTAATTATATATCTTTGATGCAAAAAGAAATATGGTTGATGGATTGCCTCATTTTGTTTCTTCCAAAATTATATGACTGGTAAGATGCATAGGGAACTTTTTCCTCATGGTCAATCTTGGAGGGCACATCATGAGTTGCACCTCATTCATAGTGACCTTTTGGGTCCCATGGCGAAGAACTCCATTCAAGGTTCTAATTATTCTCTTACTTTTGTGGATGATTTTTCAAGAAGAACTTGGATCTATTTTTTTCATAGTAAGGATCAAGTTCTAAATATTTTGTTTGATTTTCGTATGTTTTTTGAAAGGCAATCTGGTTTTAAGATTAAAATCCTTAGAACCGATAATGGGAGAATATGTTAACACTAATTTTCATTCTTATTTGAAATCATTTGGAATTAAACATGAGCTTACTAATCCTTATACACCACAACAAAAGGGTGTGGCGGAAATGAAGCATAAAACTATTGTTGAAATGGCTAGATGTATGTTACATGCTAAAAATTTGGATTATAATTTTTGGGATGAAGCTATGTCATGTGCTACTTATCTTATTAATAACACTCCTACTAAAGCTTTAAAGGATAAAACTCTTGAAGAAGTGTAGTCAGGTAGGAAGCCCAACTTGGCACATTTAAGGATTTTTGGTTCCATTGCTTATGTTCACATGCCTAAACAAAAGAGACAAAAATTAGATGCTAAATTGTATCCTTATATATTTTTTGGATATGATGAACACACTAAAGGATATAGAATTTATAATCCTAATACTAACAAAGTTCAAGTTGCTAGAGATGTGTGTATTTCCAAAAATGGAGTTCATGATTGCTCTAGTTTAGTAGAAGCCAAATTGTGGTTGTGGAGGACCAACCTCCTTCTCTAAACCCCATTCTTAATTATTCTCTTTCTATTTCTTCTAGTGATAATCATGATGATACAAATATCTATACTCCTCATAGTGATGATTTTGTTACTTCTAAAAGAAATCCTACATGGCTTAAAGATTTACTTCATGAAGGTGATGATTTTGTTACTTCTAAAAGAAATCATATATGGCTTAAAGATTTACTTCTTGGAGGTGATGATTATATATCTAGAATGGGTGGTCTTAAACCTAGAATAATTATTTTTTGAAATTATGCCTTGATGAATTTTATTATGAATACTAATGGTCCTACTACATTTGGACAAGCTAACATACAACCTCATTTGCAAAAAGCCATGCAAGAGGAATATGACACTTTACTTTCTAATAATACTTTGGATTTACTTTCTTTACCACATGGTAAGAATTTAGTTTCATGCAAATGGTTATACAAAACAAAATTAAATGCTAATAATGAAATTAGTAAGTTTAAAGTTAGGCTAGTAGCAAGAGGTTTTTTATCAAATTGAATGATTAGACTATAATAAAACCTTTGCTCTTGTTGCTAAGGTTCCTATAATCAAACTTATTCTTTCTTTAGCTTCTAAAATGAATTGGCCTATTCACCAAATGGATGTTAAAAGTTATTTTTTAAATGGGGATTTACATGAAGAAATCTATATGTCCCAATCCCCCAGTTTTATTAAAGAAGGTAATGCTGATTTAGTTTGTAAATTGAAGAAATCTATTTGTGGATTAAAACAATCACCTAGGGAATGGTATTCAAAAATCAATGTTTTCTTTATCTCTCAAGATTTTGTTAGAAGTAGAAATGATCCTAATCTCTATATTAGACATACTCGAGATGATATTGTCATTATTATTCTTTATGTAGATGATTTGATTCTCACTTCTAGTTCAAATTCTTTAATTTCAAATATTAAGTTTCAACTTAATCAAACATTTCAAATGGCATATTTAGGAATTTTACATTATTTCTTAGGAATGCAAATTTGGAAAACCCCTAAGGGTATTTCCTTTCTCATAGTAAATAACCTAAAGATCTTCTAGAAAAATGTAAGATGAATGATGCTACTCATGTTTCTATTCCATGTGAATTAGGAACTAAGTTAATGTTAGACATGCAAACTCCTTTTGTGGATGCTACTATTTATAGGCAACTCATAGGAAGTTTGAATTATTTATCTCTTACTAGACCTGATATAGATTTTAGTGTTGGTTTAGTCTCAAGATTCATGTCTAAACCACAACAAACACATTTCAGAGTTGCTAAAAGAATAATTCATTATATTAAAGGCACTCTTAATATAGATTTATTTTATGATTCCAATGCTAATTTTTCCTTAAAAGGTTTTACTGACTCCAATCTAGGTGGAGATCCCCATGATGGGAAATCTACTTGTGGTTATTGTTTCTTTGTTGGTTTAGGTACTATTTCTTGGAAAAGTGAACATTATATTTCTCTATGTTCCACCAAAGCTAAATATAAATGATGTACTAATGCCTCTAAAGAATCCTTATGGATTAGAAGATTACTTGAAGATTTGGGTCTACCTCAACAAGAACCTACACCTCTATATTGTGACAACCAAAGGGCCATTGCCTTGGAAAAGAATTCTATTTTTCATGCAAGGAAAAAGCATATTTCACTCCAACATCATTTAATAAGATAACAAGTTGAAGACAAGTGAGTATCTCTCATCTATTGCAAAGGGGAAGATCAAGTTGCAGATATTTTGACAAAGTCACTTTCTAAAGAGAAATTTCAATATCATTATAAAAACTTGGGTTTAATTCTCATTTATGTAAACTCCCCAAGTAAAGCTTAAGGGGGGGTGTTAGAATAGTTAATCTTTCCTTGGATGTATTTATTTATGTTTTTGAAGATAAACTAGGGTATCTTCTTTTATTTATTTTAGGAGATTCCTAAGGAATTCCTACTTGTATTTTGTCCTCTAGTCCAAGTCAAAGGACATGTCATTTCTTTTATTTCCTTTTATAAGGAAATTAATGTCTCCTCTTTAATTAAGAGGATTACTCCACTTTGTGCACACTTATTATGGATGATGACATTCATAGATTGGTGAGTTACTTAGTAACTCTTCTTCTCATCTCTATAAAAGAGATGCTCTCCTCTCTTATTTCAACTTTTAAAGTTATTGTAATTGAGTCTCTCTCTCTTCCATATTCATAATATTACAAGGGATTTTTCTTTGCTTTTCCCTTTTCAAAAGTCTTGTTGTCTCCATTTTTCGAGTATTGGGTGCTTGCTCCTAGTTCTTGGTTATCTCATGGTAATACATTCTTCATTCTCTCTCTCTTAGATTATTATTTCATCTCCTTGCTCTTTTTATTGTTCTTTACATGTGTGATCATTTGTGCTTTTGCAATAGCTTTCTAAGAATGAAGGTAGCAATTGAGGCATTTTCTTTATTGAGGTCTCTTCAACTAGTTGACTTGAAATCTTAGTAGGTTTTGGGATTTTATTTTTGTTTTATGTGTGCTTGCACATGGTTGTACGAGTTAAGATCCTTGGGTTTGGGCCCACCATTCATATTTTCTTATTATGTTTTACTTCTCTGTTTAAATTTGAGCATGGCATTTTCATTATTTCTTAATTATTAAAAAATATGATTTATTTTTTATCATGTGTCTAAATGTATGTTTGTTTAATTTGAACAAGTGTGTTCTTATATATATATATATTCAATTATGAACAAAAAGAATCTTACACCATTTTAATATATTATTAAAAATATATCATGTGGTTCCATATATTTATTTCCTCTCTAACATTTATCTTCAATTTTTTCTAACAAATTATGATTAATACAATTAATATAAATTTAAGATGATAGAAAAATATAATCAGATTTAAACCATACCAATATTTTTAAGTTAACATAAAATTTTATTTAGATTATTATATTATTATTATTTATATTATATATAAATATTAATAGTTATATTATATAATTTTTATATATTTTTTATGCTGAAGGCTTTCCTTATATGTGAAGGGTGGGATAAATTTACATATGTATAGTTTATAGGATCCCAAAAGCGTGAAAGATGATTGAAAATTTGTTAGGCATTAGTTTCTCGATTATTTTTCCCTCCTATCTAGCCATTTTTCCTTCTCGCCCGATGTAAATATTGTTGGAAATATAGATGTAGTAACTGAGAGGGGGGGGTGAATCAGTTAACCACAAAATATTACCACTGGTCCCTTAGATGTCCTATTAAATTATTTACGGCTGGCATACAATGAAATGCTGAAACTCGATAATTGCAGAGAGTGTTAATTATAACTGTTCTTAAGCATTCATCAGTGATTAACATGCATGAATAAAGAAAATACCATGAACATAAGAGACACCAAATTTAACGTGGAAACCCAATATGGGAAAAACCACCAATGTAACTAGTTACTGATTTTCACTCTTCTGAAGTGATGCCCTGTTAGGAGCCAACCTGGTAAAAGGTTACAAAACACACTGTTAGGTGTGACCTTGTTAGAGGATTTAATCACCCTGCTAGGAGTGGCCTTGTAAGGGATCTTGAAACAATTCAATAGAACTGTCACCTTGTTAGAGGATTTACAAAATGGTTGTTAAACCAACTCGGTTAGGAGATTTTGAAATCACTACTACAATGGTAAGAAAGTAACAATGAAGTGACCTGAATAGTGATGCAACTGAATTGATGATTACAGATCTTTGTTCTGCTTCACTAGATCCTTCCCGATCAAATATATCTCTGCTACTCTTCAAGGATATCTAACCATCCTTCAAAATTTGCTCATACTATTCTTCTCTTTTCTTCTTTTTTTGCTTGCTCATAATTCACAACTTGACCTTCTATATATATACCATTCGGATTGTCAAGTCGGCACTAATAATTATTACAAACATCACTAATCATTACAACATTCAGCTAGAATAAACCAACTTTATTTCTCAAATTGACAAAATCCTTTACTGGGCCAACCTTGCTCGGTAAACATTAATCCGAAGAAGATTTCCTTTGGTGACCGAGAGAACTCGGTAAGTACTACAAATTCTTCAACATCCTTTGGAGACCGAGTGAACTCGGTAGACACTAACTTTCCTTCGATAACCGAGGAAGCTCGGTTAACACTATTTTTTGCCATACTTTTCTTTTGACACCCGAGAGGTCTCGGTAGACACTGGTAACTGCTTTGCTGACCGACTGAGCTCGGTAGACACTGGGAACTGCTTTGCTGACTGACTGAGCTGACAATTGATATGACATCTGTGTGACATCAAAGACAACACATAATCATTCCAACAATCTCCTTCAGACAATTGTATCCAACAAATATAGGTTTTATTTAGTTCAATATAGTTGGCAAATGGTCACATCTATAGTGTGAATAGTATTGTCAATGATTGTATTTTTATTCGCCTTTTTGTTATGTAGTTGTAGGGTTCCCTCCCAATTAATTTTAGATGTTAAATTAATATAAGCTAAGAGTGGCTATGAGAAAACATAAAAATGCATAGAATTATTATCTTAAAACTTTGATTTTCTATAGTTTTGCCTAGTCGTTACATATTTCCCACTCCACCTCATCCATCATCCCCTTTTTATTAATCATATTGCTTGTATATAAATCATATTTAGGCATTTCTAAAATTGTAAATAGATTTGTTGTTGAACAAAAGGGAATACATGAGTTAATTTGGTTTTATATCAAAATAGTAAAATTATTCTAGTGTAAATAAAGAGAATCAAATGTTCACTCTTTCTCTATGCAATAGTGCATTTCATTTAAAATTTCCATAGGAAACAATAATTCAATCACGCTAATCAAATAAAGAACCACATACAAGAGAGAACTATATAAAAAATGAATTATTAAGTTTGTAGATGTATGGCCTTTCACTAATATTCCACATATATATTACTTGTTGGTAAATAGATTTGTCATTGTTGTTGTTTTCTTGAACTGACCATGTTCTCCCATGGAGAAGTGACAATCATACCAATAGTTGAAGAGATTGCAATCAGATCACAATCTTCCTCTGCATTTGATAAGAGCATCTCTCTTATATGATGGGGGATATTTGATATTTTTGTGTACTTTTCACCTCAAAGTACAAAAAGAAACAAGATAAAACTAAAAGAAATGATTAACATATCTTTCATGATTTCCTTTTGGGATTTTTGGAGTTCAAGCTTTTGGATTAACACTTGTGATTACATCCAAAGAAGCATTTCACCATCAAGGTATAAGGTGATTTATGATTCATATCTAGCTTCTATTTCATATCAACAATCTTTCCTTTCAAGCAAATTTCATTTCTATTTCAAGGTTTATTCCAAACAAGGGTTTGACCATGGAAAACCCCTCTATCCAACCTTGTTCCCTATTTTTATGTGTGTAGGTACAAGTGGAAGACACACTGGGACTTAATCCAAAAAGTACATGATCTTACAAGAAGACTGCAACTAGATTGAGGCAAAATTCTTGGGTACAAAATGCCCATGGATTTTTGTTCCCTGGAAGTTTACTTTAAATTAAGATTGTAGGCTAGTATAGTCTTTTGGATCCCATTTCAAGTCACTAGCCGCCAGTTTGTATTTCCTGAATCTTATCAATTTTTCTTATTTAGTCTCTTATCTTGCACCATCATACTATTTTCCCTCAAGTCCAACTTCTCCCAGTTCATTATTTTTGAAGGATCATTGACTCATTTAGCAGTTAAGTCCAACTTGTTCCTATTGGAGCATCTTCCTTTCAAATGGGAATTTGAAAAAGGAGCAATCTACCTTGCTTCTATTTTTCTATTGTACATATAGTAAATATTAAAATTTATTATAAACTAGTTTTAAAATAGTTAAATAAAATTTAAGTTGTTTTAAATGAGATAATAGAATATTTTAAAATGTATAGTTTAAATGATAGAGATTGTATATGAATTATTGAATTGTTGTTATCATCATTACTGTATTAAATTAATTTTCTTATTTATCGTAAATGTATAATTATAAATTCTATTATATTGGCCTTGAGACATTTTGTGATGATGTCTGTGTTGTGAATTTGTAATGTAATGGTAAGATGTGTTTTGAGAATTTTGATGTTTTAGGGTTTTTCCTATGAATGTCAGAGGCTTGGGGTCTATTATGAGATCATCATCACAGTCTTGGTTGTCTTAATGTTATTTTTTAAGGTTTTGATTTTATATTTTGGTTTATCATGTTTTATATTTAATGTGCTTTTGGGGCTTAGTTAAGCATTTGATGGTACCAAAATATATTTTGGTCCTTATTTATGGAAGCAAATCCTTAATATTGTATTGTGTAAATCGATGCTTCATGAGGTCTTGTTGTTTCTTGGTTTCTTATTGATCTGTATTGGATCCCAATGATGTCATTGGCATTCAATTATAATGTTATGCAGAATTTTGGCATTTAGATTATTCTTTGGAACCTAGAAGAGTTCCTATTACAGTTATGGGGTCCTATTCATAATAATGCAAATGTGCAATTCCAAATTCTACTTTATGAGGCCCTATTAGATATGTTAGATTTATGAGGATCATATCTTCAGTTTTTGGAGTTGATATGCTCTTTGTTTTTAGTTTTGAGCATATGGGTAGGATTCTAAGAGCATGGTTGGAAGAGTGGCTCATAATTTGGGATGGGACCCTAAGTTGCTACTACGATAACCCATTATAGAGTTGATAATCATGTGATAACCTAATAAATAAAGTGGAGGAAAGACTTTAATCAAGATTAATATTCTTCCTTAACCATGGCCTCAAGTGCTTGTATAGACTAAGGATAGGATTAAGAAGGCATGGTCATCTATGGGGTGTTGATCTAGAAAATTCATTGTCTTGTCCTTATGAAATATTTTTTGTTCCACATGAGTTATCACCTAGGGGTTGGGATCTAGAGAGAGACTATTAGGGTAACCTAAGATAGTGGGGAGATATGTGATGACACTCTTCTACAAATGTCTTAAAATCCTCTCCAATTATCCTTGTGGTTCTCCTCTAGTATCTCTTGAGTATCCCTTATGTTGTTCCTTTGGTTACCTTTACATGGTATTCATGGCATTGCTTGTAGCCTTATTTTTGGTGTTTTTTTGTGTGGTGTGGAGTCTTATTTTTGGTGATTTGAGGTATAAAATATAGTTTATTGATGTTAATCATGTGCATTATCTCATTATTGTTTGATTGATTTAGTCATGTAATTATATGCTTCTTAGTAGTGATGGCACGGAACCTAAGAGAACGTAATCTAATGTTTGATGTTTATTAATTATGCATGTAGATAATAGAATTTTAGTTTTCATGATGTATAAATGCAATCATAATGTTTAAGTTAAATTTATTTTCGTTGTTTTTTAAAAATGTGCTATTATCTTAGTAGCTTCTTAAAAATTATAATAATGTCAATAGATTAGTAAAATATTATGTTATATATTATTAAAAATATTATTGTATATTTTTGTGTATTATCAAGATATATTATTATATTAGTAGAATGAATAAATATTAGTTAATAATAATTATTTATATTTGTAATAAAAAAATTATATTAGTATAATTAAAATAATAATATAAAATTAAATTAAATAAATAAATATAAAAAAAAATTCTTAACTAATTTTATTTTTTACATATATTTTTTAATTTAATAGATTTAAGTGTAGTTGATAGTAAACATATGAAAGAAGAAAAAAAGAAAAGAAAATATTATTAAAACAAAAATTACAATTAAAATAAAATATCTAATATACAAAACAATCAAATAATTCATAAATAAAATAAATTAATTTTCAAATAAACGACAAAACAACCAACATTCAATCTATGTAAAAGTTTAAGTGCATTTAATATCTCAAAAGCAATCTATAATATAAAATTGTATAAGGGCCATTTTATTTTGATCAAATAATCATAAAACATTTTTACATTTAAAGTATAGAAAAAAATAATATGTTATAATTGATCATTCAAACTGTTTTTTTTTTTAATAATTTAAAGTACAAAGAATACCATTCTTGAAAATTTTAAACCTAATTTCAGCATTAATAAACCAGACAAAATTCTTCACCACTTATATATGCATTTTCACTGTAATACAAGGTGAAGATTTCAAGTGGAAAAAACAAAAAAAACACCAAAAGGTCACCATAGACAATCATAGAGATGTGAGGTGACTGACTGGCATCCATTTAATAATTATCATACCAACAATATTTTATACATGCACAACCACAATTGTTGTCCAATCTCGCTCTAACTTTAAGAATTCAACATTATCTTGAGCACAAATTCTGTCTTACTCACAAGTGCCCCAAAAAAACAAAAGAATTACTCAGAGCACTGTGTAATCTTTGACTTGTAATGCATTCAATAGCTCACAAAATTGACAAGGTGCAAATTGGTCGTTAAATTACTTATCAAAGGCACTTTCAATCCTGTGTATATAAAAAAGTTGTTGGTCCTACTAAAATTGAATGTTTGCATCTTCACCATGTGAAAAAAGCATCAGTCTGACAGAAATATGTGACCAATCATATATGAATGATATAATATTTAAAGGCTTTTCACATGGATGGAGGGAAAACTGTATTGTCTTTGGGTACTATTTCTGATCAGGAAATGTCAGTAATCCGGTTGTTGAATGCCTTTGAAACTTCTCTAAACAGTGAAAAATTTGTCTTAAAATGGTCAAGTGTCCCTTTTAGGCATGTTATTGTATATTTCTATTCATAACAGTGAACTATCTACACATCCAATTTCAATGATAAGATATCATTTCTTCTGTTTAAATTTCTTTGAAAGGAAGTGGGTTTGTTTGCAGGTCCTTTGTGATTGTAAATATGAAATGGATGAATTTCTTGGGGATCTGCTGCATGTCTGCAGATTCTACTGCAGTTTGTTTTACTCTAAAGAAACAACATCCTTCAAAGAAAAGTGGCAGTGCTATTTCTGAACATACAAGGCTTCTAGAGGGGCAGAGCAGTGCAGTCTTGGAGATTGAAACTCCTAAATTGGACAGGAAAAGTACCCATCATGTTAGAATTGAAGAGCAAGCCCCAGCATTGAAGCAAAACCCAAAGGTTCAATTTATTTAAAATCAGCATTAGTTTAGGTTTTGGTTACTGCAAATCATCTTTATGTATGTGAATTGTTGAGCTGCATTATACTAGCTTCTTAGTTCATGAAAGTGAAATTCTTGATGCTTTATTAGATATTGCTTTTCAGAATTGGCTGCTTGCAAATACTAGTTGCTTGAGTGAAATAAATTTTCATCAATATGCATTCTTGTTATGATCCATCTCTCATGAACTTGAATGGTCCATTTGTCATGAATTTTCATGAATATGTATTTTTATTATGATCTATCTCTCATGAATTTGAATTGTCCACTTGGCGACACAAATTTTCATGGATTTACATTCTTGTAATGATTGATCTCTCATGAGCAAGAATGATTGATCTCTCATGAGTTTGAATGGTCCACTGGACATGAAATTGTAGTTCCTTAAGTGACACAAATTTTCATAAATATGCATTCCTGAAATGATCAATCTCTCATGATCTTGAATGACCCACTTGGCATGCTCCTTGCATCAGATGGTCCTCCCCTGTATGGGATTCTAACCATGATTCCTTTGGCTAGTTTTCATCCCAGTACTTCAACCTTGTTAGCACCCCCTGATGCATCAGTGCCAAGAGAACCACTCAAGTTTAGAAGAGATCAGCCATATAAGGAATGACTGCTCATAAAAGAAGACTAAAAAATGGACACTGCAATGCAATGCATCATGTGGAATGGTCCTCATAAATGTTGCTAGTGCTTTGTACAGGTAGTGGTGCTGAAAGTGTCATTGCATTGCTTGGGATGTGCCAAAAAAGTGAGAAGGCACATATCTAAAATAGAAGGTGTGGGTCTTTCAGCATTGAAGTTTTATGGCATATATGATTAGATACATATTCTCTGATTGCCCTAACAACCAATACGCAGAGGCCAACAATCATGTAATTATGGCTGATCACATAGATTTCATGTTTATTGTCTCAGGGGTTACATCAATTGTCATAGATCTGGAGATGAAGAAGGTCACAGTCATGGGGAACATATCACCCACTGGAATTTTGGAAAGCATTTGCAAGGTTAAAAAAGCAGAGATGTGGCCTAGCTCCATGAAAACATGATAATCAATAATGTCCATAAACTAAACTGGATCATATTACCTGCAGTGTGACCTGCCTACCGATTTTGATTGTAATTTTATGAAGATCCATGTGTAATTATATATATTTCAGTTATTGGATGTTATGAAGAGCAAATGCTTCAACCTGCTCATGTTTTTGAATATATATATATACTTGCTCTCCATATGTTGGAGATGCATATCAAGAACTCAAAAACATTGTATATTTCATATTTGCAAGCTCTCAACATATTTCTACAAACTGTAAATTCTGAAAGTTCTGGCTATATTTTGTGGGTAGTGTTGGGGAACAGAATATTTCCACTAGTCAAGGTGCATTGGATTGTCAATTATTATGAATATGGATGACATGATTGATCAAAAGTTAAGCTCCATCCCATTTTTTAAAACAAATTTTTTAACCGTGATGGATGATAAAATTCAAATAAGAAGGGACACATTTTGGAAAATGACATTATAGTCAAAAAAGTAAGATGAATGTTTTCTTTGTAGTCTTTTCCAACTATTATTCTTTACCCATCTTTCAATGGCTATCCATCAAAAATTGAAAGGTGTCACTAAAATGTGAAAGCGATCAGAGATCGTAGGCCAGCATCTCCCCGAGATTTGTTCTCAGTTGTTTGCCTGAAGTTACACAAGGAGAATGGTATCACACTATTGCTGTTATGATAATGTGCACAGAACTAATGTGAGTGACATTTTTTAAGGAATAATTAAAGGATTCATCATAACATAGTTTTAAGTCAAACTGGATTAAGTGTAGGGAAAACGAGTTCACATAATCATATATAATATTGTAGTACAAATTAGTTGTGAAGAAAAAAGAAAATATAAAACGAATTATATTCAACAAAACACATATTTATATGATTAAATTTTGACAATATTTCAGAGAAACATCCACCAAAGAAAGATATTTGTATTCTTATTGGTGAGAGAAAAAACTAAAATCTCTATATATTTTTCACTACAAATTAATTTTTACTTTAAGGCTATAAAGTTATAAATGATATCTTCTACTTTAGTCATCATCAAACTTTGAAAAAACTAGATTTTTGTCTTAATGAAATAGTAGATATTTTGTTGATGGAAAAAGTAGATTTTTGTAAGATAAGATAAGATAGATATGGTTTGTTTGATATTGTTGTCACAATCCAACAATCTTCATCTTAACAATAATTTAGATACCTACCCATGCTCAATGTTCATCGCATTTTTTGCAAGCCAAGAGAAGCCACACTCCACCTCAGCTTCTCTAATAGGGTGGATTTTCTAAATATATCAATATATTTGTATCTAAACTTTTTGAAGAGTTGTGACTCTACCTCTATTTATAGCATGTCTTACAAAATGGTGTTTAAACACAATATGCTTAGCCTTGTGATAAGATGGATTTTAGCCAAATAGATAGCACTTTAACTATCACAAATGTATTCACCTTTTATTGCACTTTTTCAAACTCAGGTTCAATGGACCATTTAACTAATTTGTCTTTTTGCATGCATATGAGACTAGTATATACTCAACTTTGGTAGTTGATAAAGCACTTATTCATGTAAATAATGGAAATGGGGTTCTCTAGTCTAAACATTCAAACTAGGAGTCAAACTCATTCACATCAACATGCATTAAAGAATAATCAATAGGCCCAACTTCAAACCCTTAGAGGAGTTGGCCACAATGAATCAAGTTATTCTTATTTTGTCTTTTGACATGATTGGATAAAATGAAATGGAAAAATGCAAGAACTAGGTACAAAGATTTAAATTTGACAATAATTAGAACAAGAACGGTAAGCTACAAAACATAAATGAAAATTTTGAAGACAATTTTAGAAATAGGAATCATAAAGGAACTCGTGTTTGCAATTTGAGGCCCAAAGTGTTGGTCGATGTGGCTAGGCACCATTAACCTAAAGATGTCTGATGCAAAATTTGTGAATAGATTCTAGATTAGGATGCCCTATAGATCATCTCCCTGAAATTTCATCAAAAAAGTGTCATCCATTGTGGCTAATTGATAGTGACCGTGGTTTTTCGCTTCTTCAAAGTCTGAATCTATTAGCCTTAGTATGTTCTTTGCAAATCTGTAATCTAAATGCTTCAAATTTGAATCTTGCACATAGAAGATAGCAAAAATGATGTTGAATTGTATAGGGGCTTGCCTAAGTCAAACCTCCAATAGGAATTAACCTCCTGTATAGCAATGGTGGGTAGAAAATAGAGCTTAGCCTTGTAGGGTAGAGGTTGAAAACCTTAGGGAAATACTAAATTTAAATATTATACCTTTTCTATGAATCTCCTTGTATTGAAGTCATCATGAAATACTGGTGTTGCTAGGTGGGAACCATGCCTATACTTATGGAGGAAACACATAAATTTGATTATGGATGCCATCTTGAAAGATTGATCTCTCCTTCACTGCCTTGAAAATATCTAATTTCTTGACCAATTTCCTTGATGATAATTAAATTAGCATATGATAGATGTTTCAAATGAGGAAGTAATATTTTCTTTTATATTGAACCTCACAAAACATGTTAAAATTTTGAAGAGGGCCAACAATGGGAGCACATTCCCACCCAACATTTTTTGATTGCTGAAGAGCTCAAATTTGGGCCCCTTTTGGTTGGATCATGGCACTAGGTGTCATAGTCTAGGGGGACTAGGACACTAGGCACCCTATTCCAAACCTCCTAGGTCGAGAATAGGGTCAGAGAGCTAGAAGCAGTGTTGAGCCTTCAAATTCGACATTGTCTTGAGCAAAATCAGTTACTTTTAGGGACAAGGAAGAAACACCAAAGTGAGTCAGAAATCTTGTATGAAATTGTATGAGGATTCAATTTATCACAATACATTTAGTCCCCACATTAGCGGGAGTATGACCTTATGTTCATACTCTTGGTAAAGTGCAAGATAGCATCAAATTCTTTCATCAAGATACTAAAGACACGAGACAACACCATAAAGGCCTAAGAACTTAAGATCTCATCAATCTAAAATATAAATATAAAAGGAGAAACAAGAACAACATAGGTGTCATACGGATGGAGCATGCAAGAATGAAGAAGAGATGTGGCTTCTACCTTTGACTTAGGGGACTTTCGATCGAAAGTCAAGGAATTTCTATCAGAAGTAAAAAAAGACTTTTGATCGAAATTCGCTTCCGATCGAAATCATTAATTTTTGTCATCTTGTCGAAAATGAGGAATTCCTTCCTCCAAAAAAGTGCAACTCACTATTGTGGGTTCACCCTAGGTCTAGTTAGGAGCTACTTACAATGAGCCATATAAGAAGAGAAGAGAAGAGAAGAGAAGAGACGTGATTTCTTGGTCTAGTAAGGGCTTCTTACTATGAGTCATGTTGGAGAAAAGAGAGTCAAGCTGGTCTAGAAAGGTGTGTTATGCTAATTGACTTTGGAAATTACAAAGAAAAACCTTTATTTGCTAAATAATTTTAAAAAAATAGCAACTATAAATGGGTGTAGCAATGTGCACTAGACAAAAATATTATAAAACAAATCCTTGTCTTGAAAAGTAATCCAAAAAAGTGAGTTTCAAATGGGTTTCAATGCAATATGCACCAGGCATATCATGGTGTGTGATCAAAGTGTACAAACCAAACTTCATTGTGTGTGCACAAAGTGTAACATATAGTGAAGTGTATTCCCCTAAGCAATTTTTTATGCCTTACCTAGATTATTTTTTTTAAGGTAGCATACATACATCCAAATCAAAACATGTCATCACAATGAGTTGCCACCACACATAGAAAAATAAAAGGTGAAATTCACAGGACATGAAAAGAGCACATAAGGGATCCACGATCTGAGGTTAGTGCAGGTGTGCATCAAATAAATCATATATATCACTTGTATGATTATTTTGAATTGACCTCTTCCTTCAAAGGAAGTGGAACTACAAGCACAATGGAAGAACACGACATAAGATGGACAACACATATCTTTTTGGGTCAACACAGAAGAGACCAAAAATATCTCAATGCTTTGCATCATCATCAAGTAGAAAAAATAAAAGTGTGTTAACGAGATAACATGTATACAACATAAATAATATGTGAGTTACAAATAGAGGAGTGTTCTGATAGGGTTTTTCCATGTGTTTCCTTGCACCAATGAAGAAATAAGGATCATTCAAAGAGACCTTTAAAAAATACTAAAACATACCAAGCATCATGTTACGATCGAGGATCCCATTACATGCAAGAAAACACACAAAGAATCTACTACATAAGTGAGCTATTCTATCAAATTATTTGACTCCTAATCTTGATCAATATCATTTAGAGATGGTGCATGAGTTTCTAAAGGAATCATGGCTAATGTGATAGATGAAGCTATCACTAATACCAAATAAGAACCATGCTCTAATTATGAATCATAATGTGTGTCACTAGGAGCTAGAGTTAAAGCTTTTAAAAACCTTGCAGATAATTCATGATTAATTTCAAAAAAATTACACATATAATAAAAATCATTGGTACTCTCAACATCATTATCAACATAATCATCCAAATTAATCACAATAGGAGATCTCATTCAAGAAGGATATGAATAAAAAGAATCATTTTGAATCAACAACTTCAACCTTAGGTAATGTGGTTCAAGATAAAGATCATCTCTAGGATTAGGTGAAGGCTAGGAAAAGGGGATAAAATCAACATTCGATTCCTTGGGAGAAGAATTATTTTGGGAAGAAATCTCACAAGCCTCGACATGATGTCTTTTTTGAAATTCCCATGTGTTGGTTCAAATTTTTTCCACTTAACTCTCCAATATTTTGTGTCCAACAAGTGGTAATCTAAACCAACAGTTGAGTCAGGTGTGATAATATTTCTACACAAACTCTCTGTTGGAACTACAACTGATAGACTACTTGGAGAACAAAATGGGAGAATGTCATGATGATCACCGAGCTACTAAGTTATATGTGAGATATTAGATCAGTTGTTATATTTTCATTGATGTCAACTAGCTTTGACTTTACTTACCATGATAGCTACAAACGTTTGAAGGAGGTGATGTTGGTGAACAAAAAGGAGATCTTAGCATGAAGATGAGATGTATGATTAAGTTATGAAAAAGGTATTCAATGAGAAACTTATTGATGATTCCATGACAGTATGATAGTGATTTGATTGACTTACATAATTCTATTAAGTATAGAAGATCAAGAATGTACAAGTTACTTTGGTTAGTATATAAAGAACTAGTATACACTGAGAAGATGTAGTTTATACTAAGTGTGGTATTAACCGAGGAGGAAGAAACTGACATATCATGGTATTGACTGAGTGGAAGAAATAAGGAGGAACATGTGATGATGAACTGGATAAATCTGGAAGATTACAAAGATAAAGATAAAGTTTGTTATGAAGATCTACGACTGGAAAAATTTAACAATGATTGGATGATGAAGATTGAAAATGTTTTAAGGCACAAGTTTTGAGGAAGGTTAAAGAGGCAAAACCAACAATGGAGATTAAGAGGCAGAATCTATGGCTGAAATGAAAATGGTTTACATGTCTACATAAAGTAGACAAGAAACTCAAAGAGAAGAGAGAGAAGATCACATACATATGAAAAATGTTTTTGCATACATGTGAAGTTGGTCAGAAAGGTTCAAGTGAGAACTGAGTGATTCTGCAGACCAAACCAAGTGATAGAAGGAGATAACCGATCAGAACAAAGTAGGAGGAAGAAGGAGAATGAAGAGATTATGAAGACCAGAGTGATATTGAGCTTAGCATAGATCTGAATATGAGCAAAAGAAGTTGCATTTGAATCAAGTCATATATTGTTGCTTTCTAACCATTACTATAGTCAAAATGTCTTAACCGAGTGAGACTTAACCATCTTTTTCTATTGGCCTTCTATGAATGTTACTTATTTTCTTGTTGACCCAAGTGAATGTATGGTCATAGAGAAATATTAGTGATAAATCCTCTAACAAGGTCACACATTACAGTGTGTTTTGTAACCTTTAACAGGGTTGGCTCTTAATCGAGCTCACTTCAAAAGAATGAAAATATTTTGGGTTACCAATCCTAGGTGGTTTTTCCCTTAACAGGGTTTCCATGTTAAAAATCAAGTGTTAAATGTGTATGAATGTGATGTTTTGATATTTATTTTACACATTACAGTAACTGGTTAGATCAGTATATGTTAACTACTAGTTGGTTTACATTATCTAAAAGTTAGTTAATTAATCAATAAGGCACAATCAAGTTATTACCAAGATGTTTAGTTTATTTGTTTTAAGTCGGTATTATATATTAGAGAGGAATTTGGGACTGTAGGATAACTAAGAGTAACCGATTCACCCCCTCCCCCTATTATTTATCTAACAATTAATTTGGTATTATACATCGGAGATGAATTTGGGACTGTAGGATAACTGAACATAACTGATTCACCCCTCCCCCCCCCCTCTCTCATTTTTCTAACAATTGGTATCAGAGCACAAGTACTTAAAGGAATAAGTTTGAAGGAATTAAGTTAAAGATCCCAAGATGTATAAGAGAGAGCTAAGTTGAACAAGGATAATTTCTCAACATGGAAAAGTAGGATGAAGTTGTATCTATTAGGCATTGGGGATTCTGCACTATACTATTTGGCATATCAATTTATAGCACCTATGGGTCCTTTGATTGTTACACAGATGAAATAAAGACAAGAGCATAATGCAATCATGATTGAGATTGCTTCTTCTCTATTAGATGTTGAATTTGAAGACATCAAGAATTGTACAACTACAAAAGAAATGTGGGACAAGCTGACACTAGTTCATGGTGGAGATCAAAATGTGCTCAGGAAAAAAGCAAAAATCTTAAAATGAAAATTTGATGATATGAAGATGAAAGAAGGTAAAAACATAACATAGTACAGAAAATGAGTCAAGTGGTGGATACTATCTGAGGAGCAGGTGGAAATATTGAAGAAGAAACTGTGGTAAGCAAAATTCTCAAAACACTTTTATTTGTCTATGCTATTAGAGTCTCTGCAATACATGAAATGAGAGTCGTACCTGGTAACGATGTTTCCCTTCATAGTCTAATTGGTAGATTGACTACATTTTACCTTAACAAATTTGATAATAGTGTTGTACCTAAGGTAGAATATGCATTTTTGTCATCTTTAAATATTGGAAGATCAAGCAATAGACATCAGATAAGAAATGGAAGTGATTATGAAGCTGGAGAAGATGAGCTTGAGGAACTTGAAGCATTAATGGCTAAAAGGCTACCAAAGGGAAAAGGAAAACACAGAGGTAAACTACCTTAATATGTTTCAAATGTAAAGAGATTGGTCATATTTTTTTAAGATGTCTTGACAGGAATGATAATGAGAGGACAAGTGAAAGATCAAATGATAAAAGAGATTACCGAGATCACAGAGGTAACCGACAACATGGAAACAAATAAAATCAATACTACATAAATAAAGGAAAAAAGGAATGCTACTTAGTTGATGAAGATGATGATACATAGACTGAAACTAATGAAGAAGAAGTGGTGTATGTTTCAATAAAGGGAGATTCTAAAGAAGAATAAGAAAGGTATGTACAAAAGGTACTTATTTCTAAAGTAAGCAAGAATGATACTCGGATTATTGATAGGGGCTACACACATCATATGACTGGTGATGATGATAAGTCTGAAAGTATTAAACATTATAATGGAGGATTTGTAAAAATGGGAAATGATACGCCTTGTCAAGTGAAAGGTAAAGAATCAATATTGCTAAACAACAAGATCAAATGTGAAAATTCTTATTGGGTGAAATGAATTAACTATAATCTATTGAGTGTAGCACAATTGAACAATACAGGTCGCTAAGTTGCATTTGAGAATAGAAAAGAAAAGATCTATGTTGATGTTGGAAGATTGATCGGTACTATTGAACAATCAAAAGGTAACCTATTTTATTTGGATAATGTTGAAACTTCATGTTTAATGGCTAAAAATGATGATGTTTGGTTATGGCACAAGAGGTTATGTTATGTGAATTTTGACAAAATGGTAAAGATCAGTAACAAAAGGAAAGTTAGAAGTTTATCGAGTATATCTAAGCTTGACCATGTAATGTGAAAACAATGTCAAATGGATAAAATGACAAAGTCTAGTTTCAAGAGAAAACAATATTCATCTAAAGCAATTATGGATTTAGTTCATACTAACCTATGTGGTCCAATGAGAATTGAGATTTATTATGGAGATATATATTTTATCTTTTTTGTTGATCATTTCTTTAGAATGATGACATTTATGTTTCTAAAAAAAATTAGAAGCTTTCCAAATGTTTAAGTGGTACAAAACAAAAGTAGAGAAAGAAACTAGTAAGAAACTGAAATGCTTGAGATCTGACAGAGGAGGTGAATTCATTTCTAGTGAATTTATTAACTTTTGTAATGAGCATAGAATCAAGAGATGGGTATCTGCACCAAGGACACCATAACATAATGGAATTTCTAAAAGAAGGAACATATCAATTGTTGATTGCGCTAGGACATTGCTAATTGAAAAAGAGGTTGCACAAATTTACTGGAGAGAAGTTATCAGTATTGTTGTCTATACACTAAACTGAGTATAACTAAAGAAAGAGTCAAACAAGACACCTTATGAGATATGGTATGGTTATACACCTAATGAGAGCTATTTCAAAATATTTGGAAGTAGATGTTACATTTTGAAAGATGATAGAAATAGAAAGTTTGATTCTAAAGGTGATGAAGGCATATTTCTAGGATACTCTACTAAGAGTAAGACATACAAATGTTTAAACAAGACTACTAACAAGATGATTGAAAGTGCAAATGTGAGAGTTGATGAGTTTGCAAAGAAGAATGTTGAAGAAAGAAAGAAGGAACCAAAAGATTATAGAAGATTTGTTTACATAGAAAGTGAGGATCTTGACACTTTACCCAAGAAATAGCCTGGCATCACCAAGCAACAGAATATTGCTACCAAGAAACAATCTTTATAGACCGAGCAACAACAAACAGTTATCAAGGAAAATGATGATCATGCACCGAGTGGAGAAAATATTGAAGAACAAAGATCTAAGCCTGTAGTAGAAAAATATGTGAGAAGACACCATCCACAAGATCAGATAATTAGTGACAAAGGAGGAGGAATGATGACAAGAAGTAAGTTGAGGAACAATACATGTTTGGTTTGTGAATTTGAACCTAGAACTATTAAGGATGCATTGGCAAATGATGATTGGATTAAAGAAATGAGTGAAGAGATCGAGAAAATATAAAAAAACAAGACATGGACATTAGTACCTAGGCCTAAAGACAAAAAAGTGATTGGCCCTAAATGGATTTTAAGAAATAAGTTGAATGAGAGTGGAGATGTTACAAGGAATGAGGCAAGATTAGTTTGCAAAGGTTATGCACAAGAATAAGGAAGTATGGAGAAACTTTTGCACCTGTTGCTAGACTAGAGGGAGTGAGAATTCTACTTGCATATGCTTCTTGCAAAGGATTCAAGGTATATCAGATGGATGTCAAGTCTGCATTTATGAATGGGATAGTTGAAGAAGAGGTATGCATTGAACAACATGAAGGTTTTATAGATCCAACTCAGAAGAACATGGTTTGTAAGTTGCACAAGGCACTGTATGGACTGAAACAAGCACCGAGAGCATGGTATGAAAGACTACACTCTTATTTGATAAGAATTGGATTTTTTAGAACAAGTGACAACCGTAATCTATATTTGAAAGGTGAATCTAATGATAAAAATCCTTATTGCTGATTTTTTTGTTGATGATATCATATTTGGAGGTCATGATACTTTATGTAAATCTTTTGCTAATGAAATGAGAAAGGAGTTTGAAATGTCAATGTTTGAAGAGATCAAATTCTTTATTGGTTTACAAATTTAACAACTGGAGGAAGGAATCTACATCACACAGTCTAAATACATTAAATAAATCTTGAAGGCATTTGGTATGGAAGACTCAAAACTAGTCGGTACAGCTATGGTAACCAGATGCAAGCTAACCAAGGATGACAAGTCAAAAGAGGTAAATCAAACCTTATATAGATTTATCATTGGCAAATGAATGTATGTTGTGCATAGTAGACCAAATATTGCAGATGTTGTTGGCATTGTAGCTATATTTTTAACTAATCCTAAAGAGACACATATGATTGTTGTAAAAATAATATTGAGATATCTGAAGAACACCGAGAACTATGGATTGTGGTATAAGAAAGAAGGCAATTTTTAATGTAAAGTCTATACATATGTTGATTGGGCAGGAAATATTGATGATAGGAAAAGCACTACTAGAGGAGCTTTATTTTTAGGTGAAAGATTAGTAACTTGGATAAGCAAGAAACAAAGTTGCATTTCTCAGTCCACTGTTGAGGCTGAATATGTAGTTGTTTCTACCAACTACTCTAATATTGCATGGATAAAGCAATTGTTGGAAGGTATGAATAAAGAGGTAACATATTCAATGAAAATCTATTGTGACAACACAAGTGCTATAAACATTTTAAAGAATCCAATGGTGCATGCAAAGACAAAGCACATATCTATCAAATATCATTACTTAAGGGAGAAAGTTCAGGAGAAACAGATCACATTGGAATATGTGAAGTCATAAGAACAACTTGCAAACATATTTACAAGACCCTTTCCGAAGGATACATTTGAGTACTTGAGAAGTAGACTAGGGGTCATTCCCCTATCTAATAGTTACTAAGGTGATATGGGGTGGCATCAACCTATTCTTTATCAGAAGATCTAATTATGTTGATGCAAGATGTTCACACTTTGGGATTCCTAAGGTTGTGAAGAAGATGGAAGACAAGCTGAAACTGAGAACATATGTACATGCAAGGTACAATAATTTGTAAAGGAAAAATATGTTAGGATAACACAAGACAATAATAAACCACACAAAAAGAGAATACAAGACACAAATATTTAACGTGGTTCACCCAATCCCTGGACTATGTCCACCAACAGCAAGTCCAATATTATTATCCAGTGATTACAACTTGATTGCAATCCGTAATCCCTTATAGCTTAATACCACCACAAGAAGCTACTAAAATATACCTCATAATGGAATCCCTAACCCTAAGCCATTTTATACAAGCTTATTTTTCCTCTTTAGGGTTAGAATCAAGGATGGGGGAAAAAGTGTACAATACTTCCCTGATCAATCACCACAATATAGAAATCTCCCACTTGGGGATTGATCAGGCTCCACACAAAGCAACAATCTCCCACTTGGAGACTGATCTTGTAGCTGAACCACTACCCTATAAAGCTCCCACTGGATCCAACCAACCTGGACTATGTTGTTCCTTTATTTTGTTTAGTCTAGTAGACCAACCGAAATTGAACAGGAGTTCACCTTCTCCCTTGTTACTACCTTTGTAAACATATATGTTGTATTATCATATGTATGTATCTTTTCCAGCTTTAAGTGCCCATCATCCAAAACTGGCCGAATGAAATGGTACTACAACTGTATGTGTTTTGTCTTTGAGTGTAAAGCAGAATTATTTGCAAGATGAATGGTACTCTGGATTTCAGTATACAGATAATTATCCATCTGCAAATGTCCCAATTCTTCCATGAATAATTGAAGCCATGTCATCTCTTTGGCCACATCTATGGCAGTAACATACTCTGCCTTTGTAGTGGATAAAGCATTCACCTTTTGTGACTGAGAAATACAACTCATTATTGTCCCACCAACAGTAAATACATAGTTTATAGTACTTCACCTACTATCTATATCTCCTACCAAATATGAGTCCATAGCCTATTACAGTAGTAGTAGTAGATCCCCCAAAGTGTAAGCACTTACTAGATGTAGCTCTCAAATATATGAGAATCTATTTGACTGCATTCCAATGCTCAATCCTAGCATGACTCATATACCTGCTAATGACTCCCACTACATGTGCAATATCTGGCCTTGTACATACCATAGCATACATTAAGCTCCCTATAGCTGAAGCATAAGGTACCTTTGGACACATCCCTTTAGTCAATTTCAAATGATCAGGAAAAGGCGTGCTAACAACTTTGGCATTCTCCATAGAGAAACGTTGCAACACCTTGTCAATATAATCAACCTGAGATATAGTAAATTTCCTATTATTCCTATCTCTGCAAATTTTCATACCAAGGATTTTTTTTCTACTCCCAAATCCTTCATAGCAAATGAATGTGCTGACAGTTGTTTCAACCCCTTAATGTGATCCATGTTAGACCCAGCTACAAGCATTTCATCAACATATAAACAAAAAATAATGTATCTATCATCATCCAACCTCTTAAAATAAACACAATGGTCAGAATGACACCGAGTGTATCCATGCTCATTCATAAAAGTGTCAAATTTAATATACCATTGCTAAGGTGCTTGCTTCAAGCCATATAAACTTTTTTGCAATCTGCACACTAAATTCTCCTTACCCTTGACCTCAAATCTTTTTGGTTGTACCATATATATTTCTTCATCCAAATCACTATGAAGAAAATTTGTTTTAACATAAACCTACTCTAAATGCAAGTCTTCAGTAGCCACAATACTTAAAACAGTACGAATAGAAGTTATTTTAACAACTGGAGAAAATATATCATCAAAATCAATACCCTTTTTCTATGCAAATCCTTTTACAACTAATCTAGATTTAAATTTTTTCTTACCTTCATCCTCTTCTTTCATCCTGTAAACCCATTTATTTTGTAAATCCCTTTACCTATAGATAACTTACATAAATCCCAAGTTTGATTTTTTATCAAGGATTCTAATTCATCTGTCATTGTAGACTCCCACTGAAGCTTTGTATCCACTTGCATAGCTTCATTATAACATTAAGGTTCACCAGCATCTATTAATAAAATAAAATACAAAGAGGGAGAAAATCTTTCTGGAGGTCTACTTAGCGTTGTTGACTATCTAACATTCACTGGGGTTTGTGGTATTTGTTTTTGTTGTTGTTGTGAAGCATAAGGAACTACTAGAACATCATCTTTTGGATTATCATCTAGTACTACATAATCATTTCCTTTCTTCTCATGTTGTTGCAATAGATCTTTGTACAACACTTTCTCATTGAATATGACATCCCTTCTTACAATTTTATGATTTTAAAAATCCCAAAGCCTATAACTAAATTCATCAATGTCATATCCAATAAATACACATTTCTTTGACTTAGCTTCCAGCTTGGTTCTATTTTCAAAATCTATATGTGAAAATGTTTCACAACCAAAGGTTTTGAGAAAAGAATAACTCACCTTCTTACCATTCCATGCTTCCTCTAGAATACCACAACCCAAAGGAGTAGAGGGATCTCTATTGATTAAATATAATATTGTATTAATAACCTCCACCCAAATGTTTAAGGGAAGCCCAGCATGCAACCTCATACTCCTTGCACGCTCCATTATTAACATGTTCATGTGTTCAGCCATTCCATTTTCTTGTGGAGTCCTTTGTACATTTTTCTACCTACGAATACCATTAGAGGAACAATAATCTTCAAATTTTGTGCTACAATACTCAACGCCATTATCAGATCTGAGATATTTTAGAATTTTACTAGTCTCATTCTCAACCAAGCATTTCAATTTCTTAAAAGTTTGAAATACATCAGATTTATGTCTAAGGAAATAAATCCATATTTTTCTTGTTGAATCATCTATAAATGTAACATAATACAGAGAGCCACAAAGGGAAGATACTTGAGTTGGTCCCCATACTTATGTATGCACAAGCTCTAACTTCTCATTTTTCTTTTGCTTCCCACTCTTCACAAAACTAACTCTCTTTTGTTTTCCATACATGAAACTTTCACATAAATCCATATTGACACATTTTAGACTAGGTAAAACTTTCTTTGAATGAAGTAATTTCATACATTTTTCACTCATGTGCCCAAGTCTGTTGTGCCAAAGTGTTGTGTCAGAATCTACAGCAACTATTTGATGTTCTTTATGCTTAACTATAGCAACTGTTCTTGAACATTCATTTTCCTCTGAAATAATTAAAGTAGAAGGAACAGTATGACATGTACAAAGATATAATGTGCCTACTTTCACACATTTTTATACTAATAAGGAACCTTTTGAAACCTTCCAATTAATATCATTAAAATTAACTATGTAACCCTCATCACCTAGTTGCCCTACTGAAATTAAATTCTTACTCAACCTTGGAACATATCTTACCTCTTGTAGTAGCCAATGATTCCCATTTTGCAGCTTAATCTTAATTTTTCTCTTTCCAACAATCTGACAGGGTTCATTATCTCCCAAATAAACTAGCCCAAATTCCCCTTGGACATAATCAAGAAAATAACCTCTATGGGGTGTAGCATGAAATGAAGCCCCAGAATCTAAAACCCATGAATCATCAACACTTTCTAAAGAAAGAAGAAAAGCATCCTCTTCAGATTTATTACTTACCACATTTGCCTCTTTTTTACCTTCTTGTTTGTCTCCTTCTTTATTCTTTCAAGACCAGCAATCTTTCTTCTTATGACCTGGTTTTCCACAGTACCAGTAATCATTTGGTCCTTTAGATTCAGACCTTTTTCCCTTTGATTTTCCATGATTTCCAGAATTGTTTCCTCTCTCATTTGTTTTACCTCTACTTTGTGTGTTCAAGACAATTCTAGATATAGATCCACCTGAGCTTTTCCTATGAGTTTCCTCACTCATAATCACACTGATAACATCATCAAATTTTAGGGTATTAGAACTAGAAATAGAGTTACTAACAACCATTACCAATCCATTCCAGCTTTCAAGCAAAGAACAAAAAATTAAGAGATCCCTAATTTCCTCATCAAAATTAACATTTACAAAAGATAATTGACTGGTAATTGTAGTAAACTCATTCAAATTATTAGTAACAGATCCACCTTCTTCCATCTTCATATTAAATAGACGCTTTATGAGAGATACCTTGTTTGAAGCGGAGGGCTTTTCATACAACTTTTCTAGGGTTTTCATCAACTCTTCATTTGTCTTTGCTTTCATATTATTAAACGCCATTGATTGTGTCAGGAAAAATCAAATACTTCTAAGTGCCTTTTTATCAAGAATATCCCAGTCCTCAGTAGACATTGTTGATAGTTTCTTGGATTCTCCTTCCAATGGTTGCCTTAGATCCTTCTGATAGAGATAGTCCTCCATTTGCATTTTCCATAACTAAAATTTCTTCCCATTAAACTTCTCAACCTTCAGCTTACCCTCATCTTCCATTTCTCCCACTAAACTATGAGATCTTCATGTAGAGGACAATTGAAAAACAACCTCACTCTGATACCACTTGCTAGGATTCACAAGACAAAAATAGCAGTTACATGCAAATATAACTAATATCAGTCAATAATAAACCACATAGAAAGAGAACACAATACACAAATATTTAACGTGGTTAACCCAATCCCTAGGCTACGTCTACTAATAACGAGTCCAATATTATTATTATTTATTGATTACAACCTGATTACAATTTGCAATCCCTTACAGCTCAATACTGGCACAAGAAGCTACTAAAATATACCTCATAATGAAAGCTTTAACTCTAATCCATTTTATACAAGCTTATTTAGTCACTTTAGGGTTAGAATCAGTTACAACATGTCGGTCCAAAAATAGCCAAAAAATACCCCCCCGAACCTTGGCGAGGACAAGGGAAAAGTGTACAGTACTTCCCAAATCAATCACCACAATATAACATAATAAAGATACTTATTTAGCTACTAAAGAGATTATCTTTGGCATTGCTTTCAAAGGGAGAGTATATGGTATGAAATATTCAATTAGGAAAGAAGCTAACCAAAATTGAGAGTGTGTAATGATTAAACATATTAAAAGTATATGCTAAGGGAGATATAATCAAGTCTCAACATAAAGACCGAGATGGTATATTTAATATTATATTGCCATCAATGCCAAAGGGAGATATTTTTGGAACTACAACTAATAGACTACTTGGAGAACAAAATTGGAGAATGTGATGATGATCACCAAGCTACTAAGGTATATGTGAGACATTAGATCATTTGTTATATTTTTATTGATGTCAACTAGCTTTTACTTTACTTATCATGATAGTTGAAAATATCTAAAAGAGGTGATGTTGGTGAAGGAAAGGAGATATTAGCATGAAGATGAGATGTATGAGTAAGTTATGAATAAGTTATTCAATGGGAAACTTATTGATGAGTCCATGACAGTGTAATAGTGATTTGATTGACTTACATGATTTGGTAAAGTGTTGAAGATCAAGAATGTACAAGTTACTTTGGTTGGTATATGAAGAACCTAGTATACATCGAGAAGATGTAGTGTATACTGAGTACGGTATTAACTGATTAGGAAGAAACTAACATATCACGGTATTGATTGAGTGGGAGAAATAAGGAGGAACATGTGATTGTCGACATGTGATGATGAGCTAGATGAATCTAGAAGATTCCAAGGATAAAGATAAAGTTTTTTATGAAGATCTACAACTAGAAAAATTCAAGGATGATTGGATGATGAAGATTGAAAATGTTTTGAGGTACAAATTTTGAGGAAGGTTAAAGAGGCAAACCAACGATGGAGATTAAGAGGCAAAATCTATGGCTGAAATGAAAATGGTAAACATGTCTATATAAGGAGACAAGATATTCAAAGAGAAGAGAGAGAAGATCACATCCATATGCAAATTGTTATTGCATACATGTGAAGCTGGTCAAATAGGTTGAAGTGAGAACTGAGTGATTCTGCAAACCAAACTAAGTGACAGAAGCAGATAACTGAGAAAAATAGAGGAGGAAGAAGGAGAATGAAGAGATTATGATGACCAGAGTGATATTGAGCTTAGCATAGATCTGAATATGAGAAAAACAATTTTAATTTGAGTCAAGTCATATATTAATGTTTTCTAACCATTGCTATAGTCAAAATCTCTTAACTGAGTGACACTTAACCATCTTTTTCTATTGGAATTCTATGAATGTTACTTGTTTTATTGTTGACCCAAGTGAATGTATTGTCACAGAGAACTGCCAGTGATAAATCCTATAACAAGGTCACACCTTATAGTGTGTTTTGTAACCTTTAACATAGTTGGCTCTTAACTAAGCTCACTTCAGAAGAGTGAAAATATTTTGGGTTACCGGTCCCAGGTGATTTTTCCCTTAACAAGGTTTCCACATTAAAAATCAAGTGTTAAATGTGTATGAATGTGATGTTTTGATATTTAGTTTACACATTATAGTAGTTGGTTAGATCGGTATATGTTAACTACTAGTTGTTTTACAATATCTGATAGTCAGTTAAGTAATCAATAAGGCACAATCAAGTTATTACTGAGTTTTTTAGTTTATTTGTTTGAAGTTGATATTATACATCAGAGATGAATTTGGGACTATAGGATAATTGAACATAAATGATTCACTCCTGCCACCCTCTCAATTATCTAACACTCTCTACTTATTTTGGAAGGTGTGGCTACCTTCTTATGATTAAAACTACAAAACTAAAACTCTCTTATGATTTTAACCAAAAAGAAAGGTGATGAACTTTTAACTAGAAATTTTTAATAGGCAAAAATCTTAGATATCACAATAAACCACCAAAACATAAATTTTCTACAAAAATAGAAAGAACTATAAACTAGTATCCATTTTTTGTCTAATCTTCATGCAAATTTGAACATCAAACAAAAACTCATAACTTTTTATTCATAAAGTACTTCCATGTTCATGTAATCAATAACATCCTATAGCTAATCATTCATCATATGAAGAATGAACACCCATAAATTAAAACACATAGTTTACAATTCCCAGGCTTACTTTCAGATGCTATTCTATTAAATAATGCAAAAAATCTTTTTTTATTTTTCTCTGCTTCTATTGTCTAACCTTAAAAATGAAAAGATCTAGTAATAAATAAGCATCCAGTTTGTAAATGAATTTGGTAACTGATGGTTTCTTTAAAGATAACTGCTCCAAAGATCAGTAAAATTTTTAACATAAAACATCAAGAAATATGGCCCTCTAGAGCCTATAGTTTTGAGATCAAAATTTAAAAAATAATAAAAACATTTGATAACTAATCCACTACCACAAGTTCATTTTCTTTGACTTCCTAGGCTTCATTTCCTTGTGCCACATGTCCTCGTGCATATGTTGTTTGAGTTTGAGCTTCTAGTCCATGTACCTTTTCCCAACAAAGCCTATACTTGGTAACAACTTTAGTTAATATCTTAGATTGAGGCTTACATGTTAGGCTTATTTTTACCTTTCACCATTTTTCATTGTACTTCAATGACCTTGGGTTGAAGCTCTTGTGCTTCTTCCTTAAATCTAGGGATATGATTTGGAAAATGAAACAAATGATGTATTGTATCTTCATTTATATTTAATTCTAACAAACTCTCCTATACTATATTCCTAAACTCACAAATTACTATACATTGCTATTTAATTTCTCACTCCCCTCTTTGAAAACTTCAAGCTCTAGTTGTATGAACTGGGATATTAATTTATGAGCATCATGCTAGAGTTGAGCTAAGACTTCCCTTATATGTTGTGTTTCCTATTCATAAACTGTCACCTTCCATCAATGTGTCTATCTAGGTCATGAACTCGGGATCGACAAGTTTACTTTGTATCCCTTTCCCTATGGCAGTTGCGAGTGACATATTAACAACTTCCTATAATTCATATAAAATGACTGATGGACTTATCTATTCCCTTTTTAGAGTCTACAAGTCATTCCTCCCTTTTTATAGTTTCTCAACAATCATAGAATACATTTTCATGCCCTCTTGAATATAGAATATGGCATCTATTGCAAGTTTCTCCACCCACTTATCTACTGCCATAGCAACACTCTGGACCCTCTAGATTTTCTTGATTTTATTTAAATATAACCCATCAATGTTTGTTGGCATGCTATGTTCAAAGTTTGTATCTCCCTCATGCAGAATAGACCAAATGAAGGTCACTAGAGAATTTACATGTCTCGACAACTCCAGATTATTTTGTTCCTCCATTTTAACTCTCTTAGCCAAAGCCTCAAAAAAATTAGTGTCATGATAGCTATCCCCTTCAGAAGTGGGCTATCTCATGTCAATTCTAATCAAGGTGAAGTCTTTATCTATGACTTCATTATCATTCTTCTCACTAATGGGGTCTACAATTTCTAAGAATCTCTTATCAGTGACCGGGCCTATAACCATCCTAGATATTTTTCTATCTCTTTTGGGTTTGTGGTTCCCCTACAAAAATTTAGTAACAGGGTCTACTTCTACCTCAACCATAGACATATATCTCTTTTTCTTCTCAACTTCTTTAACCCAATGGGAAGAGGTAGACATTGTGGATTCAAGAGAATTAATGATGGAATTTCTTGGTGAGTGAGTGTCCAATTGGGTGAGATGAGGGCTACGAAGTTCATAAAATTCAACATTATAAAAAATGGAAGTAGTAATATCATCTCCATTTACTTGATGGAAGATGAGGGTGTCATTCTCCGGGCGAGTACCGCTATCGATACAAGGAAGATTAGGAATAATAGGGGAAGATGAAATAGGGGATTTTTCACCTGTAATCTTCTTCAAAGAGTAATCTTATTGGATATTGCTAATGCATTGGGGAGATTTTTGGATACATTTAATATGTTTAATCACTATGTTGATTGATGCTGGAGTTACTATTATTGTCATTCATGCTTTGTCACTGATGTCAACATATATTTATGTGAAGATAATAGGCTGGTTATTACAGTGTACGGATACTATACGGATGTTTCAGAATGTGTGAAGTTAGTTGTGTGTATAGGAAGGTGGTGTGATCTTATATCTAAGATCGCATGATGTAATATTTCATATTGCCTGAGTTACAGAAGATTTGGTGAAGACTGGTTACTGGATAGTGACAATGGAAGTTGACAGAGTAAGTCTCTGAGTTCTAGGTATATCTTATAGTCGATGAGGATTCAATGAATGTGAGATTAAGGGATGACAGATATGGTACTGAAGATTGTTCGATGGTTTGTGCAAGGTATGAAAATTAGAATTATGTCAGTTGTGGTGTGTGTTCTTGGGAAGACCTATTTGGAAGCCGACTTGAGATTTGTAGCGTGTATCATGAATGGTGAGCATGATTTATGGATGCTAGTCCTTAATTCTTGAATTGTAATTGTTGTATACTTGTTTTAGATATCGTGCACGTATCTTAGCAAGAATTTATGTCATAATTTGTATATTAGGAAAACCTAGTTAGTCGACCTAATGGTTTATTTTTGTAATAGTGTATATATGTAAGATCTTTTCTTTTGAAAAGATATATGATAGATTGTATGTGATGTAAAAGAGGATTGTAGAAGTTGTGAGCTTGAGTCTGTTGGATGTAGAGCAGAGGATAATTATATACTTCATTGGAACTGGTCAAGAAAAGATAATTTCTATCAGACAACTCAAAATATTGTGTATTTATTTATAGACACTTGTGTTGCGAACAGTGAGTTCTGAAGGTGGACATAACCTTCTTTGGGCAATGAGCCTACCCTTCTTTTTCTTGACTCCTAGTAGGGTCTATCCTCTAACAAGGACTGTGTACTCTACTTTTTTAATCAAGTCCTAACAAGGCTAGATCTTCTAACAAGGATACTATACTCTTAGTACATCATTAGTGGGTGTTAATGATGCAGGAGCATCCTGGGTGTAAGAGCAATCTTGCATCACCCAAAAACATTTCTATTTTTTTGAATTCAATAAGGGCTATCTTGTGCAGAGCTGCTATTTATGGAAAGTTAATATTTTTGGTAATTTTTGTATGTGCTCAGAATGATCTGATTTCTTTCTTGGAGGTTCATTTTGGTCATATAAGTCTGCCAGTAAAGTTTCATTGCCAGATCAAGTGTATATTGGAAGATATTGAAGATTTTCGGTATTGGCAGCAGGGTACAGAAACTTCGAACTCAGTTTTGAAGGCTTTAGAGGCCCCGGATGAGGTCGAATTTTGGGCTGAATGAAGCTTGCTTAATTCAAGCGTTGTAGAGCTCCTCGCGCCCTTTCCGAAATGGGGTTACAATAGTCAATCGGGTCAACTGGTGATGACTTATGGTCTTCGGAAGTTGGGTCACCTGAAATGGCGGAAAATGATTTTTCTTCAAAATTTCTGTTCGGGTTTCAAAATTTATTTTGAGCCGACTATGATGTAATGAAATGTAAAATAAAAAAAAATAATTCTGAGTTTGGTCGGCCTTATTGGCTAAATTTCTGGAACCTTCCCAGGCGGTGGAAAATTGCCTATATAAGGAAGGCTGTATTATTGTCTTAGGCAGTTCAGAATAGTTCTGGGTATTGATTCGAGGCTTTGTCCTACAGAATATTGTAAGGGAATGCCCATGTGGCTTTGCATATTGTAATTCTGAAAGTTTGTAATTCCACATTTGTGGAGATAATAAGAAGCCAATTTTCTGTTCTTACATATTGTTGTTGTTTCTCTATTTCTGTTATGTGTTTGTGGTATTAAGGGGAGCACCCTTCATCAGTTAATTCCCATCGAGGTTTTACCTTTAACAGGGTTTCCTCGGCAAAAAATATTGTTTTATCATGTTGGCATTCATTGTGTTCATTGGTTTTGATATTTCTACTATTCAAAGTTTAGAGTTTAATAATCTATCATACAACTGATTCACCCCCCCCCCCCCCCCTCTCAATTGTATTGGTGGACTATTATTCATAACAAATATAAGTTCTTACCTCACATTTTTATTTTGGTTTTTCTTGCCTCTCTGGTTCATCTCCATTTCCACCCACTAGGAAGATCCCTCAGAGGGTGTGGGTATTAAGTTGTAAGAGTGTCGGTAGGGATGGAATTTTGTGAGGCAATATTCTTAGCACCTATGAAACGCATATGGGTTGAAGGGCTTACACATTCTTCAATCTTATTCTCAATTCATCTTTGGGTTCTTTCCACCACATGAGCAGTTCTTTTCTCCATGATTATTTCTTTCCTATCATGCCAAGTTAGTAGTTGTGCGGTGGATAGAGAAACATTTTGGTATGCCTCATCAATAAATTTTGAGTTGTCATCAGCCAAATCATCTAATATAGGGACTGATAATTCAAAATTTCTAACCTATTCCAAGGTCATCATCATGAGGTCCCTTTTATGCACTTCTCTTATATCAACATAGTCTGCCCAATAATCCTCAATATGGGGTTGATGCAAATAATATTTATCCCCATGGAAATTATTATGAACATGGCCCTTGCTATCAAAGGGAGATCTTGAGGATATAGAGACAAATTTATTCTTAAACAAAATCTTTTCTATGGTGGTGGCGGAATCAATAATTTTACAAGTGAAATAGGAAAGGGATACAAGAAAATAATACCCTTTCTTCTTCAACCTAGTGACATTTTTTAAATTTACCGCTTTCCTAAAAATTTCAATTACTACAAAATAATCTAACACATACCTATATAGATTATAGGGATTATGTTCAAGCCCTCAAATCCTAAAGTAGGATAAGTTGTCAAATTGAATGACAACTGCAGCAAAAATTTTCCTTTTCGGTGACCCTCTAATTTTCTTAATTATTACCCACACAAAGGATTAATTGACATTAAAGAACTCACCCATTCTAATATGCTTCTCCAGCTGAGGAAAAATTTCAAAAAATGGCAAGTTATGAGTTAGAGAATCTAGGGTTTTTAGACCTGGCCAAGTCACCTAGGTTATTGCCATTACATAAACCAACAAAGAGCATATGTGGAAGGTGTTAGCTCACCTGAAATGGGTCAATTGGTTATGAAGATGTTATCTGATAATGTCTCCCAGTCAATATATTGATTATTTTCATAGATAATAGTGATAAACATGTACATCCACCCTAGAAACTCTTTGGTTAACTGATTACTAACAAGCCAATTGAACAAAATAATGGAATCCTCAATTTCTTTGACAAAGAGTTATTTCTTGAGAATTGATGGGAGTTGGGACTACCCCTTGCACTTAACTTTGAACTAGGCTATAGCAATTCTATTTAAACACCAGTCTTCTTTATCCTAAAAATGTTCCCAAGCTCTATCAACAGATACATGCACAAACACTTCCCACTCTGGAAATCCTAGGGCATGAGCTACAATTTCAGAATCAATTTTGATGACTACTAGGTCCTCAAAAGCCCAAACTTCACTGGATTCAGGATGATAATGATTTACATAGGCAAAAACCAATTCTCGACAATGGGTTGCTTTAGGAAAATCAATAGCTTCTAGGAGACTATTGTCAATGATTTGCTTCGTAATGTGTGAGCTAGAATTTTCTATAAACCTGCTAAGAATTTATTGAACCTCTTCATGGTCTATCTCTATGTCAAAAATATCATCTAAACCATTATCTATAACTGCAAGTATGATAGGTGTGAGGGCTTTAAAAAGATAGTATAGGAAATAGACAATGCAATCTTCCAATATCCGAGTTGGCTAGGTATAAGAATAGAAGATATGAGAATAAATATTGTCAGATAAACTCATAGAGAGTAAAATTTCATTTCTTTAATTCAGATAGAAAACCAGGAATTTAGCTAGAATTGCACTTCAAACTACCACAACATAAGGAAAGATTTTATAGTCTACCTAGTTTTCTTCTCTCCACACTTGGTTTCTATGAGTTTCATTCTCCAGGTTCTTCATAATGAAGACCAACTCTGCCCACACCACCTTTTTAAATTATTTCATTTGATTTTATTCAAGTTGGTAGCGGTAGTACATTTAAATTTGTATTTTTTTTTATTATGTTTCCTTTGTGACTTAAGGAACATTAAATGCTCTATGTGTGCTAGTACAGCCTTTTAGAATGCATGCATCATTCATAGTCAGGGGGTCGGTGACCAAGCTGAAGTTATACAAAATTTAGATAGTTTTGAACTATGTTAAACATACCCACTACAAATGTTTTGAAGGGGAATGGTCAAGGAATTCAGGGAAGTCGGGGACTTTACAAGATTTCTTCTCAAATAAAAAAGGTAAGGGAGTTCAATAAAACCTTTGATGCAGCAACAAAGAGGGACTTGGGTGGTGGAACAAAAAACTTATTTAACACAGTCAGTATGGTCAACAATCACATGAACTTTATGAAATGCAAATTTAAGTGCTGATTTACTTGAGATTGACCGAGTGAACGTGGCAGAGGAAAGTGAGAAAAATTTATTAGCATACTTGGTTTGAATAAAGATAAGACCAAGGATAAATATCATTGTGGGGGACATGACCATGAATATGTGAAATGTAAAACCCAAAGTTTAAAAATTGGGTAACACCTTGCACTATCATTTCATTTGTTATGACTAAAGGCTTGTGTAAAATAAGTTTGGGATCACTCAGTATAGGTTTCTTTTCTTCCTTTGATATAGGATCATAAGGAGGACTAGAAGAAGCCACAATGGGTTGATAGATAGAATATGTCAGGTGCTTCTCTATGTCCTTTATAGGATTTGGGAGGTGGAACTACAACATAATAAGAGGAATAGAAAGAGTAGGAAGAAGTATTGGTGTAGGATGTGGAGCTGAAAAATTTATTCCCATATCCATACATGATAAAGAACCATTAGGAAGAGTAGTATAATCAAACCCTGAAGGTTTACTTGAGGATTTTATTCTATTGTTTTTGAACTTTTGGTAGGATATGATGAGGACATCTTGATGAGGTTTCAATGGTTTAGGTTTTTCAGGCCAAAATAAATCAAGGGTAATGTTTCCATAGTTAGCTAAGGGTGGATAAAGGCTACAACTAATCATTATAACTTTCTCATTATGAGAAAAATTCAAAAAATTATGAATTTTTGAAGGGATAGCTATCACATAATTGAGCCAAGGATGTCCCAAATTTATACAAAATTGATCTAAGGTAGGGATAATGGTAAAGGTAACATCTAAGAATTTAGTACAAAATTCAACAAGAAGATTGATGGAAACTATAGTATAACAAGTGAAACCATCATACATCTTAATCATAAAATTAGATTTATCATATTTATCTTGAAGATATCAAGTGTATAGAGATGCTCTTCCATGATAACATTCACCATACATACTAGATAAATGAGTACTAACATGAACTCTTGTCTTTTATCTTTGCAATAATGTATAATAGTCAATAAAGTGCCTTTATGATGTCTCTTGAGTAAAAGGTAATGCAAGGTTTATGCTTAGACTTAGGTTACTCAATCAAGTTCACAACATTGATGGCTTCATTAGATATATCATCAATAGCTATAAAGCCCCTATTATTATACCCAATAACATTGGTAGAATAGGAAGGAAAAGAGTTAGTAAATATTTACAACTTTGATTAGGTAACATGAAATATATATTTTCTTTATCATTCACACCATCCACTACTATAACATTAGGATCAATAACTTCTTGGATTTCATGTTTCAAACAGATGCAACCATTTATGCCATCCCTAGTTGATGATGGTATGGAAAAAGTCTTTTGGATCAAAATAAGTTGGCAAGGTCATGGAATTATCTATAGGATGGATGCGAGGAAGCTTCATCACATTATTATTAATAAATTGAAGCATGATTTTATGCAAAGATTCAGAAAGAGGAGTGAAATTATTGTGCTTGAATTTTTAGGAAAAGTGGGCTACAATAGGGGTTGTTGTTGTTGGAAACTGTAATTGAAGTAATTTTTGTATTGCCATTGATGTCAAACCTTAACTAGTAAGATTGTTGCCATTTAAGAAAGTACTATATCTATTTGATTATTGAGAAGGATGTGGGAAAGGTTGATAACAATAACACCTAAGGAAAGGTTGAGTTATCTTGGATACTTCAATGGGTACTTGATTATATGGCACAATGATAAGATAATATTTTGCTTATCTAAGTAAGAAGTAAGACTAAACAAGTAGGCTTAACTGAGCCAAAGTGAAGAAATCTAGTTTAAGCCGAGTGATGTTAGTGTTGACTGAGCTAGTATATGCCGAGTAAATTTAGTGTTGACTAAACATCAGGTAATTGTTGAGGAAACAGTTTTAGTGGTGACCGAGCTTTCTAGTGAAGACCGAGGATTTGGACACAGTATTGACCGAGCATCAGTAATTTACATTTGAGGAAGAATTCAAATTCCTATCCGACATAGTTGAATTCTTGGATTATGTAAAACATGTTGACTTTATTTATTGATTGTATGGAAGCATTTAATGCACTGTAAAACATTTTATTGTAAATCTATTAAGAGATTTGAGATGATTCTAGAAGGATGGATGAAGAACATAAAGTTGGAAAGATTTGATGAATCTAACCTAACCCTTAGATCTACGGAAGAGATTAAGAGGCAAAAGATTGTATTGACCTAATTGAGGAAGTATTAAGGAAACCTAAGCATGAGGTTGAGTAGAGAGAATGTTGGAGTTGTTGTTATTGACTGTATAAGTAGAAACGGTTGAAGGAGAAGGAGTTGTGATTGGTTGAAGGGATTTTCGAGCAGATGAGTAATGGAGATGGAAATGGATCACGTTCAGTAAGCCAACATATGTGTACGGAATTGGATCTGTTATTTGCAAAGTGAGTTGTATATTTTCAGATCAATATTATTGTTACTTTCTAACCATTGTATCAGTCAAAATCCTTTTAACAGAGGTTGACCTAATAGTTATTTGTATAAATCCTTTGTACAAGGTTACATTCTAATGGAATGTATGTAAGTCCTATAACAAGGTGGTTAAAATCCTTTAACCGGGTCACACCTGACAGTGTGTTTGTAACCTTTGACAGGGTTGGCTTTTCACAGAGCTCACTTTAGAAGAGTGAAAATATCAGTAACATGTTACAAAGTGGTTTTTTTCAAATTGGGTTTCCACTATAAATCCTGGTGTTAATACTTGTGTGAATGTTTTGGTTTGAACATTTCTATGTTTTGCAAGTTTAATACTACTGGAAAGTGGACTGCATTGTTATATGTTTCTGTTATGTATTCAGTAATGACTAAGTAGCTATTGTTTGTTAGATCTGATTTGTAGAAGAGTTTGAAAGTTTATTTTATACATCTGGACCTGAGAACAACTAATTTACCCCCCTCTTTGTTGTTCTAAATCATATTAACAATTGGTATCAAAGCTGTTGGTGCTTACAGAGAACAAGTTTAAAGGTACTTGAAGAAAATGATCAGGATGTATAAGGAGGTAACAAAGCTGAATAAGGAGGCACCTCTGACTGCTAAGGAGATGAGAGCTAAATAAGAGCACAACCAAGAAATGTTTGAGATTGCATCTGCCCTAAGCTATCCAGAATTTGAAGACATCAAAGATTTTACAAATGCAAAGAAAATGTGGGACACTCTTGCAAACATCTATGGTGGAGATATAAATGTACTAAGAGCAAAAGCTGAGAGCCTAAGAGGTAAATTTGATGAAATGAAAATGCAAGAAGGTGAGAATAGTGCACAATATTGTGGTAGAACAAAAGAAGTTGTAAATGCTATTAGGGTAGCCAATGGAACTATTGATGATGAGACTGTTATAAGAAAAGTTTTGAGAACTTTGCATCCTATTTATGCCATCAAAATTTTAGCAATTCAAGAATCTAGATGTAACCCTAATAATACTCTTACTCTAGAGATTCTTGTTGGCAAGCTCACTACTTTTGAGCTTTCTAATTTTGATAACTTCATTTTTGCTAATGTTGAATCTACTTTTAAGTCACAATTGGTTCTGAACAAGTCAAAGAAAGAAAAGGAAAGATGCATCAGTGAGATTGAAAGTGGAAGTTACATAGCGAATGAAGAACTTGAAGATCTTGAAGCTCTTATGGCCAGAAGATTGAAAAGGGAAAAAGGCAATTATAAAGGTAAACTCCCTATCATATGTTTCTCATGTAATAAAGTTGATCATATAGTTGCAAGATGTCCTGACAGAGATGATAAGGATGAAGAAAGAGATAGCAAGCACAAAGATAAAAGAGAAGACAGAGGTTACCAAAGGTACAAGGACTACAAAGGAAAAGGTAAGAAATCATGTTACATAGCTTAAGAAGAAGCTGACACTAATAGTGATGATTTTGAGATAGAAGTAGTATATGTTGCTATGAAGGATGAATCTAATGAGGATGAGAAAACTGCACCGATATCCTATGTGAACAAGAATAATAAATGGATTATTGACAGTGGTTGTTCACACCACATGACTGGTGATAAAATTTAAGTTTGATACCTAAGTTATTACAAAGGCAGAAGTGTAAAATTTGGCAATGATGCACCATGTCCTATGAAGGTTAAAGGTCTAATTAAGCTAACTGATAAGATAGTTTGTGAAAATGCCTATTGGATAGAAGGTCTTAATTATAATTTGTTAAGTGTTTCATAGCTTAATAGCACTGGTTACCAAGTGGAATTTCATCACAGAAAGGCTAAGATATTTGATGCTACTGGTGAACTGATTGGAAGTGGAGAACAGACAAGGGGTAATTTGTTCTTTCTAGACCTATCTAAAGAAACATGTTTGATTGCACAATATGATGATATATGGTTATGGCATAAGCGACTATGTCATGTTAACTTTGATAATCTGGTAAAAATTAGTAAGAAGAAGAAAGTGAGAGGACTACCTAGATTGAAGAAACCTAAGAATGTAATGTGCAAACAATGTCAGTTGGGTAAGATGACAAAGTCTAGTTTCAAGAGCAAGACTTTTACTTCTGAAAATGCTTTAGATTTGGTTCATACTGACCTTTGTGGACCGATGGGTGTACAAAGATATTGTGGTGCTAGATATTTTATTCTATTTGTTGATGATTACACCATAATGATGACTGTTATGTTTCTAAAAGAAAAATCTGATGCTTTTCAATTCTTTAAGTGATATTTGGCTAAGGTTGAAAAAGAAACAGGAAGGAACCTAAAGTGTTTGAGATCTAACCGAGGTGGAGAATTCATATCCAATGAATTCAATCTATTTTGCAATGATACTGGAATCAGAAGATGGATGTCTATACCTAGAACACCTCCATAGAAAGGTATTTTCATTACCCAGTCTAAGTATGTTCATGAGATACTAAAAACTTTTGGTATGGAGGACTCAATGCAAATTGGTACTCCCATGGCTACTGGACAAATTGTCTAAAAAAAATGATGTTGCTGAACTAAACCAAACTTTGTATAGGTCCATGATTGGAAAATTGTAGTATGTTGTTCACAGTAGACCAGATATTACTCTACCAGTTGGGATTGTGGCAAGATTCTCTACCAATCCTAAGGAAACACACATGATAGCTATGAAAAGGATAATGAGATATTTGAAAGGACCTACTAAATATGGATTGTACTATAAGAAGCATGAAATATTTGAACTGAAAGTCTATACTAATGCAGATTGGGCAGGAAATGTGGATGACAGAAAAAGCACTAGTGGTGGAGCTTTCTTTCTTGGACAGAGATTAGTTTCCTGGACAAGAAAGAAACAAAATTGCATTTCTCAGTCTATAGCTGAAGCTGAGTATGTTGCTGTAGCAGTGAACTGTTCAAACTTGGTGTGGTTAAAGAAATTGTTGGTAGGCATGAAAGAAGAAATCATTGAACCAGTTGTCATCTACTGTGACAGCACAAGTGCTATCTGTGTGCTATAAATGTGTCACACTTCTATGGATCATTACATGCAAGGAAACTCAAGAATGAGCCCTCACAAATCGATCCATAGCTCCCTAGGCATGGAGTGCAAGGGTTTTTAAGAATGCTCTCAGCTAGAGCTATTTAGCCTATAACCTTGCTAGTAAACCATGCAATGGGAGATTCAATGAAGACAAGGGCAAGAATGTCAATATCCTCAAGAATCAAGAATGAAAATGCAATGCAATGCTATGCTAGAAATGGAAATGGAAATGCAAGCTAAGCTATGAAAGGAAATATGCCCCAGCGAAGATCAAAGGATCAGGCCTCAAAAGGTTAGCCAACTGCATAGAAGAAGGAAAAAGATGATCAAGGTGAACTCAAATTTCAGTTTCGATCCCGAAATGAAAGGAAAATGATGGGATATGAAAGACAAGAAGGAAAAGCCATGATCGGGAAGAAGTGAAAGGTGAGTGCAGTTGATAAACAAGTCCATGAAAGATGAAAGGAGAGCTCTCTCCATATGCAAGATGCAAAACTAAACTAACATGAACCTAAGAATGCAAGCTACATGAAAAGTGGTTTACTTGCAAGGTTACAATGCTAATAGATATCTAATATTCATCACTGAGCGTTATTGGTAGCATCGCAAGATCATACAATACACACTAGCATAACTATGTGGATCTGAATATGATCTATATCAGATAGAAATTTGGGAATCCCACCTAAGCATCAAAGACATGCAGGTCAAGATGACTAGTGTAGTGAGATTACCTAAGTTTGATATAGCAAGATTATGCTCACATCGAGACACAAGAAATTCAAGATGACTATAAGCATGCACTTGCAAAACAGTCAAGGATAATACCTTGTAGGTCCATAGTGTCAAGTAAGACTAGCATAAATGCTCATGACAGTTAGGACCAACAAAATATACCCACAAGTAGGAAAAGCAATAAAACATGTTCTCATTCCCTCAGTCTTCTAGCTATGCATCATTGAAAATGATCATAGGGGGAGGACACTCAGCAAAGAAAGCATCATGGACAGCACACAAAGAAATAAAGCCAAGCAAGTCTCAGTGAGTCAAATGTTTAAGTGCATGTGTCTAGGTCATAGAGTCAAACTTTGAGTATCGCATCTGCCAGTGAGAAATATTGCATCATCTAGACTGCAAGTAGGATATTTGATAAGTGTTGAGAAACACTCGACGCAAGAGTAGTGTTGAAAAACACAATTGGGGTGCCTAAGAAACCCAGATGCACAAAGAGACCCAAGATAAGCTTAAAACAACGTATGCCCCCTAGACTAAGACAAGAGTCATTTCCAGGCTAGGAGAGGCAAAGCGAGAAGTGGAGCGAATGAGCGCCACGCAAGACTGATAGACATAGGTGCAAGGGTCTCAAGTAGTGCCTGTTTCCAAGTTTTCACCACTTGATAGATTTATTGCAATTTTTTCAGGACTTTTTATAATTTTTTTTGTATTTTTGCTACCAAGGCACCTGTTTCCAAGTTTTCACCAAGGCACTTTTTTGATTTTTTGATTTTTTGAATTTTTTGATTTTTTTATATTTTTTCAAGACATTTTATGCTTTTTATGATTTTTTCAGCATCATATATGAATTTTTTTGGATTTTTTTTCAGGATCATAAAGTATGTACAAAGAATGCCCCCAGACAGAATGGGCATCAAACTCCCAATCAAGATCACATCGTGTAGTCCCAATGTCTAGCAACGTGGGGAACGCGAGGGAGTAGCAAGCTAGTGGAAGAGATGGAAGACAAGAGAATGAAGGAGAATGAAGGGAAGAAATCTTCAAAGGCAAACTCCTCAAGAGTACCCAAGCTAGGGAAAAAAATTTCATGAAAAGCATATTTGGACAAGCAATGAAAGGCCAGCATAGGATAAGCCTCAAAAGTGTAATGCAAAAGAAGGAAAGGATGCAGTCCAAAGGAGTAGACATATCAAGAGGCTTCATAGCATCATGTTTTACTCTTTTTATTAGATCAAGACCAAAGGGTAAAAAGATAGTGAAAGGCTAGAATGAATGGAGGAAAATGAATATGAAGGCTAAACATGAAAGGAGTGAAAGCAAGATCATCGTAAGATAGCTCAAAAGATAGCCAAATGTTTGCATATAGTTCAACCTTGTCAAGATCAAAGAGAGAAGATGGAATGGATGAAATATGTAGAAGAACTACGCATGATGCCTGATTGCCAGGTTTTCATCATGGTACTTATCCAAGGTACCACAAGAGAGTGGTTTTCACCATAGGATGAATTTATTTCTCTTTACTTTTGCTACCAAGGCACCTGTTTCCAGATTTTCACCATGGCACATTTTCAATTTTTTCATTTTTTTCTTTCTTTTTGAATTTTTCTATTTTTTTGAATTTTATAATTTTTGGAAGAAAGCAAGCTTTTAGGTAGTGCTCCTTGAAAAGATAAATCATGATATGTCAAGGATTCAAAAATGATATGCTCAAAGATGCTGATAGAGAAAGGAAGATGGGAGAGAAAAATGGAGGATAAGGTTTTATGTAAAGCAAGTGAGGCTGGAAGATAGGAGGAATAGGCAAGTGAGGAAAAAGGATAGAAGGTAGAAGGATAATGAATGTAAGGATTGTGAAAGGGTAGATGGAAAGAAAGGCAAGATCAACGTCGACACAAACCTTGAAGGGTGGTGAGAGGATAGAGGAAACATGAGTGAAGGAATACGAGAAGGAATATAGCGAATATTTAGCAGAGGTTGTGATTCAAGCACATGGAATGGAAGAATGTTTTTGGAAGATGATGAAGTGGAAGCCTTTGGAAGCTTGAATATCAACTTCACTTGTTCCTCAATATTAGACTCTTTCAAGAGAGACTTTGGAATCCATATAGCCTTAGGCTTTTTATTTCCTTTTGATGATTTAGAGAGAATATCTTTAATGATGGATTTTGGAACCCATACTTGTCTTGTAGTTTTCTTCTTAGATATCTCTTTTGACTTTATGCTTCCATGTCGATTAGAGGAGACATGGTGATCTTCTTTTTTTGATGGATTCTTGTATTGCTTCTTTTTCTTGTATTGAACATTCAAGTTACTTCCAAAAGACTTGGGACTTGTGGAAGAAGAAGGATGATATGACTGGTTTAGATGGGTGAGTAGATGAAAAGGATTCAAGGGTATGCATCTATGTTGATCTTGAGGAAAGATAGGAGATGGAGGGACGTAAGGACCCAAGATGGATGACAAATTAGGAGAATTAGGAGGGGAAAGTGAAGGGACATAAGGACCCAAGATGGAGGGAAGACATGAATCCCTTAGCAGTGGTGGGAGAGGTCCAAGGATGGAAGTGGAAGATGCAAAAGGATAATCAATATGTTCATCAGCATCTATATGACAACCAAGGATATCAGCATCTTTTGAGTGAGCATTGAAATTTTCAACAGAATCATGAACATCTTGAATAGGACCAACGTCTTCGATAGGATTGTTCAAAGCTTGCAAAGACTTAGGAAGAGTAGAAAGCGGAAGCAAGCATGGAGCAGTAGAACAAGAAGATGGAAGACTTTGATCTTGACAAGGACCTTTGGATAACACAAGTGCAGAATTTGCTTCTTGATTTTCAATAGACGTAACATTAGCAGTAACAACACCATTTTTAATAACCTTAATGGAAACATCATCTTTGGAAAGTGCAAGTGTGGTAAGGTTATTTTGATCGCCAATAAGCTCAATGGTGCAAGTAGTAGCTTGATCTTGCTTAGGAGATGGTGGAATGAATGCGGAAGAGTGTAGAGGATCAAAAGAACCATGAAATGGATCTAAGACATCATGAAAATAATTGGATGACATGGAGGGTTCTTGATCTTGATCTTTTTTTATATTCTTTTCTTTATCATTTTTAAAGTCCTCTTGACATGGAGCCACTTCTAAGGACAAGGAAGCATGTTGGGATTGTATGGAAGACTTTAGAAGAGATGGTGAAGAATTAGCTGAAGTAGGTAGTATAGCAGACAAAGGCTTAAGATCTTTCGATTTAGCATCATTAGAAGTATTTGCAGCAAATTGAAGGTGAGCTTGAGTTTCTTTAAGAGGTAGCCCTTGAGGATAACTATAGGGAACTGCATGAAAATTATTAGGATCTTCGGTGGATGAAGGATTTGCAAAAGATTTGGAAGACTCAAAAGCTTTAGGAGATGTGTGAGTATTGGAAGAAGTAGGGGATGGAAGGGGACTATCACAAGACAAAGGTTCCACATTAACATGATCTTGCTTGGAAGTGCAATTTTGATTTTCAACAGTGGTATTCTTAGAGGAAAGATTCTTGTAGTAGTAACATTTATAATCAGCGTGTTGCATTTCATAGTCCTCAGGAGTAGTAGATGGATCATCATCAAGGTATTGTCTACAAATATAACCAAACTCTCTTTCAAAATTAGAATCATATGGATCACCATCACAATCTCTCCAATATGATGACCCATTTTCAGTAAGCACGAGTCTACAACTAGGAGGACTCTGAGGAATAGAGGTGTCATAAGTATCACTAAAATGTCCATCATCATAGTCATCAAAAGTATTACAAGGATTGTCACGTTGCTCATTATGGTATGGCTCAAGAAGAAAAGAAAGACTCTTGGGGGAAGTAGAGGAAGAATAAGATCGTGAAGAAGAGGAAGGTGAAGACCTAGTGAAAGAAGAAAACTTAGCTAAGGAAGAATTTGAATGATGTTGAGAAGAGTCATGATAAGATTTGGAAGTTGAAGAAGGAGAATAATGTCTAGAAAGGGCATGGTAAGATGTGGAAGATGAGGAATGATGAGAAGACCTAGAAGATAAAGAGTGATTGGAAGAAGGAGATTGTGAGAGAATCATGTCTATAATCCTAGCAAAGGCGTCGGACTCAAGCATCTTTTTGTTTACTCTTGCCGTAAGTTGATGACTTGCGGGATGGTTGGAAAAATAATATTGTTCGAATTGAGCAATGAGTTTGAGATCATCCCTTCTCAAGAGAGGTTCTATAGCAAGATAGTTGAAACTCATGATTCTAGAAGAGGAGGAATCAAGCATGAAAGAAATGAATAGAAGAGATGAAATAGAAGAAGGTAGACTAGATAATAAGAGGAAAAGAATCAAGAAGACATGAAAATTTTAGGAAGAAGAGAAAGAAGCATGAAGAAAGAAGAGAAAGGATGAAAATGGGAGACTAGGAAGACATGAGAGATGTGGAAGAAAGGTGACCAAGAGTTATTTTGAGCAAATTGATACCATTGAAATTCATTTGGATATTGAGCAACATGACATAGCACCTAAGGTTTGACCTAGATTGACCAAGGATGACTGGAAGTGACAGAAATCACCTTTGGATTGCAAGCAATTGGTCAATGTTTCAGTTTGGCAAGCAATTTGTTTAGTTTTGTTGGTTCCAAATGTAGTGAAAGTAGTAATCAGACAAGTTTGCAAACAGTAGGTGATCAAACATGTCATAGAACACTTGAAACAAGGGCAAAAGCAACCTTGCCAAGACAAGCACTTGTGATATCAAAATAGAAAAATGTTGAGAATCAGTGCTACCATTTTGTTTGAATGTTGAGAACATTGTCACTGGTATAGCACAATCGAAGACAATTCAAGCAATTACTACCTAGAAGGACAAGGCTCATTACTTAGCAACTTGGCCCACAACTTGATGCTCCCTTTCCTCACACCAAGTGGTTGCCCACAAGAGATATTGGCGTTGTCATGGAAGTGTCAAAAAAACAATCAAAGGAACACATATGGTGAGTGTCTTGGGGTGATCCGGGTAAGTCCACTTGGATCAATCCTTGCACCAAGAAGCTAAGCGACTAAAAGAAGGTGGCCTCTATCTAATGGTTCGTAGTAAGGGCTTCTGTTCATAACACCCCTCTTGCTCCTCATAAAGGAATAGGACCTCGCGGCGTCAAGAGTACCTTAAGCATTCTTGCTCAATGCTTTCCCCATGGTCACAATCCCATGAGCTACTAACATCAAGCGAAGACAAGTGTTATGTCTACCAAGGTTTTGTGTCCTCGATAGCCTTGAGATTATAGTGAGTTGGAATCACTCGCCACCAAGGAAAATGATGACAAGGTTGTCCCCACTTGGTTCGTTCCTCTTGATTGCTCAAGAGCAGGCCCACTAAAGGATCTTATACTAGACAAAGAATGGATGATTTTTGAGGTTCAAGGTTTTTGGTTCACCACAAGGGTGAAGAGCATACTCCCCTATCCCAAAAATCTCTCCCAAACACACCAAGCAAAGATTCAATTGCCCCCTTGCTTTCAAAATCCCAAGATGGGTCAAGATTTATGTTTCACCACAAGGGTGAAGAGCATACTCTCCTACCACCTCAAAATTTCTACAACAAGGTATTAAGTGCCTATGAAAGGAAACAACTAGTATATGCCGCACTTAATAAAGAAAGCAATTAAACAAGCACTTGATTTGGTTTTTATGCTTAGGGAAGCCCTGCAAAAACCATTAGTATCCCTCTTTGACATGCGATTTTAGCAAATTTCAAGCAAGAAGCACCTACAACCACAACTTGTTAGACCAACAAGAGTTAGGAGAATCAAAATCCAAAATCTAACAATGATTAGTACATGAAAAATTAGATAATCTACACAAATAACTGATCAAATGATAAAATCTGAAAATGAAACCATCATGGTTGGATTAGGCTTGGAAAGACCTTTCCAACGATATATCACACTTAAACTTTTGATACCATTTGCAAAATTTCAAAAAAAAAATGGGCACGACACGGATTTGAAAACGCTGGAAATTTCAAAAATTTTCAAAAAGATAGCAGAGAACCTGAAACTTGCAAGATAGATACAATAGCCCAAAAATAGCTCTTTGTCAAGTTCAGGCTATATACCTCAGACTTCACCAGTATCACGTGACACAGTTTCCTATAGCCGAGCGATATACCTCAGTCTGGGTGATATACTACACAATAGGCGGGCGATACTTCGCACGACACCAAACGATATACCTCAATACTACCATGCAATTCTTCTCTAGCACGAAGTGTCGCATGCGTATAGTAAGGTATATCGCACAATATACCTGAGAAGTATTGCGCGATACTCTGAGACAAAGAACCAGAACCTGCAAAATTTTTGAAAAATAATCCAAAAAATGACGAAAATGCAAGAAACTAAAAGGCAAAGCCTATCTACTCTGCCCCACAGTGGGCACCAAAAATTTGTGCTATAAATGTGTCACACTTCTATGGATCATTACATGCAAGGAAACTCAAGAATGAGCCCTCACAAATCGATCCATAGCTCCCTAGGCATGGAGTGCAAGGGTTTTTAAGAATGCTCTTAGCTAGAGCTATTTAGCCTATAACCTTGCTAGTAAACCATGCAATGGAAGATTCAATGAAGACAAGGGCAAGAATGCCAATATCTTCAAGAATCAAGAATGAAAATGCAATGCAATGCTATGCTAGAAATGGAAATGGAAATGCAAGCAAAGCTATGAAAGGAAATATGCAAGTGTTACAACCCAAGCTAATTAATCTATGTGAGCTAATCTAGAGCATAGAAATGAAACTAATCTAAGAAAGCATAAATATGAAGCTAAGCTAAGAATGTAAGAATGAGATGTAGAATGCAAGAATGAGATGTAAATGCCAAGAATGCTCCAAATCTTCAAAAGCTCCAAAGTGACCTAGAAGTCCTACAGCATAAAGTTAGCATAAAAAGTTGGGGATCTAAAATGAAGAAGAGAGCTCTCCTTTTAAAGGAAATGAGGAGGAATGGACCATGGAGATTAAGAGGCAAAAGATTTAATCAACAGTGGAGCTTAAAAGAGGAGCAATCCATGTCCACAAGTATCCTCCAATGAGAAAATAGGAGTTGACTTTTGTGTCCATATGAGACAAAAAGTACTTTTTCCCTTTTTAATAAAATAAGAATAATGCTTTATTTGTGCAACTTAGGATAAGAGGAAAAGTGGGGGCTTTTATTTATTTAAAAGGGGAGGAAATATTCTTTTTAAATAAATAAAGACTTAGGATAAAATGGTTAGCCCATAGAAAATAATCAAATAAATGATAGAACTAAGATTTGATCAAGAGCAAGTAATTTATGATTTAGCAAAAGGGGCTAATAGTCTAGGTGACCATTTTTAGGTGCATACACTATCAACATATCTAAGAATCTAGTGATGCACACAAAGACTAAACACATTGCCATTAAGTATCACTACTAGAGAGAATTGGTACAAGATAAAGAGGTCAGAATGGAATATGTGAATACAAAGGAACAACTAGCAGACATATTCACAAAAGCTTTACCTAAAGAATCTCATGAGTATCTGAGAAGTCAATTAGGTGGTCTTCCCCTAACTGAGGCTACCTAGTCAAGCTAGGAGCACTGCATCAAATGTGTTGCAAAAAGTATCTAAAAAATTGATACAGAGATAGGTCACACTTTAGGAGCAGCCTAGAGTTGTGAAAAATACAGCAAATCTGATAATCAGTCATAAGCCAAGATGACAGAGGGAGACACAATGTTACTAAACTGACAAGATGATATCTACATCTGCAGGATGTAAGTTTTTTAGTTGTTGCTTTGGCATTATTGTCAAAGAGGGAGATGAATAAGATGAAAACATGTGGTGATATTTCATGGAAGATCAAGTAAGAGGGAGAAATTCAGAGGAAAGGAACTAAGAAGAGATCAAGTGGATGTTATTATGTGGACGGTCATGTATGAAGGCTAATTGATTCTAAATCAAAATGAAGCTAAGGATATTATAACTATTTTTAATGGACAAATAAGTTTTGGATTGGTTGGTGATTCATGTGTTATTCATATGGTGTTGCCATCAATGCCAAAGAGGGAGATTGTTGGAAACTGTAATTGAAGCAATTGTTGTATTGTCATTGATGTCAAACCTTAACTGGTAAGACTGTTTCTATTTAAGAAAGTACTATATCTATTTGATTATTGAGAAGGATGTGGGAAAAGTTGATAAAAATAGCACCTAAGGAAAGGTTGAGTTATCTTGGATACTTCAATGGGTACTTGATTATATGGCACAATGATAAGATAATGTTTTGCTTATCTAAGTAAGAAGTAAGACTAAACAAGTAGGCTTAACCGAGCAAAAGTGAAGAAATCTAGTTTAAGCCGAGTGATGTTAGTGTCGACCGAGCCAGTATATGCCGAGTAAATCTAGTGTTGACCAAACATTAGGTAATTGTTGAGGAAGACAGTATTAGCCGAGGAAATAGTTTTAGTGATGACCAAGCTTTCTAGTGAAGACCAAGGAGTTGAACACAGTACTGACCGAGCATTAGTAATCTACATTTAAGGAAGAATTTAGATTCCTAGATGACAGTTGAATTCTTGGATTATGTAAAACATGTTGACTTTATTTATTGATTGTATGGAAGCATTTAATGCACTGTAAAATGTTTTATTGTAAATCTATTAAGAGATTTGAGATGATTCTAGAAGGATGGACGAGGAACATAAAGTTGGAAAGATTTGATGAATCTGACCTAACCCTAAGATCTACGGAAGAGATTAAGCGGCAAAAGATTGTATTGACCTAATTGAGGAAGTATTAAGGAAACCTAAGCATGAGGTTAAGTAGAGAGAACGTTGGAGTTGTTTTTATTGATTGTATAAGTAGAAAAGGATAAAGGAGAAGGAGTTGTGATTGCTTGAAGGGATTTCTGAGCAGATTAGTAATGGAGATGGAAATGGATCACAAGCAGTAAGACAACATATGTGTATGGAATTGGATCTATTATTTGCAAAGTGAGTTGTATGTTTTTAGATCAATATTACTATTAGTTTCTAACCATTGTATCAGTCAAAATCCTTTTAACAGAGGTTGACCTAACAGTTATTTGTATAAATCCTTTGAACAAGGTTGCATTTTAATGGAATGTATGTAAGTCCTATAACAAGGCGCACTCCTAACAAGGTGGTTAATATCCTTTAACCGGGTCACACCTGACAGTGTGTTTGTAACCTTTGATAGGGTTGGCTTTTCACAGAGCTCACTTCAGAAGAGTGAAAATATCAGTAACATGTTACAAAGTGGTTTTTCCCAAATTGGGTTTCCACTATAAATCCTAGTGTTAATACTTGTGTGAATGTTTTGGTTTGAATATTTCTGTGTTTTGCAAGTTTAATACTACTGGAAAGTGGACTGCATTGTTATATGTTTTTGTTATGTATTTGTATCATCTTAAAATGGAAGCACTTCCATGTTAAGAGTGTTTAGCCCTCTGAGTGAGTGGTCTGGGTCATGTCAAGCACCTGGAATTAGCTCTTTTTTTAGATCATACTTGTTCTCCTCATTCTGCTTCTATATGTCCCTGATTTTCACTCCAATTTGCATTTCCTAGCATTCTGGGTCAGGATTCTAAGGTTTTTGACCATAAGGTCAAAGTCAACCTTATGGGGTCAAAGTTGACCTCTATCCTGACCTAGTCAGGATTGACCTCTATCCTAACCTGGTCAGGATCAACCTTGACCCTGACCTAGTCAAATACAACCTCATCCTTGACCCCCTGTCCAGATTTCAAATTTCCTTGACTTCTGGGTGTCGGGTTTCGGGGATATTTGTTTCCCGCCTCCAAGTCAACCATTTCAAGTTTCAGAAAGGGAGATCCTAAAATTGCATTTAATCTAGGTATATTTTCTAAAGGTTAGGACCTAATTGGGAATTAATTCTCCAAGGTGGTCCCTCTAGAGGATTGTGCCCTAGTTCACTATAAAAGGAGGCCTTCCTCTCTGATTTTCTCCATCAAGTTTTGTATGAACATCTCTCAAGCTCTCAAGGTGATCAAGCAAGCATTTATTCAAGCATTTAAGTTATCTTCTCCATCCAAGTTCTCCATTGAAGATCAAGGATTCAAGCATTCAAGCCATTGAAGGGATTTGGTTCAAGCATTCAAGATTCATCATTCAAACCCTAGATATAGCCATCATGATGGTGTGATCTTCCTTCAAGATCCTTTTGTTCATCTTCAAGATCCATTCATTCTTCTATCAAGGTGGATTTCAAGCATACAAGCATGGAGGTTTTGTATTTACTTTCATAGTTTTGATTTACATTTACCATCGTTGTGTTCAAGCTTTCATATCAACATACTTGTTTACATTCAAAATACAATTACATATCTATCGAATTGCATAGCTTCATTGTTAGATCCATTTCTACTACTTTCTAGCATTCTTATTTCAATTTCAATATTAAGGTTGATTCCAAACCGGGGTTTAACCAAGACAAACCCCTCAAACAAACAACAAAACCATTTTTCATGCAGGTACAGGTGCAAAATTTTAGATCTAAGAGTAGATTTGGATACCCTTTTCGGTGAACTTCTGAGATTTGTGAACAAAGTTAGAATCAACCTTCAAATAAAGAATGTAGCCTTTGACCTTTTATGAGGGTCAAAGACTACCTGTCATCGGAAAGACAAAATATTTTTGGGTTTTCTTCATCTTAGCATTTCCAGTCCGAAACAGGTTGCAGAATTGCCCAAAAGTACACACAGACATCAAAAATTGGCATTTTCTAGATTTTCCCTAATTTGAGGTTAGTACTTGTATTTCAATTATTTAAGATTTCAAGCATAATTCTCCATAGGGAAATATAGGGTTTTTCTCTCTCTTTCATATTCTCCATAGATTGATTTGATTGTGCATTAACCTTTTGGTTGATCAAATTGGATCTCTCCTTTGGGAATTTGGATTTAGAAGTGGATCTCATATTTCCCCCATACATACACATTAAATAGAGATGATTCCATTTTACCTCTATTCATTATTCAGTAATGACCGAGTAGCTATTTGTTGTTAGATCTAATTTGTAGAAGAGTTTGAAAGTTTATTTTATACATCTAGACCTAAGAACAACTGATTCACCCCCCCTCTCTATTTTTCTAAATCATATTAACATTTATTGTTCTCACTTGAGAATCAATGTAATTAGAGAAATTTGTTCCATTGAGTTTGATAAAGTTCTTATTTTTTAATAAAGTCTTAAAATATTAGATGAGAATATTCATTACTATCAACTGGAATCAAAGATGAAGAGGGTTCATATTGACTCACTTAAAACTAATAATTATGAAGTGTTGCGTACAATTGTGGGAAAGATGTGAAGTCAAAAAATACAAGTTTATCTCTAATGTCTTTTTGAAAATTATTAATGAAAATCCTTAAACATCACCATTAGGAATGGGACAATTGATTTTTGCATACTTATTTTTCTATCTACAAATGAAATCAATTACTTTTTGTTTAACACCTTGTTTACAATGCACTAAATCAATCAAAGTAACTTGAGGCCTGACATTATATTAAAAATATTAAATGAATTCATTAGCCAATTGTTGAAAAATATAAATTTAATAATTATGAAATTAAAGAAACCATTCCAAAGCTTTATCTTTTAAAAAAGAGGGAATAATTTTACAAGTCTTTGGTCATAGTGAAAGTCGCTACAAAAAGTAGAAAATATTTGTGCGTGAACATAGGGATAACCTTGTCCATTATATTTCTCCATATATAGAACCTTTATGTGTTGTAGAAGAGGAGTGTGAAGGATTACAATGAAAATTGGGTTAGCAATAGACTGTGTAGGAATAGTGGATTTGGATTAGATTATAGTAGAAAAGTATTTTTGAAAAGATGAGACATTTTGCAAAAAATGGTTTTGGTGGCTTTAGTGAAAGAATTGGATTGAGAAATATTATATTGTGATGGAAGATTCAAAGGTATAATATGATAGGTAGGTCAAACATTTTGATATTTAGGTCAAGGAGATGGTTGAGAAAAAATAGGAGATTGGTTAAAGGTGGCACATAGGTATATTAACTAATAGGATTCCCCCAACTAATAATATGAGTAGCTTTACCATTTTTTGTAGTGGTATCCATGATGTAATATGTGTATGTGAGTACATTAGATAGATAATGGTAATCTCAACTTGGTAAATAGAGGAGTGGAATGTCTAAGAACCTCGACATAACTAGCCAATTTCATAGTGTTTACATCCACCATGTGAGCAATACCACATAGAATATCCACACCATTCATCATTTTGAATTATAAACCCCCGTATACTTTCAATCAAGGGGATTACCTCCCCACCCAAGTGATCTTGGCTCAAAAAATTTGAATATCTTCTGATTTCTTGTCAATCTTACCAATTTTTTCAATATATGCTTGATTTGAAAAGTCATCCTCATCATGAGAAATATGAAGGGAATGATTCTCAAAAAAATTAGGCATGGTAGGTGAAAGATTAAGTGAAGTGGATTCACTCGATCTCCTAGGGAATAAGTTAACAAACTTAGGCTCAACACCCTTAGTGGTTAAGCCATGAGAAGCTTGTCGGAAACTACAATTGAAGCAATTGTTGTGTTGTCATTGATGTCAAAACCTTAACTCGTAAGACTGTTGCTACTTAGGAAAGTACTATATCTATTTGAGTGTTGCTAAGGGGATAGGCAAGGTTGGTAACAATATCACCTAAGGAAAGGTTGAGTTATCTTGATACTACAAAGTGTACTATGTTGTACAATGATGGGACAATGTATTGTTTATCTTAGCAAGATTGAAGACTAAACTGGTAGGCTTGACCGAGAAAAAATGGAGAAATCATGTTCAAACCGAGTAATGTTAGTGTCGACCGAGTTAGTTTATGCCGAGAAAAATGTTAGTGTCAACCAAACATCAGTTAATTGTCGAGAAAGACAGTATAAGCTGAGGAAACATTTTTTGGTAATGACCGAGCTTTCTACATGAAGACCAAGTAGTTGATCACAGTATTAACTAAGCATCAGTATTCTTATATTTGAAGAGAATTCAGATTTGGAGCCGACATTGTTGAATTATTGGATTATGTAAAATGTGTTGACTTTATTTATTTATTGTTTGAAAGCATTAAATGCATTGAAAAATGTTTTATTGTAAATCCTTGAGAGATTTGAGATGTTTCTAAAAAAGGAGCTGAAGAACATAAAGCAGGTAGATTCAATGAATCTGACCTAACCCTAAGATCTATGAAGGAGATTGAGCGGCAAAAGATGAGTTAACCTAATTGAGGAAGTATTAAGGGAAACTAAGCATTAGGTATGTGTGTGCATGGGTGAAAAGAGGATGCTGGAAGATCAGTAGACGTTATTGACTGTATAAGCAGAAAAGGTTGAAGGAGAAGTGTGGTGATTGCTTGAAGAAAAGTTTCGAGAAAATCAGAGATGGAGATGGAAAAGTTTCAAAGTTAGTAAACCAACATTTGTGTATGGAATTAGATTTGATATTTGCAAAGTGAGTTGTATGTTTTTTAGATCAATACTACTGCTACTTTCTAACCATTGTAATAGTCAAAATCCTTTTAACAGAGGTTGACCTAATAGTCATATGTTTAAATCCTTTGAACAAGGTTGCATTCTAATGGAATGTATGTAAGTCCTATAACAAGGCTCACTTCTAACAGAGTGATTGAAATCCTTTAACCGGGTCACACCTAACAATGTGTATTGTAACCTTTGACAGGGTTGGCTTTTAACCGAGCTCACTTTAGAAGAGTGAAAATAATAGTAGCATGTTACAAAGTGGTTTTTCCTAGATTGGGTTTCCACTATAAATCCTAGTGTCAATGCTTGTATGAATGTTTTGGTTTAAAAATTTATGTGTTTTACAAGTTAGATACAGCTGAGTAGTGGATTGCAATGTTATATGTTTCTATTATAGAATCAGTGATGACTTATTTGGTTTTGGTTGTTAGATCTGATTCAAAGAAAAGTTTTTTGAAGTTTGACTTATACATCTGGACCTGAGAACAACTTATTCACCCCTCCCCTCTCTGTTGTTCTAAATCATATTAACAATTGGTATCAGATTTGTGTTGCTTATTATTGGTGTTTACAGAAATCAATTTTAAAGGGACTTGAAGCAAATGATCAGGATGTATAAGAAGGAGGTACCGAAGCTGAATAAGAAAAACTTCCCTGCATGGAAAAGATTGATGAAGCTTCATCTGGTCGGTATTGGTGATTCTACAAAGTACTACATTGAGAATGACTATGTCTCACCTGTCGCACCTTTGACTGCCAAAGAAATGAGAGCTAAGCAAGAACATAATCAGGCAATGCAATAAATTGCATCTACCCTAAGCTATCCATAATTTGAGGACATTAAGGATTGCACAAGTGCTAAGGAGATGTGGGACACTCTTGCAAAGATCTATGGTGGTGACATAAATGTACTGAAAGCTAAGGCCAAGAGTCTCAGAGGTAAGTTTGATGAAATGAGAATGCAAGAAGGTGAGAACATTGCACAATATTGTGGTAGAATAAAAGAAGTTGTGAATGCTATTAGAGGAACAGGTGGGACTATTGAGGATGAAACTATAATTAGAAAAGTACTAAGAACTCTACATCCTATATATGCTATTAAGATCTCAACTATTCAGGAATCTAGATGTAACTCTACAAATGTGCTTGCTTTGGAAAGTTTGGTTGGCAAGCTGACTGCTTTTGAACTCTCTAACTATGATAACTTCACTGTTGATAGTATTGGTAATGTTGAATCTTCTTTTAAGTCACAATTAGTTTTGGATGAGCCAAAGAAAGAAAAAGAAAGATGCATTAGTGAAAGTGAAAGTGATAGTGACACTTCTGATGAAGAACTTGAAGATCTAGAAGCTCTTATGGCTAGGAAACTGAGAAGGGGGAAAGGAAAATATAAAGGTAAACTCCCTATTATATGTTTTGCATGTAATAAAGTTGGTCATATAGCTTCTAGATGTCCTGATGGGAATGATAAAGATGAAGAAAGAAAAAGAAAACACAAAGACAGAAGAGATGACAGAAGCTACCGAAGGTACAAAGACTACAAAGGAAAAGGTAATAAATCTTGTTACATTGTTGAAGAAGAAACTGACACTGATAGTGATGATTTTGAAATTGAGGTAGTCTATGTTGCAATGAAAAATGAATCTAATGAGGATGAGAAAACTACATTGATCTCTTATGTGAACAAGAATGACAAATGGATTATTGACAGTGGTTGTTCACATCACATGATTGGTGCCAAGAGTAAGTTTGAGACCTTACATCATTATAGAGGTAAAAGTGTAAAATTTGGTAATGATGCACCATGTCCTATTAGAGGAAAAGGTTTGATTAAACTGACTAATAAGATCTCTTGTGAAAATGCATATCAGGTTGAAGGTATAAATTATAATCAACTAAGTGTTGCACAGCTCAATAGCACTGGTTACCAAGTGGAATTTCATCACAAGAAAGCTAAAATATTTGATGCTACTGGTGAACTAATCGGAAGTGGAGAACAGACTAGAGGTAATTTGTTCTATCTTGACCTATCTGAAGAAGCATGTATGGTTGCACAACTTGATGACATTTGGTTATGGTATAAGAGGATATGTCATGTTAACTTTGATAATCTGGTAGAAATAAGTAAGAAGAAGAAAGTAAGAGGTCTACCTAGATTGAAGAAACCTAAGAATGTGATGTCCAAGGAATGTCAGTTAGGAAAAATGACAAAGTCAAGTTTTAAGAGCAAATCCTTTACTTTTGAAAACATTTTAGATTTGGTTCATACTGACCTTTGTGGACCTATGGGTGTACAAAGTTATTGTGGTGCTAGATATTTTATCTTGTTTGTTGATGATCATACCAGGATGATGCATGTAATGTTTCTAAAAGAAAAATATGACGCTTTTCAATTATTTAAGTGGTATTTGGCTAAGGTTGAGAAGCAGATAGGTAGGAACCTGAAATGTCTTAGATCTGACCGAGGTGGAAAATTTACATCAAATGAATTCAATCTATTTAGCAATGAAAGAGGGATCAAAAGACAGATGTCTACACCTAGAACACCTCCACAGAATGGTATAGCAAAGAGAAGAAATAGATCTATCTTGTATTGTGCAAGGACATTGTTGATTGAAAAGAACGTGGCACAAAAATAATGGAAAGAAGCTATAAGTACATTTGTCTACACTCTTAACCGGGTACAAATCAAGAAAGGTTCAAATTTGACACCCTGTGAATTATGGCATGGGCATGCACCGAGTGTTAAATACTTTAGAATCTTTGGAAGCAAGTGTTACATATTAAAAGACAATAGGAATGGAAAGTTTGATGCTAAAAGTGATGAAGGCATATTTCTAGGCTATTCCACAAAAAGTAAAGCTTATAAGTGTTTGAACTCTAATACTAACAAAATTGTGGAAAGTGTGAATGTCAAAGTTGATGAGTATGCAGAAACAAATGAAGCTGACAGCAAAAGAGAACCAGAAGATTATAGATCTTTTGTGTATATTGAAGAAGAAGAAGAGGCAAGTAACAAACCTACACCTGATGTTGAGTCTCAGGTAAGCAATGCCAAGCGATAGGAAGATACTACCAAGCATCAAGAAAATAGTGTCGAAAGAGAACAAGAACATGTCAAGCAACAAGATAATGTTGTCGAGTATCCGAAAGAGGTTTTCGAGCATTCAGAAGCTGAATCTAAAAATCTTGTTGAGGAACCTGATGAAATAGAGGAGAGAAGAGCTGAACCTATTTTAGCAAAATATGTAAGAAGACATCACAAGCCTGAACAGATAATTGGAGACAAACATACTGGAATTCTGACCAGAAGTAAGACAAAGGATCCAACATGTTTACTGTGTGAATTTGAACCTAAGTCAACTAGAGAGGCATTAGAAAATGAAGACTGGATACAAGAAATGAATGAAGAAATAGACCAGATAGAGAAGAATGATACTTGCACTCTGGTGCCGAGACCTAAACACAAAAATGTTATAGGAACAAAGTGGGTGTTCCGAAATAAGTTGAATGAAAAAGGTGAAATAACTAGGAACAAAGCTAGGCTGGTATGCAAAGGCTATGCACAAGAAGAAGGAATAGACTATGGGGAGACATTTTCCCCTGTAGCTAGATTGGAAGGAGTAAGAACTCTACTTGCATATGCTGCTTATAAAGATTTCAAGGTTTATCAAATGGATGTCAAGTTTGCATTCTTAAATGGTATACTAGAAGAAGAAGTTTACATAGAACAGCCAAAAGGTTTTATTGATCCAAACAGAAGAAACATGGTATGCAAACTAAACAAAGCACTATATGGATTAAAACAAGCTCCCAAAGCATGGTATGAGAGATTTCATAACTACTTGATACATATTGTATTCTCAAGAACAAATGACACAAGCAATCTATACATGAAAGATGAAGAAGGTAAAGGTATTCTGTTGGCAAAAAAATTTGTTGATGATATTCTTTTTGGTGGACAAGATGCTTTGTGTAAAAGATTTTCAAATGAAATGCAAACTGAATTTGAAATGAGCATGTTTGGTGAGATCAAATTCTTTATTGGTTTACAAGTATATCAAATGAAGAAAGGAATTTTCATTACACAGTCTAAATATGTTAATGAGATATTGAAAACTTTTGGGATGGAAGATTCTAGACCAGTGAGTACTCCTATGGTTACTGGACAAAAGTTATCTAAGAATGATGATGCTGTAGAAGTGAACCAGACTATGTACAGATCCATGATTGGAAAATTGCAGTATGTTGTACATAGTAGACCAGATATTGCACTAGCTATTGGGATTGTGGCAAGATTCTCTGCCAATCCCAAGGAAACACACATGATGGCTATGAAAAGAATTATCAGATACTTGAAAGGGACTGCTGACTATGGGCTATATTATAAGAAGGATGAAAGATTTGAACTAAGAGTATATACAGATGCTGATTGGGCAGGAAATGTAGATGATAGAAAGAGTACTAGTGGTGGAGCTTTCTTTCTTAGACAGAGATTAGTCTCCTGGATGAGCAAGAAACAAAATTGCATTTCCCAATCTACTACTGAAGCTGAGTATATTGCTGTTGTAGTAAACTGTTCAAATCTGGTATGGATAAAACAATTGTTGGTAGGCATGAAAGAAGAAATCACTGAACCTGTTGCTATTTTCTGTGACAACACAAGTGTTATCAACATTTCTAAGAATCCAGTGATGCATACTAAGACCAAGCACATAGCAATCAAGTATCACTACTTGAGAGAATTGGTACAAGATAAAGAAGTCTGAATGGAATATGTGAATACAAAGGAACAATTAGCAGACATATGCACTAAATCTTTACCTAAAGAAGCACATGAGTATTTGAGAAGTCAATTAGGGGTCCTTCCCCTAACTGAGGCTGCCTAGTTAAGCTAGGAGCACTACATCAAATATGCTACAGCAGAATATCTGACAGATTGATGCAGAAGATTGTCACACTTTAGGACTGGACTAGAGTTGTGAAGAAGAGCAAAGACAAGGAATCAGTCATAAGCAAGATGACAGAGGGAGAAACACTGAGCTATACAGATAATATCTACATCTGATGGATGTATGTTTTAGTTGTTGCTTTGGCATTTTTGTCAAAGAGAGAGATGAACTGAGATGATATAATAACAGATGACACTGAAAAGAAAAGTAAGAAGATGATGAACTGAAATGAAGGATCAAGATAGAGGGAGATCTGGATATTTCTAACGGTCACATAAGTGAGGCTAATAGATTCTGAATCAGAATTAAGCTAAGAATATTACACATTTTTTTATAATGGACAAATAAGTTTTTGGATTGGTTGGTAATCCATGTGTTATTCAGATGATATCATATGGTGTTGCCATCAATGCCAAAGAGTGAGATTGTTGAAAACTGCAATTGAAGAAATTGTTGTGTTGTCATTGATGTCAAAACCTTAACTCGTAAGATTGTTGCTACTTAGGAAAGTACTATATCTATTTGAGTGTTGCTAAGGGGATAGGCAAGGTTGGTAACAATAGCACCTAAGGAAAGGTTGAGTTATCTTGATACTACAAAGTGTACTTGACTATGTTGTATAATGATGAGACAATGTATTATTTATCTTAGTAAGATTGAAGACTAAACTGGTAGGCTTGACCCAGCAAAAATGGAGAAATCATGTTCAAGTCGAGTAATGTTAGTATCAACCAAGTTAGTTTATGCCGAGAAAAATGTTAGTGTCGACCAAACATCAATTAATTGCTGAGAAAGACAGTATAAGCTAAGGAAACATTTTTTGGTAATGACCGAGCTTTCTACATGAAGACCGAGTAGTTGATCACAGTATTGACAGAGCATCAGCATTTTTATATTTGAAGAGAATTCAGATTTGGAGCCAACATTGTTGAATTCTTGGATTATGTAAAATGTGTTGACTTTATTTATTGATTTTTTGAAAGCATTAAATGCATTGAAAAATGTTTTAGTGTAAATCTTTGAGAGATTTGAGATGTTTCTAGAAAAGGATCCGAAGAACATAAAGCAGGTAGATTCAATGAATCTGACCTAACCCTAAGATCTACGAAGGAGATTGAGCGGAAAAAGATGAGTTAACCTAATTGAGGAAGTATTAAGGGAACCTAAGCATTAGGTATGTGTGTGCATGGGTGAAAAGAGGATGCTGGAAGATCAGTAGATGTTATTGACTGTATAAGCAGAAAAGGTTGAAGGAGAAGTGTGGTGATTGCTTGAAGAAAAGTTCTGAGTAGATCAGAGATGGAGATGGAAAAGTTTCAAAGTCAGTAAACCAGCATTTGTGTATGGAATTGGATCTAATATTTGCAAAGTGAGTTTTATGTTTTTCATATCAATACTACTGCTACTTTCTAACCATTGTAACAGTCAAAATCCTTTTAACAGAGGTTGACCTAACAGTCATATGTTTAAATCCTTTGAACAAGGTTGCATTCTAATGGAATGTATGTAAGTCCTATAACAAGGCTCACTTCTAATAGAGTGATTGAAATCCTTTAACCAGGTCACACCTAACAGTGTGTACTGTAACCTTTGACAGGGTTGGCTTTTAACCTAGCTCACTTCAGAAGAGTGAAAATAATAGTAGCATGTTACAAAGTGGTTTTTCCTAGATTGGGTTTCCACTATAAATCCTAGTGTCAATGCTTGTGTGAATGTTTTGGTTTAAACATTTATGTGTTTTACAAGTTAGATACATCTAGGTAGTGGACTGCAATGTTATATGTTTCTATTATAGAATCAGTGATGACCAAGTTGGTTTTGGTTGTTAGTTCTGATTTAAAGAAAAGTTTTTTGAAGTTTGATTTATACATCTGGACCTAAGAACAACTGATTCACCCCCCTCTCTATTGTTCTAAATCATATTAACAAAGCTATGAGTCTATAACTTACTCTTGCCAAGATATTAGATTTGAGACAATAGGTTATAAAACTCATACACAAGAAAAATAGGAAAAGAAAAGATAATGGAAATTAATTATGCTCTCAATTCCTTTTATATGACTTTAAATAATAATGCAAGAAATTAACAATGATATGCAATTATAAAAATAACACAAGTGATTAAACAATCTAATATAGTAATAGAATAATCAACTAACTACCTATTAAGAAATATGAGCTATTGAAATGATAACCAAAGAGTATAAAATATGAATTAATATCTTTGAATATGAAAATGAAATTCAATTAAACTCATATCTAAATACATAAATAAAAAATTATGCAAGCTATACCAGGCTCACCAAAATGTAGATTGTGGAAATGGGGTTCACTACACTAAACATGCAAACTAGGAATCAAACTAATTCACATCAACATATAATAAAGAATAATCAACAGGTCCAACTTCAAACCCTTAGGAGATCTGGGCACAATGAATTATGTTATTATTCTTTTATCATTTGATATGATTGGATAAAGATAAAAATAGAAAATGAAATAAATAGGTACAAATATGTAAAATTAACAATAATACACATAAACAATAAGCTACAGAAGTGTCGGTCTATGTGGCTAGGTGTCAATGACCTGAAGATGCCTCATGAAAACTTCATGAATAGATTTGGGATCAAGATGCCCTATAGATCATCTCCCTAAAATTTCATTGAAAAAGTGTTGATCATTGTGGCTAACTAACAATGACCACTAGTAAATTTTAGCTTATTTTTCAATGAGGATTAGTCGATTATTAGACGCCCATTGGTCGGCTAATTGACTATAATGGTCGTCGGAGTTTTTTAGTCGATATTACGACACATCAAGTGTCCATCAAAATTGTGACGTCAACAGTGGTTGAATTATCGACGGAGATGACGTCGAAATCATTGCTTCAACCTGGAAGAATTGCCTATTATATCGTTTACCTCAACGACCAATGTTGGTCGAAAGTGCAACGTGGAATCGTCGTAATAAACATCGACTATATAGCTCTCTCATCGATACTCCTATTCTTTGTTGGTAGAAAATGCGACCGAAAATTTAATTTTTTAAAAATATATATATATATATTGATTATCAAATTAAGCACAGCAATATTATGTCGTTGTTGTTTACTATTTGGGAAAGGCTTTCTCGAACTGCCACTCTCCACTACCCGCCATTTCCACCTTAGCATTCCCATTTCTTGGGGATATTTCTCACCGCGTATGACAAGGTAGAGCTCCTTGTCCATTTCCAGGTGTACATCTTCTTTCCTCAATCCTACATGCAATACATATGAGACTATGAAGAATGATAAGAGAGAATAGATGCACCACTAATGTCCAACCCACTCATTTTTTTCAATACTAATATAGAAACTAAGATAAAGATATTTGTGAAGGTTTTATAGATGTAGGTTACTAAATCATTATCTCTGCACTGGTACTCAATTTGGAAACCCTTGTATGTATATAGCCACTCTAGAAAATCTCCACATCTAGAAAATCTCCACAAAAATCCCTTCTGGCCTCCACTGCATATACGTCTTCTCAGAAACTAAAAACTTTAGCCCATCATTGATTCTCATCAATGTACCAATTTGGATAGTAAGTCTAATTTAATTTGTCCATGGACTGAGACCTTAAATTATTGAGCTTCTCTTTGTTTCGAGAAGAGTATAACATTCTCTACTTAACAGGGCCAACCACGTGAAGGTGGAAGCTCATCTGGCCCCTCCTAGGAGCCTCTTATGACCCTTTACGACATTTTAAGACATCTAAGATGTGTTCTTAGGGATCGTAAATGGTCATAAAGGGTCATAAGGGGTCCTGGGACACAACAGCTGAGAAACATAATTTTAGGCATCGTGGTCACAATTTTTTGGAGACAACGTAATTGAGTTGTATACCTAGACGATGGAGAACAACTTCTGCACCTCCAATTCCAAGTTGACTACATCTGTTGCTCATGAATACAAGGTCCTCCAACAGATGTATTCAACTTGGAATCGAGGGTGCAGAAATTGCTCTCCATCGCTTGGGTACACAACTCAATTACATTGTCTCCAAAAGATTATGACTATGATGCCTACAATTATGTTTCTCAACTATTATGAAATCTACATTTATGTTTCTCAGCTGTCATTTTTATGTGCATGTTTTTTATGTGTTTTGGATAGTAAGTCTAATTTAATTTTTCTATGGACTAAGACCTTAAATCATGTAATGAGGAGGCTTAGAACACTAGTATATGCAAATTTCATTATTTAATAATAAAAATCTATTAAAATTTTTATACCTTCTCTCATTTGTTGGTGTAATTCCTCTTTAAGTATCCCCTTTCTCATTTGCATCCAAAATGAACTCATTCCAATCCCTCACTAAGATAAAGGGAGGATGCTCAAACTTCAGTGAGACTCCATACCACGTAGCATTCATAGATTACGTTCAATGCATTATTTACGTTCATAAATCAGCATTGCATACAAATCTGTGGATGATGCGTAGTACAAAGCCTCGCTCAAGCTTGAAAATGATAGTCAATCCATAGTCAAGGTCAAGGAACAAATGGAATAACCAAGAAAACACTATACGTTAAATCATGTGATTGATAGCAGATTGGGGCTCACCTGAGCCATAAACATGAAGAATTATTCTAAAAAAAGATGTAAACCATATATATGCGCACTTGAGGCAAAGAGAAGTTACATCATATCCATATTAAAGCATTAGTTACAATATGAAAATACTAAACTAACTAATTCCTGAGTTCGTCTCTTCATATGGTCGCAACAAAGATATGTGATTACAATACAGAGAAGGCATCGTAAAAATATAATTTCAGAATTTGCCCTAGCCTGACACATTTTGCACTCAAATCCTTCATTGCGGATAAGTGGAGATGGGTGGATAGATGCAGATGAGTTGTCATTGACCCAACTAAAGTATCTGCAACCATTATTTCCCTGTGATGCCCAGTCTACATTAGTTCTTATATTATAATGAATAGTATTTACATTAGAAACATTAAATATATACCCATTAGCAACCTTTTTTCTATTTGGGCAGCACCAAAATGGTCGTCTAGGGTTGTTCGGTGTCTATGAAGTCTTCAACACACACTGCCCACCACCACATTGATAGTTTGGCATATTGACAAGAGTCATCGAGCCTATATCAATAATGCACCGCACCATTGTTACTACATTTATTATTTTTATATGAAATACACCAAGGAGTACCATCAAAAATATTAACCATTTACAATAATGAAAAGTAAACCTAAATCAAATAGCTCATTTTTTTATCAGCATGTGTAGTCTCTGTATATATGAAAAATGAAAGAAATATGATGCTGAAATAAAATAGTGAACAAAATAGTATTCCACATAGAGTGATTGAAATATACCATCAAAAGAAGGTGACAAAATCTTGTCACAAAGCACAGACATAGGAAATAAAAAAGGGACAAAAGACAAGAAATATGAAAAAATCATTACAACTATAGAAAAATCATTTATACTATAATAAAAAAAAGAAACACTCTTTGAAAATTACACTCTTTGTCAATAATTTTCAATATCATTGGGACTATAGAAAAATAATTAAGACTATACAAAATCAAATTTTAGAAATGGACGGTTCTGATGCTTTGCCATTACAACAATTGAGCATTCATCATTTGGTATTGTGTTTTCCATTTCAGTATGTCAACAATGTTCAAAATCCTGTCACCAAGCATAGACAAGAAATAAGAAAAATCAGTAGGACTATAGAAAAATCAAGTTCTAGAAATGGACGGTTCTGATATTGCTTTTCCATTACAACAATTGAGCATTCATCATTTGGTACTTCTTGGTGTATTCCATTTAAGTTTTTCAGTTGTCGTGTTTATGTGCATGTTCTTTATGTGTTTGGCTTCTCTCCCTCGCAAGGGATACGTCGATAGGTAATTGATTTGAAAGCATAATGATTTGACAGTCTTTTTTCAGGATAGGCATAATCATCCCGCCAACCTTAATTAGCAACATTTGTGATATATGTCAAGTACTTATAATCAGTATGCCCAACAAATAGAGACTCAGTAGTAAAAGCATGTCCTTTGGTTTACTAGTTTACTTATAATCAGTATGTCCTTTGGTTTACTAGTTTAATCTGGTTTAAGAATGATTTGTTTCATGTTTGAATGTACCTTTGAATGAAGCTTGGCTATATTAAGTACAATCTTAAGACTCGTGACTCTTCAAATTCTCTTGTTTCCTTCAGACCTCCAAACATGTGTACTTTGAGTAGCCCTCCAACAAATGGACTTGTGATGATTTTCACAATAGTACATGTGTAGGAGGACTACTCAAAGTACTGCTTAGGCAAATCTAAATGTTCATCACCTGTGTTGATGTGCATATAAGAGTTGATCATAGAAGGTATATGCTAGACCCAGCAGCAAATAGATTTGTGGTGATTTTCACAATAGTACATGTGTTGCTAGCATGAAGGAAGATTTGACCTAGCCAAATCTTCCTTGTATCACACAAAAAATTATGAATAACTATGTCTACTCCAACCTTAATTGTTTAAGAATTCATCATATCAGATAATGTATGTTTAAGAATTGTTGGGAGTTCTATTAGACCTTTGTTGTAAAAATGTCATTGGTTCAGTTTTGTAAATTTTTTTTTTGTGTTAAATGCATTTAAATGGAACATTAAGCATAATAATAATATGCTTAATCTATTAGTAAAATAGAAAACCCTAAGGTAGGTTATTTCTTCTCATGAGGAAAGGAGGACTGTTACCAACATCGGCACATGAAGGTATATTTAAATCAAGATGTTTGGTCCAAGGCAAGGTATGTACTCTAATTATTGATTCAGAGGCACATAGCAATTTGGTTTCAGTTGATATGGTGTCTAAGTTGGGATTGGCATTAGTAGAACATCCTAACCCTTACAATGCCACTTAGGTAAACCAAGAGTTGAATGTGAAGGTTAGTCAGAGGGCTATTGTCAATTTTTCTATTGGGGCCATATCATGATCAGGTTTGGTGTGATGTCATATCTATGAATTGTGGGCATATGATATTAGGTAGACCATGGCAATGTATGAGAAGGCCAATTCATGATGGCTACTCTAATACATATATTGTTCACAAAGGAAAAGAGAAATTTTAGTTAATACCACTGACTTGTAGGGATAAAGACAAGATAATAATGTGTTTTGGTGATACTATTCCTTCAGACCTCCAAACATGTGTACTATGAGTAGCCCTCCAACAAATGGACTTGTGATGATTTTCACAATAGTACATGTGTTGGAGGAAAGCTCACAGTACTACTTAGGAAAATCTGAATGCTTAGGCATTTGCACCTATAGAAAACTATGCCCCCATGCCCCATGGGATGCCATGCCTCCTCCAATGTTTATGTCATACACCCTACGGTAGTTAGACTATGTGTCGTGCCTGTGTAGAGAGTATTTATTACATAATTTTCAAAGATGATATAAAGATATTATATTTTATACTTAGCAAGATTTTAATATTAATATGCTTAGCAAGATCTTGCTAAGTATAAAATATAATCTTGATTATACATAATCTTGCTAAGTAAAAACAAAAGGTGAATTTTATTTCTCATTTCATTATTTCATTTGTGAAATAAAGAAGTAAGTCTAGTTCTCCAATGACCACAACCAATTTCATGTTGGTTGGATCAGTTGGAAGACTTTTTGGAAGTGGGTTTTAAACCTTGTCCAATCACGGGATTGGCACAAGGAGATGATCTTCCAAGCAGCGTTGAATAAAAGAAACCCAAAAAACATTTTGAGTACATTTTTGTTATCGTACTCTGTCTGTTGCAAATAGGTAGATGGATTGATCATTCCGCAAGTTTGTTGTATGCATTGTTTATTCGAATTCATCTTAGTTTTGACTGTCGTTTAATTTCAAGTTTTAGTTACATTTACACAGTTAGTTATGAACTGAACACATGGCTTGACTATCATAGCAAACCCGAACATGTAATGGTTAGAGAGTTTTAATGTCACTGCAGGTTCATTTGTGCATCCACAGTTCTTGTTAGAGTTCATTAAACTAGACTTTGCAAACATTGTATTTTAAATTTGGTGTTGATCTACGCAAGAACCCAACCTCACTGACAGACCAACTTGGGAAAATCTATAGTCAACTCTCTATCGTAGAAACATTTCCAGGCATTAGTTTTACCATGGCAATGTATGAGAAGGACAATTCATGATGGCTACTCTAATACATATATTGTTCACAAAGGCAAAGAGAAATTGTAGTTAATACCACTGACTTGAAGGGATAAAGACAAGATAATAATGTGTTTTGGTGATACTATTACTCTTCATAAGCAAGGAAACATTGCAGGTGATACAGGTTGGTATGGGCAACAAGCATACAAACATGGATTGACTAGGACAATGTTGAACAGTCCTAGAAATGTAGACTTTTGGGATTTGAACTATGTTCAAATAGGTACAGTCAAGTGTCCTATTGAAGGGCAGCCAGTAAACAACCATGTTCAGATGTGGATGAACAGTGCCCCTGATAAGAATCACTTTACCTGAAGATTGTGCCATGTTCGTAATTTCTAAGTTGTGTCCATTTGATTAATTCTCCAAATTTTGGTTGCATTGGTTGAGATTTTCCTAATTATAGGGTTTGAATTTCACAACAGAAGGAAATCAATACTAAAATGAAATTTTGGTATGTAGGATCTGCATTTCCAATATACATTTGTGACCAAAGATATGGACTGATCTACAATGCCTCCAAAGCTTCTACTCAAAAGAATCTTCTCACTACTCAAAGACCCTGCCCATTTCGATTCTCACTATAGCTTTAAATTCTTTACCCTCTACTTAAATGCTGAAGATAGCACAAATGTTGAAGGATGTCAAGCATGACTAGGAATACAACAATAATATTACTCTTACGTGTAGCAAAGACATCCAAAAGAATCTTCTCTCCACTCAAAGACCATGCAAGCTTTTATTCTCCTAGTCGCTTTAAAATTTTGTATCTTCCACTTAAATAATGAAGATGGCACAATGTTGAAGAATCTCTATTGTGGGTTTAGAAAATAACAACACTACTGCAATGCACGTAGCATAGGCATTCTATTAGTTTTGGCCAGAGGCGTAAGCTGAAATATTATTCAATTTGAATAGAAGCATTGAATAACTTCCAATAGCTACAACATGAATGGAGTGACTGCATTAAACTTATTCCATATTAGATTTTCCATGTAAGGAGAATAGAATTCAAGATTAGAAGTATTAATTTAATAGGGTTCCAGAACATGACTCTTAAGTGCTTCTAAAATCTACTGCAATGTGTAATAGACCCACAGTGGATATTTCATATCCTCTCTCAACGTGTTCCATAAGGATTATAATGCATATGATCACAATCTCATCATGACTATGATCTAATATGTTAAAATTTCACTCCAATCACCATTCCCATCCCTGTACCCTTTGCTACATCCCATACCTATGGTTCATGAAGCAATATGCCACTAAACTAAGCACTTGGTGGGAATCGAACAAGTGACCACTGGATGGGAAATAAGCATTTTGGGCCCATAAACACAGTTCAAATATATAGCCGAATACAATAAAAGTGCAAGAACTGACTTACCTATTGAACACACGTAGTGGGAAAGTAGACCTCCATGGCCAAAATTCCAACACTCTTTGGATGTGAATCCATTTTCTTCTAGTAGGGATAAAGACAAGATAATAATGTGTTTTGGTGATACTATTCCTCTTCATAAGCAAGGAAACATTGCAGGTGATACAGGTTGGTATGGGCAGCAAGCATACAAACATGGATTGACTAGGACAATGCTGAACAATCCTAGAAATGCAGACTTTTGGGATTTGAACTATGTTCAAATAGGTACAGTCAAGTGTCCTTTTGAAGGGCAACCAGTAAACAACCATCTTCAGGTAAAGTGATGCCTATGCTAAAACTGAGAATTTCACCTCTTACCCCTCATTTATAGTTGTTCCTTTAAGGGAAGATTGTAGGGCCCAAATGATAGCCTTCAATTATATGTACTAAGTGTTACAATGGAAATGTAGGTCTATAAGAGATTCTCAACATTGAGTAGGGGTTTAATGAGTGGAAAAAGAAGATAGAGATCTTCAAGGAAAGTGTATCAGACATGAAACAAGGACAAAGACAACATAGAAAACATTGTAACCATCATAGTCTTCTAGAGTCAACAACATCAATGATAAAGGGAAAATAAGAGGATAGTGTTTGCATGAACAAAGGCCCTAAATCATTAGATTTAAATAACAGTCATGATGTTAAAGGACAACTAAGAGAAATTAATATGACAATCCAAGTGTATATGATATAGACCTTTTATCTAAAGACAAATCAAGTCTAATCAAAGAGATTAGAGGGTGATAATTTTTTATTAATGATAGAGATATAGAAATAAAGTTGTCCTTTTGGAATGATGACTGTGAGGTTGAATAATAGTGGGTGTAAGTCATGAAAAAATGACAGTGGTGATAGAGATTACTAGAAAGGTTCAATTTTGAATCACACTAAGGAAAGAATGATAGACACACAGACAATGAAAGGAAGATTTCTTAGACACACTTGAGTCAAAGACTATAAAATGGTTGATATGATGATCTCAATTGAAAAGACAAAGAAAAATGACAAAGCAATGTAAAGGGACCTACAGGATAGTCATACAACACATGAAAACTACTGCAAACAAGGTGAAAGGAACATGAATGTGACATTCCTCTCAAGGGTGTATCATGAAAGACATAACCTTTTATACTTCTTAATGTGACAGTTTCAAAAAGGACAGTTCTATTCAGTCACAAGACCGAGTGTTTCATGATAGTCTTCTATAGATAGTGTGATGTCCCCATCTTTAACCTAGTAACATAATAGCAACAAAACACATGTGGTCAAGGGGTGACAGACCTTGAGCACCTCAAGATAGTTAGGATATAGTGGTAAATTGTACATAGCAAGTAAGAGTTCAAGTAGATAGTTTGCATATTCTTTCCACAAATAGTCAATAAGCATCAAATGTATCAAGGAAAATCATGAATTCTTTTAGTAAGATAATTTTCCTATTTAGCATCAAGGAGCACATCAAAGAAATGCAATATGAGAATGTGTTATGATCGAGGATGACAGATATTGTGTATCTCCATCAATCACTACCAAGCTCACATGTTATCAAGAATGACAATCTTGTGGACAGCCACCTTATCAACAAGGAATTTGATGATCACCTTGAAAACATGTCAAAGAATCTTCAGGACATAGTTGTAGAAGAGCAGGGTACTTTCACAAGGAAAGGTGTAAGGTAATGGCAGAGAGTTTTATTTTTGATGTTCAGAAGTGCATTTATCCATGAGTTAGTCACCTCATAATTTGAATATCAGTAAGTATTTAGCAGTAAGGAAGACTATTGCAAAAGTGGATAGAGGTGCAGGTCGCTTCCAAGTTATTTGATGCAGTGAAGGAGATCTAGTTAAGATATTGGGACAGAGAGAAGGGATGCTTTTGACGGTGCACATGAGAGACCCATGATCGATCTCATGAACTTGGATGATGCTGCAGTCAGTTCTTGTCTCATCATGAACACACTTCGATAAGGATGCAGATGGTTCTATTTATGCTCCTTTGTTCTTGTGTTTTTTCACAGCACAATGGCAAATCACCTGGGCATAACATGTCGATGTAGCAAGGTGGAAGCATTTCAAGAAACACTGGAGGAGAAAATACAAAGGATTTTTAGCAAGGAGAAGGAGAAGGAGCATGTGACTATGGTGTCAATCTTGGGGGGTGACTTCTGGTCTGGTGGTCATGTCCATGATGGCATTCTGGTGGCAGAGTTGTTCCAGCCGATCATACAGATTTTCAAGGACCCTCTGCATGGTATGGGACTGGCCTATAGAATAATGGTGGATGAAATATACCTAGAGGTGGTGGAGGCAATGGACAGCATCGATACCCAACTAACAAGCAATAGTTTGTTGGGTTTCTTTGCATTGGAAGCTGAAGGAAAGAAGACATTGATGAAGAAGGCGTGGTCAGCCTTCAAAGCAGGTGTTAAGGAATATGATCAGGTGAAGTTTGGAGCCTTTCTCCAAGCAAACGAGAAGCTCTCTCTGGAGGAGATAGGAGCAAGATTGGTAGAAATTGGTTAGGGAATAATGTATTTATTCCACTGATCACTTTTGGTTGTAATCTGGAGGTTCTTCCTCATATGTAATCTTTATTTTCAATGAATACAAAAAGGGTACTACCCTAGGCAGAACTTATTCTAAAAAAATGACAATCAACACTTACCAAATAGAACCAGACAGTCCCATGATCACTGGGCAAGTAGTTCAAACCCTATTCTGGCCTGAGAAATTTTCAAAATTCAAACCCTATTATGCTCAGTTTTATAAATATTACCTTGCAACAAGTATGGGCATGCAGGTAGAACTTTTTATGGCATGCAATAGGTATGGTCGTAGGAGACATGTATGCAAAATGTGGAACCATGGCCAAGGCCCACATAAAGCTTTCAAACAAATGCAGTTGGCAAGTGTAAAGCCAAATGCCACAACCCTATGCATAAACCCGTAGAACATTTAAGGAATCCCTTGTTCAATACACAGCAAAGCAAAGAAGAATGCACGAATTAATAATCCTCTACCACATACCTTATGTAAGATTCACGCACAAAGAAGGAAGCCCTTGTTCAATACACAGCAAAGCTCAAGCTCCTGTTGTTACCCCACGATGTCAAGTAGATTCACACACGCGTTGCTCTTCCTTTTTTCTCAAATGAAATAATGAAATGAGAAATGAAATTCCCTTTTTTTTTATAAGTTATGCCTGTGTTTGTCAAAATTTTAACCACCACAGAATTTGTCACTATTTCGACAAACATGAGCATAATTTTTTTTTAAAAATAAAGTTTTCCTTCTATAATCTGACCAAGCAAAACCTTCTTATTTTTTGGTCGAAAATTTTGGTAGAAAAATTAGGTCAAATGTACTAGTGGACCAGGGATTTTTTCTTCTTTAAAGTCTAAATTTGTTCATCTCAGTTTGCACTTCATGAATCTGTAATCCAAATTTTCCAAATCTAAATCCTACGTAGAGAAGAGAGAGAAAATAGTGTTGGGTTGTATAGGGGCTTGCCTAAGTCAAACGATGTGTAGGAATTAACCTTCCCTACAACAATCATGGATAGAAAAGAGAGCTTTCTCTTGTAGGAAATACTAAAAACCTTAAGAAAATGCAAAATTTTAATATATAATACCATTTCTATGAATATTGTTGCCTTGAAGTATACATGAAAGGTTGATGTTGTTAGGTGGAAATTCATGCATTCCTTCACTCAAGGAGGAAATGTTGGATACAATTGTCTGAAGGACAATGTTGGATTAGCTATGTGTTGTCTTTGATGTCACACAAATGTCATATCAATTATCATTCTCAGTGTCTACCGAGTTCAGTCGGTCAGCTAAGCGGTTCTCAGTGTCTACCGAGCTCAGTTGGTCAACTAGGTGGTTTTTAGTGTCTACTGAGTTCTCTCGGGTGTCTAAAGGAAACATGATAGGGTAACAGTGTTAACTGAGCCTCCTCGGTTATAGAAGGAAAAGTAGTGGTTACCGAGCTCTCTCGATCACTGAAGGAAATCTTTTCAGGATTAATGTTTACCGAGCATGGTCGGTCCTTTCAAAAGATTTTGTTATTACAGTTTGTTTATCTAAGCCGACTGTTATAATAATTATTAGTGCCGACTTGACAAATCTAAATGTTAATTAGAATGGCATATATATAGAAGGTCAAGTGGTGAATAAAATGGATACAGCATGCAAAAATCATTTTGAAGAAGGGTATGTGCAAATTTTGAAGGATGGTCAGATATCCTTGAGGAGCAGCAAAGATTTATTTGATCAGTAAGGATCTAGTGAAGCAGAATAGAGATCTATATTCAGCAATTCAGTTGCAGGTCATTTCATTATTACTCTCTTACAATTGTAGCAGTGACATCAAAATCTCTTAACCGAGTTGGTTTAACAACCATTTTGTAAATCCTCTAACAAGGTGACAGTTCTATTGAATTGTTTCAAGACCTCTTACAAGGCCACTCCTAGCAAGGTGATTAAATCCTCTAACAAGGTCACACCTAACAGTGTGTTTTGTAACCTTTTACTGGGTTGGCTTCTAACCGGGCATCACTTCAGAAGAGTGAAAAACAATAACTAGTTACATTGGTGGTTTTTCCCATATTGGGTTTCCACGGTAAATCTAGTGTCTCTTGTGTTCATGTTATTTTCTTTATTCATGTAAGTTAATCAGTGATGAATGCTTAAGAACAGTTTAATTATTACACACTTCAAGGATCAAGTTTTAGCATTTCTCTGTATATTTACCGAATGGAACAGTAAATAATTTGTTAAGATATTTAAGGGATCAGTGGTAATATTTTTATGGTTAACTGATTCACCCCCCCCTCTCATTTACTGCATCTATATTTCCAACAATTGGTATCAGAGCTTTTGGTGCTTGCAGGAAGGGTTTCAAGGACCTAAGCTAAAGATCAGGATGTCTTACAAAAGAGAAATTCCAAGGCTTAACAGAAATAACTTTTCAGCATGGCAAGGTCTCATGAGACTACATCTGGCTTCCATTGGTGATTCAGGATGCAAATATATTGATCAAGAATATACAATTCCTACTGGCACATTAACTGTTGAAGATATTGCAGAGAAGAAGAACCATAACACTATGATGATAGACATTGCATCAGCTCTTAGTTATGAAGAATTTGATGAAATCAAAGACTGCACAACTGCTCATGAAATGTGGAACAAGCTGAAGAAAATCTATGGTGATGATGACAATGTGAAGAGAGCCAAAGCAGAGAGCCTAAGAGGATGGTTTGATCAGATGAAAATGAGAGAAGAAGAAAACATTGCAAAATATGTTGAAAGGATCAAGACAACTGTTAGTGCAATCAGAGCTTCTAGAGGAAAAATTGATGATGAAACTATTATAAGTAAGGTTCTTAGAACATTACTTCCTATTTATGCAATAAGATTTTTTGCTATTCAAGAAAGAAGATGTGAAGAAAATCACAATATAACTTTGGATGCCTTTGTTGGAAGATTGACAGCTTTTGAACTGGATAACTATGACAACTATGTTCCAACTTCTAAAAATATTGAATCAGCTTTTGAGGCCAAACTTTCACTCAAGAAAGGGAAGAAAATCCAATCAGAAAGTGAAGAAGAATCAGAGGAAAGTTCTGATAGCGATCTTGAATTTATTGAAGCATTACTTGCAAAGAAGTATTCAAGAGGCAGAGGAAAATACAAAGGTAAAACTCCCTTAATCTATTTTTCATGTGAAGAAATTGGTCATATTGCAGCTAGGTGTCCAAACAAGCAAAGCAAAGATGAGAAGAAAAATTACAAGTACAATGGCAAGAAAAATTTCAAATCATTCAAGGATAAAGGTAAGAAAACATGTTTTTTAGCTAAAGATTCAGATGATAGTGAAGAAGAAACTGTTTTCATTGTTGTAAAAGATGAATCTGATAATGATGAAGATGAGATGGCACTTATCTCTCATATAAGCAAGAATGATACATGGATTATAGATAGTGGATGTTCACATCATATGACTGGTGACAGGACTAAGTTTGAACACTTTGAAAACTTTGATGGTGGTAATGTAAGGTTTGGAAACAATGAACCTTGTTGTATAAAAGGAAAGGGACAAATTTCATTAACCAAAGAACTTATATGTGATAATGCATATTGGGTTGAAGGACTAAAGCATAATATTCTAAGTGTAGCACAGCTAATTAACATTGGATTCAAGGTTGAATTCATGAATGGCAAAGCAAGATTGCTGGATGACAAAGGAAAACTGATAGGATCAGGCAAACAAACCAAAGGTAACCTATTTTATCTTGATCTTGGTGATTACTCATGTTTTATTGCTCAAATTCAAGAAAGTTGGTTATGGGACAAAAGGTTATGTCATGTAAATTTTGACAACATGATGAAAATAAGAAAATTCAAGAAAGTAAGAGGTGTTCCTACTTTGAAGAAACCTGATGTTGGTCTATGCAAGAATTGTCAAATTGGTAAAATGGGAAAGTCTAGTTTTAAAAGTAAAAACTATCAGTCTAAAGATATTTTGGAAATTGTGCATACTGATTTATGTGGACCTATTGGAATTGAGAGCTATACCGGAGAAAAATTCTTTATTCTCTTTGTTGATGATTACTCTAGAATGATGACTGTTATGTATTTAAGAGAAAAGTCAGAAGCATTTGAGAAGTTCAAATGGTATTTAGCAAGAGTAGAAAAGGAAACAGGAAAAAGAATAAAATGCTTGAGATCAGACAGAGGTGGTGAATTCATCTCCCATGAATTCAATAATTTCTGCATTGAAAGAGGAATCAAAAGACAGGTATCAGCCCCGAGAACTCCTGAGTAGAATGGAATAGCTGAAAGAAGGAAAAAATCTATCATGGACTATGCAAGGACTCTAATGATTGAAAAGAACATTGCTATGAAATACTGGAAGGAAGCTATCAGCACTGCAATTCATACCTTGAACCAAGTACAGCTGAGAAAAGACACATTCAAGACTTTGTATGAGCTATGGTATGGCTACAAACCAAATGTAAGTTACCTAAAAGTATTTGGTAGTAAATGTTATATCTTAAAAGAATCTAGAAAAGAAAAATTTGATGTAAGAAGTGATGAAGGAATATTTTTGGGATATTCTTGCAAAAGTAAGGCATATAGATGTCTAAATTTATCTACTCACAAAATCATAGAAAGTGCACATGTGAGAATTGATGAGTTTGCAGAAAAGACTGAAGAAGAAAGCAAAAAGGAACCAGAGGATTACAAAAAATTTATTTACAACGAACCTGATACATTGCCAGACACATATAAGGAAACTACATCTACCGAGCCCAATACAGTAACCGAGTCACAAGAAGAAGTTCAAACCGAGTCACAAAGTACCGAGTCTCAGTCTAAAGCTATCGAGCAAGTATCTACCGAGCCCGAGCAACCTGAACCTGAAGATGAAGAAGATGACAATGTAACTCATTCAGGAAGCAAGGAACCTGTATTGGCCAAGTACGTCAGAAAGCATCATAAACCAGATCAGATTATTGGAAACAAATCAGATGGTACTATGACAAGAAGTAAACTAAAAGGTACATGTTTATTTGTTGATTTTGAACTTAAAAATGTCAAAGATGCATTGGAAAATGAAAGTTTGATTGAGGCTTTGAATGAAGAAATAGAGCAAATAGAGAAAAATAAGACATGGACTCTTGTACCTAGGCCTAAAGATAAAAATGTAATTGGGACAAAATGGGTATTCAGAAACAAGTTGAATGAAGATGGTCAAGTATCAAGAAACAAAGCAAGATTGGTATGTAAAGGATATTCTCAAGAAGAAGGAATAGATTATGGAGAGACTTTTGCTCCTGTTGCAAGATTAGAAGGTGTGAGGACTTTACTTGCATATGCAGCACATAAAGGATTTAAGGTATATCAAATGGATATAAAATTTGCATTTCTCAATGGTATTCTTGAGGAAGAAGTCTACATTGAGCAACCTAAAGGTTTTATTGATCCAAACAAAAGGGATATGGTCTGCAAATTACACAAAGCATTGTATGGTCTGAAACAAGCTCCTAGAGCATGGTATGAAAGATTACATAACTATCTTACTCAAATTGATTTCAAAAGAGCTAATGACAACAATAATTTATACATCAAAGAACGATCAGATAACAAAAAAATTTTGGCAGAAATATTTGTGGATGATACTGTGTTTACAGGAAATGATGATCAGTGCAAAGAATTTTTAGAGCATATGAACAAAGAATTTGAAATGTCTATGTTTGGTCAGATAAAATTTTTTGTTGGACTTCAGATTCAGCAGAACAAAAATGGTATCTACATCACTCAGTCTAAATATATCAGGGAAATACTTAAGAAATTTGGTATGGAAGATTCAAAACCAGTTGGTACACCCATGTGTACTGGACTGAAGATTACCAAAGATGATGATTCAAAAGAAGTAGATCAGACCTTATACAGATCAATGATTGGAAAATTACAGTATGTAGTACACAAGGCCTGATATTGCCTTATCAGTTGGTATAGTGGCAAGATTCTCGGCTGAACCCAGAGAAAATCACATGATGGCAATCAAAAGAATCTTGAGGTATTTAAGGGGAACTGAAGATTATGGCTTGTGGTATAAATTTGGAGGCAATCTGGATTTAGAAGTGTTCACTAATACTGATTGGGTAGGAAACATTGATGACATAAAAAGTACAAGTGGTGGAGCATTCTTTCTTGGCAAGAGGTTAGTATCTTGGACTAGTAAAAAGCAAAACTGCACATCCCAATCCACAGCAGAAGCAGAATATGTTGCTGTAGCAGTAAACTACTCTAATATTGTATGGTTTAAACAGCTTTTGGAAGGCATGAAGGTTGAGATGAAAGAACCAGTTGTTATGTTTTGTGATAATACAAGTGCAATAAATATTTCAAAGAATCTAGTAATGCATTCCAAAACTAAGCACATTGCAATTAAATATCACTTTGTCAAAGAATTGGTGCAGGACAAGGAAATCAGATTGGAATATATTCATACAAAAGAACAAATTGCAGATATCTTCACCAAGCCACTACCTAAGGATGCATTCTTGTATCTAAGAGGCAAGTTAGGGGTCACTCCCCTATTCGAGGTTCACTAAATAAAGTTTTAGTGATGCATCAACCAGAACATGTTGAAGATCAATCAGTTGATGTAGCATAGTCAGGGAATCATTGCATATGAATCAGTACATAAGGTACATTGATATTTACCGAAACTGTGTAAGTTGTCTTTGGCATGTGTTGTCAAAGAGGGAGAGTTTGCTGTCATTTCAAGAAATTTCTAAGGAGAATAATTTGAGAAGTTAAGAGGGAGAGTTCTCAGTCAGAAAGAAGTTTGAAGATGATAAGAATCAGAATGAAGCTAATGATATGTTTCTTACTCTAGTTTTCTCTGTGAAATTTCATTGTGCTATGACATGTTGTGTTGCCATCAATGCTAAAGAGGGAGATTGTTGGATACAATTGTCTGAAGGACATTGTTGGATTAGCTATGTGTTGTCTTTGATGTCACACAAATGTCATATCAATTATCATTCTTAGTGTCTACCAAATTTAGTCGGTCAGCTAAGCGGTTCTCAGTGTCTACCGAGCTCAGTCGGTTAGCTAGGCAGTTTTTAGCGTCTACCGAGTTCTCTCGGGTGTCTAAAGGAAACATGATAGGGTAACAGTGTTAACCAAGCCTCATCAGTTATCGAAGGAAAAGTAGTGGTTACCGAGCTCTCTCGGTCACCGAAGGAAATCTTTTCAGGATTAATGTTTACCGAGCATGGTCGGTCCTTTCAAAAGATTTTGTTATTACAGTTTGTTTATCTAAGCCGACTGTTATAATAATTATTAGTGTCAACTTGACAAATCTAAATGTTAATTAGAATGGCATATATATAGAAGGTGAAGTGGTGAATAAAATGGATACAGCATGCAGAAATTATTTTGAAGAAGGGTATGTGCGAATTTTGAAGGATGGTCAGATATCCTTGAGGAGCAGAAAAGATTTATTTGATCAGTAAGGATCTAGTGAAGCAAAATAGAGATCTATATTCAGCAATTCAGTTGCAGGTCATTTCATTGTTACTCTCTTACAATTGTAGCAGTGATATCAAAATCTCGTAATCGAGTTGGTTTAACAACCATTTTGTAAATCCTCTAACAAGGTGACAGTTCTATTGAATTGTTTCAAGACCTCTTACAAGGCCACTCCTAGCAAGGTGATTAAATCCTCTAACAAGGTCACACCTAACAGTGTGTCTTGTGTTCATGTTATTTTCTTTATTCATGTAAGTTAATCAGTGATGAATGCTTAAGAACAGTTTAATTATTACACACTTCAAGGATCAAGTTTTAGCATTTCTTTGTATATTTACCGAATGGCATAGTAAATAATTTGTTAAGATATTTAAGGGATCAGTGGTAATATTTTTTTGGTTAACTAATTCACCCCCCCCCCCCCCCCTTCTCAGTTACTGCATCTATATTTCCAACAGGAAATGCATAAACTTGATCATGAGTGTCATCTTGAATTCTTGAACACTCAAATGTTTGATCTCTCATTTAATGTTTGGGATATGAGAGGTGTTTAAAATGAGGAGGTAAGACTTTCTTTTATACTCAACCTCATGAAATGTGTTGAAAATTTTGAAGAGGGTTGACATCGGGAGCTCTTTCTTGCTCAACATGTTTTGATCATTGAAGAGTGCAAATTTGGGCCCCTTTTGGTTAGATCATGGCACTAGACACCATAGTCCAAGGGGACTAGGGACCTAGGCACCCTAGTCTAGACCTCCCAGGCTGGGCACTAGGTCAAAGAGCCAAAAATAGTGTTGAGCTTGTAAATATGTATTGTCATGAGTAGAATTAGACAGTTTGGGGGCATGAAGGGAGAAACACCAAAGTGGGCACCAAATGGGTATGAAATTGTATAAGGATACAATTTATGACACTATACTTTCTTGAAGCTTTGGCATCCAACAAATAGGTCCTTCTACAAAAGTAAAGATATAACCTAAAGTGAATCTCCTTTTATCCAAATCACCTACAAATGCTTAATTGGCATAATTACAAAAATTATAAATTAAACCACTACAACCATTATAGGTGATTTAATAATCACTTGTCCCTCTAAAATAGTAAAGCGCCAATTTTATTTTTGTCCAATGCTCTCTACCTAGAATTTTTATGTCTATTGACAACACTAACCACATGTGAAATGTATGGTCTTGTACATACCATTTCATACACTAAACCTCTCACTACACTACCATGCAATACATGAGGCAAATAATCTTTTATCTTCTTTAGTACTAAGACATCATCTTGAACAAACCTTAAAATGGGGAGACAAATGGATATTTACTGATTTTATATTATTAATGGTGAATCTAATAAGAATGTTCTCTACATATTTTTGTAGTGATAACCAAATCTTAACATATTTCCTATCAATTTATTTTTATGCCCAAATTTTGTTTTGTTGCTCGTAGATCCTTCATATCGAAGTTCCTAGCTACTTGAGCCTTTAACCTATTGATCACAACGATGTGTTTTCTTGCTACAAGCATCTCACAAATATTTTTACACCAAGATAATAGTTAAATATTTTCTCAAAATTATAAAGTAAACACAATGGTCATTCTCCCTCCTTGTAAAATTTTGGTTAAATTTTGCTTCACTGTGATGGAATCAATCTTCTTATATTGTTGCTTAGGTGACTAATTCAAACCATACCATGATTTCCTAAGTTTGTGAAAAAAAATTTATTCTAAACAAAACCTTCTAGTTGTTTCATGTATAACTCATTCAAGTACCAATGTAAAAATGGCATTTTAACATCTAGTTGTTCTAACTCAAGATCAAGTAAGGCAAATGGTGCTAACACTACACAAATGGAAATAAGATTAACAACTACTAAAAATAATTCATCAAAATTAATATCTTCCTTTCGATAATATCCTTTTTCTACTAGTTTAGCTTTGTACCTTTCAACTTTATCATCAATGCCCTTCTTCAGTTTGTAGACCCATTTGCAACCAACAACTTTACTTTCTTTGGGGATTTCTACTAGGTCTCGTGTATTATTTTTCTCCAAGGCATCTATTTTTTCTTTCATTTATATTCTCCATTTAGCATGTTCATACCATCCATTGCTTCTTGGCAATAACTAGGTTTCTCATTATTAGAAAGCAAAACAATAGTTAAACTTAAATAATAATCACCATACCTCTTAAGAGGATTTATGAACCATGTACTTTTCCTTATATTTTCTTGTAGTGTTTCCATGTTTTATTATCTATCTTTTCACATTGTCACCTTCATCTTTAGAAGATTCTTTATGCTTCATATTTTTATAGATGGATGAGTTTTGCACTAAATTTATTGATATTGTTCAATACTTGTTCATATTTCATTTCAAATTGTATATGCAATATTTCGTGTCTAAGCAAACAATTATAAAAAGATCATATCAAATAAATACAAAAGTAAATTAACATAAAACATAAAATTCAATAAACTATGATAGACTCTCTGCTATGTTTAATATTTGTCCAAGTAATTTATTAATGTGTGATCACAATGATATTTTGATATCATAATGAGTCTCATGCATATGTGAGTTATGACAAATGGCTAAGTGTTGATGGTTTTGGGTGTACCCACAATATTGTGTCCCACTTTTGGGACATCCTGATTTTTGCATGAAAGCATATGTTTAAAAAAAATGACTTACTCCTTAAGAGGTTCTAATTAAAGGATTTTTATTGAAAGGGACTTATATCAAACCCCCTTAGGTCAAATCCCTATGGATAGAACCTATCTAGTCTTAAATCGTGCCTATAACATAATATTCGTTGCATCTATCGAAATAATGACAAAAACTACATTTTCTTTACCTTTTAGGGCATCAAATTAATGTTGGAATGGAAAGATAAGGGATTGAGAGGGGAGGGGTGAATCAGTACCCTTAAAAACTTTTAACTGAATACTCAATCTAAAAATAGTAGTAACTAACTAACCAACTGAATCCATTGTATGCAACATTCATCCAAATAACGTTGTAAATTTAAAGTACATGAAATGAAACAATAGATCAATCATGAAATATAACACATAACACCAATATTTTGGTTACGCAGAAACCCTTGTTAGAAGGTAAAAACTACAGTGGGGATGACACCCATAAATTCTTCACTACTGCAAATAATAAAGTATGTCGATTAAGGTTACAAGTTGTGATCACTTCTGGTGATCTTACCCTGTTAGGAGTAACAATCAAATCAACTAGATCTACCTTGTTAAAGGATTTAAACAACATTACTTGAGTGTGCACTCGGTTAAGAGATTTTACAAACAGACTGTTAGGTCTACTCTGTTAAGAGATTTTACAAACTCGGTTACAATGATTAGAGAATAACAAAAAGTATATGTAAATGACAACTATACTTTGTCTGAATCAGATCTATGATATACTGAATAAATATCACCTCTATGTGTATTGTACTATCCTCTGTTTTGCCCGGTAGCCTTGACTATTTTTTAATAAACTAAATTGTATCTCTACTCACTACTTAATCATGCAAACCTTGTCTGAATTCTGATGTCTTGAAGGCAGCTACTGCTTCGAGATCTCCTGCTTGATTCGCTTTCTTTCCTTTTAAAAATGACATCAAATACAAATATATAGAAAAATGCTATGATTTCCATGACCTAATTTGGTTTATAATATCTTAGAAAACCTAAGATCGACAGTGTACAAAAATTAACCTAGATCTGACTATTACATAGGAATCATCATTACATTTAATGATTACATCTACAATAAATAGTCCTCGATCTTGGTAAAATGTTTTATGAATCCGTGTAACTATTTGCATAGATAAATGTGCCTTTGCTGATTACTATGTCATTTCCTGAACAACTCAGTAAAAACAGCCAATTTTGTTCGGTGAATACACTGGTGCTCAGTGTGTATGTTGCTTGGTGTTTACTGATGCTCAGTGCTCAATTAAACTTGTTTCCATTTAGCTCTCGGTACAGCCTTGTGATTGTTCGGTGTGAAGGCTTGTTCGTTCAACCGACTAGCATATTGTAGCTTGATGTTCTTCCTTTTACGGACTGATCAACTTAGATAACTGATTGATCCATTGATACTAATGACAACATCTAATGCTCAAATAGAGATAACAATTAATTTATTTAGAAGTTATATTTTGTAACTATGTATCCCTTATTATAATCTTTTTAAAAATTATAAATTTGAGTATATTTAATGTGATTATTAAATTTATATTTTATTTCTTGTGAATGTAGGTTTTTCACCAAATATTAAGCTCTTTGTTTCACATATGGGAAATTGAAAAATAGAGAAAAAAAAATCTAAAAAACGTGTTGCCTAGGTATTGATGTCCTCATTTCAACAAAAAGGCATTTATTCAAATGCATATAAAAATGTTATGTGATACAACATACACTTATGTCCATATTAAAATTACTCTAATTTTGGAAATTAATTAAAATAATATATGCAACAAAAAATCATGAAGAGGAAAGTCAATTAATTCCTAATCAAAATATAAAGAAGATGAGCAAAAATGGGAATGGTAGTAGGGTTTCAAATGGAGATGGGAGTGCAAAGGGGAAAGGGGATTCTAACAACGACAAGGTCATTTCTTCTAGAGAATATTTGGTTTCTACTAGTATGGGGATAGCTACAGAATGCATATGAGTGTTTTTGGCACCTATGGTTTGGTCATTTGTGGTAAAAGCTACAGATCCTTACCCATGAATGTTGTTTCTTTGCATTGTTCCTACTTCGATTTGGCTCTTTACCTAAGTTGTTGGATGGTGGTTCCTCTCTCCCTAGAGATTTTGGCATGGTCATCTATCTTCTTTTGGTAGAAGGGTGTCTCTATCATTGGATCTGAGGCCTCTACTCTGGCCAATGATAGTTTTTCTTTTAACTTGGGTTTCAATAGCTATAACTTTAATTGTATATTTTTTTAACGTGGTTGTCATTTCTAATTTTCAAGGATGTGCAAGAAGTCATACTAGATATATTTTAGATATGTAATGATAACCTTTGGATATGTGCATCAAGATGGTAAATAAAAAGGGCGTCAAAAGTGGCCACTTTTTCTTGAAATCAGTTAAACCTAAACTTAAAGGAGCAATTTGAGACTAGTGCACTCAAAACTTGAAGGTACCAAAAGAACAAGAATTGTAGTACTCTGAATCTAGTTTCTAAAGTACTAAAAAAAATTTAAAATAGTTCAAATTAAGATGGTACCAAAAGAACAAGAATTTTAGTGCCTTTCATTTTATATTTTTAAGAAAAATATTGATTGGCCAAATTTTTAAAATTTATAAATTATTTAATAAATTATTTTAAATTTAAATATTTTATTAATATAATTAGTAATACATATATTAAAAATAAAAAATATTTTTATATTAAATATTTTAAGTGTTGATTAACTATAAACAATATATTAGAGCTAAAATAAAATTTAGATGCAATTGTTTCTTGCCAATTCTTTAAAATATTAGAAAATAAGTATAAATCAATAATATTTGCAAAAATCTCAAGTTTATTAAACAATTTCTATTTTCATATGTTTTGTTTTTTTTAAAAAAAATTAATATGAATAATAATCAAAATAGAAACATATATAATAAAATAACATATATTTATATTTTTAAATAAAATACTATATTTATTTATAAATTTAAGTGTCATTTACGATTTTGAAAAAATTTAACATGTCAAGCCATATGATCCAATAAATTTCCAACCTATCATATAGAGTTAAAAAATGAAAAAAACACCAATACAACCATCAAATTCTAGGCCTATCAAATTCTAGACCTGTATGAATGCTTGCAACATTACTAATAGAAGAATGGAAAAAGATGCTAATACACTAATATCAAAGGCATGCACCCTACACCACACTTCCTTCCACATTGGCGAAAACCTTCAATGATTTTTTTTTTTTACTAACCATCTCACTAATATTTTTTGTCAATAAAGAATCATTTGATTATTTTTATTCTAACAAGCTGAATAAATCTAATACAAACATCGGCCACTGGGTGCAAAGAATGACTCGGTTGAATATTCAGCCAATATGCCCCATTGATTGAACAAGCCAACGACAAAAACCCCTGACGCCCTTCAGCACGATCACAAAAGCACATCAAGATTTGAACTCCGCCCAATAATTGAACGTGTTGCAAAACACCCAAAAAGAGAATTAGGAGGCAAAATATTAATCCCTACTTACAAAAACCAATCATAAAAGCCTAGAAAGTCATCAGAAACATTAGACAGCTATTCCAAAAGTGGCATGCACTATTATTCTCCAAGGATATTTTGACTCGGTTTCCTTCTCGATGGGGCCATTTTGTCACTCATTTTCATGTTGTCATATTCAGAGATTTTGCCGAATCATAATTCCCAATACAACACATGGCTTGTCTGCTAAAGATCATATGGACCAAAAAAAGAGACGGAACTCCTTGTCAGTTCTTTTAATACACCTGCTTTGTCTTCCACTGGGATACTTGTGGATTCCATTTTGTTTTAGAGTGCATTCGTATATCTGTAGCTCCCTTCGAGGAGGCTACACTGGAAACCACTGCAAACTTCCAATTTACATAAAATCTAATGCCCTGCTCAATAATGTTACAAGTTATTTAAAAAACACTGAATTACAATTAACTCTAGTAATGAGCTGGCCTATTACAAATCTAGTTTGGAATAACAATTAACTCTAGCAATGTGCTGGCCTATTAAAATTTTGTTTGGAATTACACTTATATCAACAATGCACTTGTAATCTGGCCTATTGCAAATTGACCACTGTCTCCAAAAGAATATGTTGCATAATATTCCATTACACAGAATATGATACTGCGAGCCTGCATTACCTTCCAAAAACCGCGGTGTAAGATGGTTATGGCACACAACTCAAGAATTTGACTTCAATTCTTTTGGGCTCTTTGCTGATCTTGTAGAAACAAATGGTCAACAACAGAAAAAACCCAACATCAAAAGATGGGTTAAACAATCTACGCAAACCATATTGCACATACATAGACATGCAGCTCAAGACAAAATTGTAAACCTGCTATGTTATAAAATCCGTTGCAACCATACAAACTCAACAAGAGAATCAACCATAGGACTACCATACCACCAACTCTCGATGCAGGGTTGTTATGTCTCCTACTGACATTCCTCGGGGTGAACTAAAGCAACCACCAACCCGGATCGCCTTGAAAAAAAAAGCGACCAGGTTGCCCCCAAATTTTCACAACAATTAGGTTGCTGCCATCAAGCAAACCCATGGTTAAAGAAAGAGGTCAGACCAAAGAGGTCGGACCAACCATCAACTGTAAAGTATACAGCAACACAACCAGTGACTACCCAAAATTCAGATCCTATACGGACCAGACATTATCTGTCAGCAAATAGATGCTATAGATGAGACAGCCTAAGTCAGATATAATGGAGAAATGTTCTACTTGGGGCCAAATTGAGGGCCAAGTAATATTTACACATTAGAAAACTAGATACAAAACATATATAAACAAGTACCATGTTGAATTATCTCTGATTCTCAACCCATGTAATGATCATCACTCATCGCTCCTTTCAGGCTTTTTGTCAACCAGATGGCTGTTTCTCTTGGGGAGACTTTACCACGTCCAAAAGGCCTCAGAACTATGCCAAGTTCTTCTAGTCTCTGCTGTTGGAGTAATTGTGCACTAAGCTCTAGCAATCCTTCAAGAGCTTCTGCTCTTTGTTGATATGATTTAAGATCTATTCCTCCCCTTAATCGTTGTTGAGAATAATCAGAATCTCTGCTGGAGGTTGAGGTTGTCTTAAGGTGCTGATCTGCAATATGATGGCCAGTAACAGTTGTCCCCATGGGAACTGACAGGACATCTAGATCATTATTGTCTGCATCTAAAAAAGAATTCAAATCTGTTCTTCCTTGCAGGACGCTGCCCACAGTTCCTGTCTCTAACTCAGCTTGATCTGTACCAATTCGAAAAGTACTGTGTCTAATTACATGAATAACATCATTGAAGGCCGGTTTCACGTGAACAGAAGTAGGAGGTTTTACATTGATCTGGATTGTGCACTTCTCCTGGGTTCTATCACAGTTTGCATCATCCCTATCTGAACCTGAGCTTGACGAGGTGGACCTTTCTAGATGCAATCCATATGGGCTACTCTCTGCTCTCAAATGACAACCTTTTTTTCCAGGAATGTCTAAGCGAGTATCCTTAGCACGCTGTTTTTCAGGGGGCAGCAAATTTTCAGAAGGGGCTATGGAGAACTCCGCAATTCGATCAAGTCTGGGTGCATTAACTGATACGTCAGGAGACTGCATAGCTCGAAGCTCTGAATAATTATTTCTGTCAGAGTACCACAAAGTTGCAGCCTTAGAAACATAAGGTGACTCAGTAGTTGCATCTTCTGGAGTAATGTTTGATCTCTTAGTGAGTGCTTGAATTCTTCCAAATGAAGGTGTTGATGAGCGTGAAGTCAAAGAAGATTTCCGCGGCCTAGGTGTTACAGACTCATTGTTAACAACCTTTGCTTTAGGTGTTCCATTCTGAGGACTGTTAGCCATGATAGTAGGCCGTGAAACTGATGGTTTTGTTGGTAGAGGCAGGGAGGCCCTACGACTAGAAATACCTGGAGTTGAACCTGGTACACAAGATGGACGTTGAGATTGTTTTGTATGTGAATATTTACCATCCAATTTTGGTGTCAACACAACTCTGGGTGAAGGTTCTCCATAGGGTAGCTGTCAAATTTCTGACTCAAGTTAATGTTATTGATAAGATAACAAAAGAAAATTGTGGAAATAACAAGTTTTTGGAACTTACAGATTGCCTGCCCTGAATAAGATGCGCCTTCTTTACAGAATCTGTTTTTACTCTAGGAGTGGAAAATGCTCGATCAGGAGTCCGAGGGCTTCCAGCTCCAACAACATCTTTTGCAAGTCGTTCTGTTGCATTAGCAGGAGAGTTTTTCTTATGAACCACGGGATGCTTTACTTCTTTACTCCTATCTACAAGACTTTCTGGATTTTCTGCAAGAAAGCTAAGGCCACAATGCCTATCCAACGGAACATCCTCTGAGCACAAATTTGAATCCTCTGGTTCCTGAACAGCTGAATATTTATTTAAAAACACCTGCTTGGAAGATTTTGGCAATTCCTTTCCTGTGTAGGACCATGTACCTTCACTTCCAATGTTATGCGAAAGGCTATCCTGCAATGCACTATCTCTAGCATTCACATAATCACGAGGGGGCCTTACTGGACAAGTTAGATCACTATTACTGGAACCTTCTCTATCACAACTGTTGTTGCTTCCATCTATATTTTCCTGTTCAAGATGGTATCCACCCCTCAAGAGCCTATCTGGGGTTGGACAGTGAACAAGGCCAAAATGTGTCCTGCTCTTAGCAATATAAGGCTGAAGATGAGGATGCCTCAATAATTCACTAGTCTGCAAGCAATTAAGATATTCAGGAAAATATAAAATAGGAAAGTGCCCAAGATATTAGAATTCACCAGGAACCATTTAAGGCAAATATAACAAAAAATAAAACTTACACTGGGCCTCTGTTCCGGATTCTTCCTTAACATGCTTTTAATTAGACCTTTTCTGCAGCCCAATAATTATAAGATGAATTAGAATTCACTTAATACAAAGGAATCCTCTTAGAGAAGCATAAAGCAAGATTAAGGAAAAGGAATCCACGATTTAAAAAATGAAAAAAGTTCCCAACAAAATATCTTGCTGGTGACTGCAGTGAACAGCATATAAATAAAGTATTTTCAATACAACTGTCAGTCATAGCTACTAGGTGCTTCAGATTAAAACATGAGGAGAAACAGCCACTCAAAAAACTTGCAAATGAATAAAATTCTTGATTAATTGTAATACTAAAATTAAAATACTTAAAAGCCACCAACTCCTGACAGCCAAATGGCAAAAACCTCAGCCTTAACCAAGTCTGATATAAAATAGCTGAATAAAAGTGGAAATGTAGAATCATGATAAGTAGAACTGGAAATATGAGAAACAACAAAGGCAATAAATTATTCACTGTTAAAAAATAATATTGACAAGTAAACTCAAAGGCAATTAATATGTATTTCTTAAACATAAAAACCTAGGGAAGGTCTTCAATCATTCACCTTTTCTTCAACAATCAGTAACCCAAACAAAAAAGTGCAATCAATATCACCTGCAGGGGCTTTATCATTACTGGCACTACATATGATGCATGAGTTTTGTATGAAATGTGAATCGGGATACTCAAATGTAAAATATTCATGAAAATTGGCAACTTTTATTTTTTCATTATAAGTGTCTTCATAGGCACACTAACAAATTAGAAATTGCAAAGTAGAAATAATCCAGAAGACACAGTTGAGTATTTTATAAAACACTTCCTTTTCAAACAAGAAATGGTGAATAAAGCTAGGAATCGTTGATATTTGCTGCTCAGATAAAGTAACTCACAAGGCACTGGAATACATGCTTGGCAAGGGCCCTAATGTAGACTTGTTAATTTTGTTAATCAATCCCTGCATATCCTGCACATGGAAAACCAAACTTAAATCATCTGTAAGAAAAATGTGAAGCATCCAAGGTAGAGTAACACCCACATGCCAATTGTTTATAGTTAATTTGGTGGAACGTTTTTTACTGCCTTCAAAGATATAGAGATATGTTTTTGTGTACATAGTTAAACATAAAGCTAACCACTGCGTAATCATTTCATTAGAATATTTTATACATGACCAGCAATAGACTGCAAAAAGGATGGAAGGATGACTGAAGCACAAAAAGGCTTATTTCAAATTTCTGGGCAGTCGAGCTGGCATTCCCAAATGAGTACGTGATTAGATGATGGGCTGATAGCCTGATGGACAACACATTGAGAAAACAATGGGAAGATGAATAGCATGCCCAAAAACTACAAAGGCTTTTCTAAACTTCTGTTAAATAAAGGTGCCAGTCTAAAAGTTCAAGATATGTATTATTCAACTAGTAAATGAAGAAAAACAAAAAGGTGTGTAACAGACTGTCTGCAGTGCATCCCATAGGCATCAGAAGTAAACTCAATAACAGAAAAACAAGCAGCGACTCTGAAGTACTTTGAATTGGCTGCTAGTCAGAAGCTCTTCTGAATTACTTCCTACCAAAATTACTAGTGGGACAATTTCTAGAGCACAAAGCTGAGAAAACCATACATAAAAGATAGTTTCTGTATTCCCCTACTAGAATGATGCATAAGAATTTTCGTTGCAGATTCCATTAAAGTTTAATATCAAATTTTAAAATTAAAACTCAATATTCTTGGGAAACAACCACATGGAGGAAACAGCATTTCACCTGGGCCAAGTTAAATCAGATTCTTCAGCGTGGAAAGATTTATGAAGCTCTCACAATGAATTATACCAGCTAAACATGCTTTGTGCTTCTTAAAGGAGTGCTTTAAATCTGATTAATATAAACTATGTAGGATACCTTAATGTTATCCAATTGTCTGTGATTAAACTAATACAGTTTCACTTGCAGGATCAACCAAGTAAAACTGTAAAACAATTAAAGGAAACCGCATCATTTTCTCTTGTTTACATGAGACAATAAGATCAACAGATTCTCTGTTATCTCTACTCATTAAAATAATTTTCATGAGCAAGATACTATAGAAATAAACAGTGCATCCATCCGTATAGACTGCACAGCTGAGAAGCATTTCTATCTACTCTTGGGCCTCGTTAGAAGACATTGACAGGACTGATTCACAAGAATAAGCAAAAACAGCTTAACCAAGTAACACAATTTGCAATAAAGGAAAATGCAAATATCTCTTTTGCTTGTTTAAGACAATAGATCAAACAGCTTTTTTCTTTGCTATCTCCATTGATGAAAATAATTTTCATAACCAGATGCTACAGAAATAAGGAGTCCATCCATCCATATAAACTGCACAGCTCAGAAGCATTTCTATCTACTATTGGGCCTCATTAAAAGACATTGACAGGGCTGGTTCACAATAATAAGTGAAAACAGCTCAACCTAGTGAAACGATTTGCAATAAAGGAAAATGCAAATATCTCTCTTGCTTGTTTGAGACAACAAGATCACCAGGATTTTTTCTCTGCTATCTCTAGTTATGAAAATAATTTTCATGAGCAAGATGCTACAGAAACGAAGAGCTACCTAGAAAGGCTGCATAGCTGAGAAGCATCTCTATCTACTCTTCAGCCTCGCTAGAAGACATTGACAGGATTGGATCAAAATAATAAGTGAAAACGGCAACTACTAAATACTTAATACAACACAAAATTTTCTGGCTTCAAAAGCCATTTTTTACTAACTTCATGTTGAAGGTAAGATGGATCGCCAACATGTAATTCTAATATTCTCTTCACAGTATTGCAGAAAATGGCTTGCCAAGCTACTGTGAAGTTCCAGTAAATGATCGTCATTTATGTCACACAAGTTTCTCCATGTCATTCATGTTCCAAAGCCAAGATATCACTAAAATCAGATGGACAGAAACTAGCAGAAAATGGATTGTCAAATTCCTGAGATGTTCACATTAGCAGCCATTATCTAGAGGTCATACAAATTTTATCCTGAGAAATGCAATCAATTCTTTTGTAAGGTTTTCAGCTACTCTAATCTCCTATTTGATAATAGTCTTCTTTCATCTTTCTCGCATCTACTATAATCTCTGCAAATGATTAATCCAGCAGAATATACACCTGCAGACCAAGCAACTAAGTTAGTCCAAACACTTACAAATGCTTTGAATGCTGGTCTGTGAGCAGTCATTTCGTACATGCAGCACCCTACAGGGTATTAAAAATAAAACAATTCAAGGCCCCATAAAATATTAAGAAGTTATACAGAAAATAAATGTGATGCAACAATGTACATTTAAATGATTACGTTTAAAACTTTAAAGGAATAATTTACCTAGCGACCAGATGTCAGACTTGAAGCCATATGGGATATCTGCAAGAAGCTCAGGACACATATAATTTGGCGTTCCCACAACCTGCGAAATGAAAACATTCAAAATCATATGAAGTAGATATCAAATGTTGGAGCCGCTCCTTTTATAATGTTATTTAAACACCAAACAAGGGTCAAATTAATTTGTTTTATTTTAATGGCACCACAATTATAAATGTTTAGCTCATCATGAAGATTGTTGATTAGTCCAAAACCCTCTATAGCTTGGGGTGAAAGCATCTATGTTATGGTTTATATTTTTCTACCTTTCTGGAATCAAGAATTTAATACTGAGTTGATAACTATCTGATGGAAATGAATTTGCTTTGGGCAGCAGACAATCCCATGATTGACTCCATGACACACTGTGCTGTGGAAATCTATAGCATGGCAATATGTGAAAGAAATATCAGTAGCTGCACCCCGAGAGCCCAGACTATGAAAATAAGGACTACACAAACCATTTCTTCGCATAAAGGTCAGAAAGAACTAAGGCCTCTGGCCTGCAGTAGAATCAACTATAGTAGGCATTAAGTTTACACAGTCCATGAAATTAGTAGAGAGTGCTTTTGGATGCAATTATGTATTTTTGCATCAACGTGTCCGATCACATCAGCAATCCATCATAACTCTCCTCTTCCTGATGATGGATTAGAAAATGTGAACTGAAATGTCAATGCAAAAATAGTCAAGGTCATCAGAAATTCAAGCATGCACTCAGCTCAGAAGCATAATTCTTTCACCAACAATCCTCTCAAGTGGCATCCTCAGGTGGATGCCTTCCTAATTCAATTGTCCTCAATATTTGAACTGATACATACGTACTTAACAAAAACATTTGTAATTTTGTAGCCATCACAATAATGATTTGGTTTATTGATCTGTGCATGAATCCTTCCCCATAGAAAGCATCTAGCTAGCCTTGCAAGCAATGGAGCAGTTAGAATGAACTTGACCCTTTGCAAATATTTAATACAATCTTATTGTCTCGAGATAAAAATGTAGGTTGTTTCAAGAACTTGCAATCTCAATTGGTGAAATAATTTATACAGTCAATGATGCCTGGTTTTAATCCCAACAGTTAGAATTACAAAGCACCAGTTTTAGCTAAAATTTTCACTTACACAAATACTTGAATGTAAATATCTATCATACAATTCAAAATCAAACTGCAGAACCTATTCAGACTAGAAAGTACATGTATGACATCTTTGCTTGGATTCATGTCTATCTGAACTTCAAAAATTTGAAAACCTTAACAAATAAAGCCTACCCAAATATTATTATTATTCCAGATTATGTTTGAATGGTCTCAGATGGCAGACTTGTCATCAATATGAAAATTTCTCCAAGAACTGTTCTAGACTCTATCATTGATAAACAAATCTCTCAGTCATACCAGCCATCATATAGATGATGCACACTGAAGCTCATGCATATTAACCAACAATTTTTCATAGCTTTGGATAAGACAGAATCATAGAGGACACAGACTGATTGTTTCAAGAGAGAAAAGAAAACTTCCCACTGCTCTTGAAAGTAGGGGGAATAACAAGAAATCTTTAAAGAGAACAGTTGTTGAAGAAATATCATAAAATTTATCTGAACTCTAAGCAAAATACAAATAACACCAATCATTTTGACACCCGTAAAGATGGAGTACAAAACATGATTAGATCTAAAGAGGTCAACATCATATACTACTTCACAATTTCATTTGAAACAAACAGAATCTATATCTTCAAAAGCATAAGAATTATACACTTTCATCCTTGGCTTCATCATCAAAAAAAGAAGAAAAAAATAACTTCAACACAGTTTCCTGATAGTGATAATCTATATCTTTGCATCTTTTCAAATATGCATAATTACAGAACACACTTCTATATCCCTTCAGTTCAGCATCAAAAGAAATTATTAGGAAATAGCTCCACTAAAGCTTCTTACTCATGTGTCATCCATCTTTTCAAGACTGCAAAGACTTATGGCATCTTAATAAAGATTGTATTTTGCTCCCTGTTGTTCAATATCAAAACAAATCAAGCAGATATATCACTATCAATCATCTTTCCAGTTCATCATAGTTAGCTTGTGGCATGGTCTTATCAAAAACTGTATGCTAATTTAATTGGTTTGGTTTATTGTGAGTATCTTTAGAATATATCGATTTGTGTTGGCACCTTGAGAAAGGTTCTTCTGTCTTCAACACTTGGAAAAAATATGTAAATCAGACAGCCTTGAAATTAAGATTTTGAAACTCACAGAAGAAGTAAGGTCATCTGGGTTCAACCTCTTTGCTAATCCAAAGTCACCTGCAGATTCATTATACCAATAACAATTGTGAGTATTCTTGACTCGCACAGCAAACCAAGCACCTTCCTCTCTAGTGAAGTGTCAAAAGAGTTACATCTTGTAGAGTCTATTCCAGAGAAATCTGAACATACCAAGACGGACATCCTGCTCCTTTGTCAAGAAAATGTTCGAGCACTGAAAAGAAATCGGCATACTATAATCACATTACCATTTCCCAAGAGAAATGCTGAAATGAGTACAATCCCTTATTAACAAATATTAATAATAATCAATAACTAACCTTCAAATCTCTATGAAGGATATGATTTGAGTGCAAATAGTCCACTGCAAGAAGAAGCTGTACAAACCATTTACAGAGTTTCTGCCAGAAAACATGAAGCAAATTTATAAATGTACTCAGAGATCAGAAAGACAAATTACATTTGGATAAGCTGATTTTGAAGTAACTTGGCTTTCACAGGATTACTACTGACTTCTTCAGGAAAATATACTCCATTTGCCTTTTTCATTATCTCAGCCCTGGATTAAAAATTCCATTCAGCATTTAATTAGGCATTTAAATAGGAGATAATGTTAAATACATGACAAGTAAAACCCTTTCACAGGCAGAAAAAACTTACATATCCCCGCCTTCACAGTAACCTAGCACAATACACACATAGCATCCCTGCCAAGGAAAAAATCAAGAAAAATATTATAAACTTTTCATTATAAGAAATTCTAAACAAGTTTCCATAAAAGTGTCACCTTATTCAAGTTTCCAACCATAAGCTGCTACTTCCAAAACCTTAAAAAAGTTGTCAGAAAAATGAAGGAAACAAGTGCACATATCCGAGTACCATTAACTGTTAACATTGGAAACCACTGAACAAAGAACGCTACCACCTATCTACTGGCTCATTAAATTAGGGGGTTTGTTCCATTTGCAATTTTATTGCATGAGAATGATGAAAATATCAAGTTTCTAACGAAACCTAAGTGTGTTTTAACACGGACACAAAAAAAGCAGTAGATAGCACGTCTTTAAATTAGGATAGAATGCATGTAAATCAAAACTACAAAGCAAAAACCATTCAGAAAGATACTATGATTTTGGCATTGCCATTACAACATAACACAATAGTTAAAACTTAAAAGTGAAAGAAGTTTTGATCCTATGCATGTTTCTAAGGACAAATTCTCTCAATAACTAAACTCAAGGACTAACAAAAAGATCAATCAAGTTCATATAATCATGAAACATTATCCAAATCTTTCAGTATAGACAATAAAATCCACCAGCAAACGAGTGTTGGATCTGAACATGTTATTGTATACTTAAAAATACCATCACATAAGATGAACCAAAACAAACCTTCTCTACCCAAGACTCCTTGTACTCCACAATGTAAGGATGATTGACTTTGGAGATGAGAGCCATCTGAAGAACCAATCATGCAGACCACAAGTCAGAATGGCAAAGTACCAAGTGCAAAGCAAGTCAAGCCTTGAATTGCCAAATTCACACTATTGAAAGATCACAAAAACACCACAAGACTTTCATAAATTGCCATTATTGAAGACTACTATCCCATCCCTTCATAGCCAACAATATTTTCCCTTCACTTGTAGCCCTGCTTATTTTCAAAGAACGGCCTATGGCATGAAAGTTCAGATCAAAACCCACAAGCACCCACACAAACTAAAGCTGTCTTATTTAATTTAAAATGGATATAGTAGGTCTGGAAAGAGTATGTCTAGCTGGCACCTTAAAAGAAACTAATATGCTGATTTTTGTCTTTTGGAGTATTTTATACAAATAAAAACTTGCTGCCTAGTTTTGGAGTATAAACATAAGAATAAAGAATTTTAAACCTCTTGGTGCGCTGATCGTTTACACCTATCTGTTTGGCGAGCAAGACGAATTTTCTTCAACACGTACCTGCAGAATGCACAATCATAAAAATCTTTAACATAAACATCAACATGTTTATTCTGCAGCCAGAGTGAAATCATATGTTGACATAACGTTAAAAACTATATTTATTGTTACAGAAAAAATGTGAATTCAAAGGATAGCAGTACTTATACTCACTTCTTCTTTTCAAGCTTATGAAGCACAAGAATTGCAGAGCCAAAGGCTCCTTTGCCAATTTGTTCCATAACCTCATAATTGTCCATTTTGGAATCCATGCAAAGCCAATTCCTAAGCTCTTGAAACTGTTAAAACACAACAGATTCACAAGGGACTGGTTTAGCACCAACAAAAATTTAAATAATCAATGACTGCAATTAGAAACACATTGGACTGCTTTTTTCTAAAAGTTTCAGTAGTTCAAACTTTATATTATGATAGTCATAGTCAGGACTGCTGTTTCTACCTGTTTTTATGTTTTTACTATGACATGTCCTCTCCTAGAAAGGGGGCATGTACAACCGGGCATTAATGCAAAAAGGTTGCTAATTTAGAACTAGACAAAACAGATTTTGGTGTGATATACATAATTTTGAGCTAGGAAGGCTCATATATAATTTGGAGATTGTCAGGTTTATAAGATTTAAAACTGGTATGGCTAGAGAGTGAGCACGAGATTTGGTCTTAGTTTTACTCTGCAGTCAGTCCTATGGAATTGAAACAATGGAGCTACAGGATGAATGTTTCCCTAAAAAAAATGCGTCTCACATGTATAAGATTTAAGCTGGTGCTGAGGGGATGCCGAAGACTTCCCCACCATTAGGGACTTCCATATGTATGTTGTAGTTTGCATTTTTTTTTAAATTCTAAGCTGTGGAAGGGGGAAAATAATAGATTAAAGACGATCTATTTGCATGTAGTTTCTTCAGTTTATAAACCAAAATCTTCAACCACACTTAAATTTCTTACCAGAAAAGAATTTAAACATCTATGGCACTGCTTACTTAATAAAAACTCTTAATTTTTCTCAGTAGCTAGCCCACTTCCATAGCACCATAGCCTTATTGGAAGACCAAGTTCAAGTTTGCCTGTTGAAGATCATCAACAGATAATCATCTTGCAATTGCACCTAATCGCACAAGGAATCACCCTAGCCCTGAGAAGCCCCACAGCGTCACCTATGCATACCGGGTAAGAAGTTTCGTCCTACCCAATCGGGCGTTTGATAATATACCTCTTTAAGAAGACGGGTGTAGAGGGATTCACCTGAAGAAATATTCCTTATATACAGACACCACTAGCTTCTGCCAGCAACAATTCCAAACAAATTAATTGCCCGTTGCCGCAAAATCGAGCTCGCTGCTTCAGAAATAAGCAATAGTGAAAAGCGGATCCTTCGATTTAATGAATAGTCAAAATCCTTGTTTCGAAATTACAAGCACAAAAACGGCCACAGCCCGCTATAAAACTGAAGCAAGTCAGAAGGAAAAAGACAACTTTGGCACATTTTCACACGTCGATGACCGGGCCAAGCCTGATTTCAAAATCCCTCATACAAAAACGTAGAATAATCCAAAAAAGCGAAAGCTATGTATGAAAATTGAAAGTTGAGCACGTCAATGAATTTTGTCAAAGATCTCTTTTTCAAATTTCTATTTAATGTTTTGAAACGGTGTAAAGCTTCACCTGACGGTATGACTTATAAAAAAAATTACCGTGCGAGAAAACTAACAGACCACTATATACAGAAGGATATGTACAACTGTTAACAACTCTAATGGATTCTTGTATAGAGGTTTCGCACGGTTCAACTTCATTTGAGACCATCTACATATTTTGCTTGATGCCTTTGCCCTTCAGAGAGCCATTAAAAGTACTACATAGCCAGAAATGTTTGAATACAGCATTTAAATGACTTTCTGAAACGCTATTAAAAAAATCGATGATAGCAAGCCATGAAAGAGACCTCAAACTGAAGTTAAATGCTACCAAACCCCCAAACTTGAAACATTTTCCACACTCAAAACTAGTTGACAGCAAATGAGCCTTTACCTTTGAATTCAAGCAATCCCGCGTACGAACCTTCGTTTGCGCACATCAAATGCTTAAAGCATCGGCTACTCTACGACAAAGATTTACCTTCGTTTGAAATCTACTACCCTGCCGACAGATACTTTTTCCTAACTTAAAAACCTTCAATCCAAAGCTATTTTCTATCAACAATCCGATGTTTCAAATGCTACATTAGCGGACATTCAAAGACAGCAGCATTTTCATTGAAGAAACCAAATCCTTGTTATTCGTTACAGCCCAAACAAAATAAATATTCATTTTTCTGAGATTTGCTAACTTAAACCCTTCAATCCGAAGCATTTCTTTATCAAAAATAAATATTCATTTTTCTGAGATTTACTATATCGCCGACAAATACTTCTTGCTAACTTAAACCCTTCAATCCGAAGCATTTCTTTATCAATTATCCGAAACTTCGAATGCCATATTCGCGGACATTCAAAAATAGAATCCCTTCCCATTAAAACACAAATTCAACAAAATAAAACAAACAAGAAAATTTACTGTATTGCCGACAGATACATTTTCGTAACTTAAAAATCTTCAATCCGAAGCTTTAAATGCTACATTCACGGAATTTATCTCCCAACTTGACAAAAACCTTCAATCCGAATCTTCGAATGCTACATTCACGGACATTCAAAAACAACGACATTGTCACATTAAAAACCAAATCTAAGAAAGACATTACGAAATTCCCTGCTAAAATTTCGGAAACCGTCACAACATAAACCAACATTTTCAACCATATAAACCTGCATTTCATTTTTCCAAATACGCGCCGAAGCTCTTCCAAAAAGAAATGGAACCTCAAAATTTGCAGCATTTCTCATAAAATCTTCACCTGCACAAAACGCCGTCGATTAACGCCTCCGCAGGGTCCCGTGACCGTCCTTCACTGATTACCACCGGAAAAAGCCGCCGTCATTTGAAAAGCTCCAAACAATACCACTACATTCCTCCAAAAAAAGAAATCTCATATCTATTCCGGAAAAGCAACAACTGCTCCCCATTTTCATCCAAAAAAAACCTCCGTCATCTGACGATTCCTCACCATCCCCTTCTCATCACCGGGAAAACCGCTGTCGTCCCAGAATTTCAGAAAATCTCGCTACATTTCAACACTTTGAACCACAAAACAAAACAGAACAAAAATCTGATACTTTCCCTGTAGACGAAAGCGACAGAATCCCGCTCTCACTGCCGCCATAGCCAGAAACACAGAAGACGAATTTTATCTTGACAGACATAATATTACTTAAATTCATCCAGAGCCATTTTATAAGATTAATGCAAACTGAAAAGACAGATCTGTCTCGGCAGAAGTTTCTTATTCATGTAAAGTAAAAGACAATGCAAATCAAAAGCAAAAGAATGAACAGCGATGGCGCCCGTGTTAAAAGGTAAAGAGAAACACCGCCGGACAGAAGAGGAAACTAATATTTTAATCTTGTTATCGGAATTTTAAATTTGAACAAATATTTTAACATTGTAGTGGAACTTTTAGACTGTTTGTTTAATTCTACACGCGGAAAATTGACCCTACAATACGGCGGCAATCTCGCCGGACTTGTTATCTAGTGGTCGCTCATATTTTTTCCGTACACAGCGGGGCCTCTCGGTTTTTAACCTTTTCAGGGTAAAGTCTGCTGTACAAAGCCTGTTTCTCTATGTTGTGGGGCTATGGTAAAAAGGCTCTATTTTTCCCTCTCCTCTTTTCAAAACTATGGGGTGGGCCCTATGGAGAATGTTTATGCACAGGGTTGGAATGACTATATTTATTTATTTTTTAGTCCATATATTGGACTAGAGTTTATTTTAAAAACTAATCATTAGGTGTTGAGATTGATTAATAGCTAAGGACATTTCCACCATAGACATATGAGATGGGTAGATACTTTCAAAAGTTATAGTTGGTTGGAAGATAGTATATAGTATTCACCTAAAATGTAATTGGAAAGAAAGGTCCAAAATAAGAGTCTTAAGATAGAATGTACTCTAAGAATATTATCTTAAGGTTGTGTCCTCCCCCACTATAAGTGGATAGTAATTGTAAATTTTGATCAATCGTGTGTATAAGATATTTTATTTTGATTTACAATTATTACAGGATCTAGAATATCTTTATACCTTTTGTCGGATCAAGAAACAAATAATAAATGATGGGAAATATATGGTCAATCAAGTTTTTATCTTCTTAACATCTACCCTATGAGAGGTAGTTAGGCGCAAAGAGGATGGTAAATGGAAAGGGAGAAAAGGTCCAAAGAGACCTCTAAAAAAATGTAACTATTAAGAAAAGTTATTGGATAGCTAGCATGGGAAATAATAAAGGAAAATGTAATACTTAATCAAAAACACTTGTAGCCAAAGGAGACAAACAAAATCTAAGATTGGTTAGGGAGGGAATTGACGAAAAAAGAAAAGAAATAATGGTTAGTCCCAATGAAGAAGAAAGAAGACAATGGAAAATGATGAAAAGAGAGGAGAGGCATAGAAGAAGACTAGAAATAACTACAAAAATCAAGGTTAGAGCACACAATTGGGGGTGATGTTGAGAATGTTGATGTGGATGTTTCCGAAAACATAGGAAAATGAAGTAGAAATAAGAAGGAAAAGATACGGAAGAAGATAAGTTTATTGCTAAAAGGAATCAACAAGTTTTCAAGTAGTTTTCAAAACATAATGCATAATCAAGAACTCAAAAGCTTGTGAACTAGAGGAAAGTTGTAGCATAGAGTCTTTCGCTCTATCAAAACTTCCCATAAACCCTAAACCAATACTAGATTTAGTTGTGTGGATTAAGCTAGATGACATGTTTAAAGAATGTGGGAGTTTATGATGATTTCAACCCACACCAAGAATCCTCTATAAGCACACCTCTTATCACAAAGAGAAGATCAAAAAGTAAGATAATTTGCACAACATGAGAATTCTATATTAGTTGCACAAGGAAATGGGATTACAATATTGGTTTCTCAAGTTGTGCAAATTATCTTACTTCTTGGTCTTCTATTTGTGATAGGTGTTATTCTTGCAAAAGATTATTAGCTTATAGGTTGATATCATCATCAATTCAAAGCTTAATCTTTGATCCTACAAAGAATTCCTCAATGCACCAACTAAAGTTATGTCTTTAAATGATGATTATTTAAAGAAAATGGATAATAATAGCATAGGTAGATTAAAGGAACAAGAAGAGAAGAATAAATAGTCTCATATGAATTTGGGTGAAGAGGTGTGATCATTAATTAATTAGAAAATAAACAAAGTGAGATGTTATGAAGAGTCACAACCCTCAAACCAAGACTCATCCCCTTAAGGTCTAAAAGTAAGAGAATTATTATAAAAGTAGCCCCAAAACAAAGAGAAGAAGAGGAAGAATAGCCACATGAGCAAAAGGAAGCAAGAGAAAAATTGAATATCCCTTGGAGTGAGATTTTAGGGGGAAATATTCTGGTATCAGACTGGAGAGATATAAGTGCAGAGAACTAAAGTCCTATAATAGCATAAGGAAGGAGACAAAGCAAAGAACACTAAAACCAACAAAGCAACTAGTATATAGATCTAAGATAGAAAAGAATATGGGACAAAGTCCTCAAATCATGGATACAGTAATCGAGATCCCTATCTTTAGAACTAATACTAGTGAAGCTATCAAACATGTATGCCTTTTGGAGTCTATATGGGAAAAAATGGGAAAGTGTGTAGATAAGGACGAGTTGTTGGACTTCGTAGGATCACTAAGAAAGGAAGGATTAGAGTGGTATATAAAGAGCTACCCTTGGCACTCTACCACCTGTGATGTAATAAAAGGAAATTTTTGGCAAACTTTGGTTACCCTATAGATCCCAATTGAAAATGTTACCAAGATGGAAAACCTAACACAAGGAAACAATGAATTTGTTAAGAGTTATGACAATAAATTCAAAGAAATACATTGGAAGTTAAAGTAACCTTTGACTAAAAAATAGAAGATAAATTGGCTCATCTTCAGATTGAGTAAAGACTTAACAATGAGACTAGATGGAAGGGTATTTGACAAGTATACTGATTTGATTTCTATAGCATATTGGATTGAATTTTATCCATGTAGGAGAATGGAAAAAGATCAAAATGCTAAAAAAACTTATGTTTTATAGTTGAAAGTACAAAAACTTACAGTATAATAAGTAGTTGGGACTAGGGATATAAACATTACAATAAGGAAGGGAACATATGAAATGAGTGCCCTAATGATAGAGTAAAATAAAACATTGGTTGCATTTTTAATTCCTTTCCCACATCCTCCAACACCCTTCACATTCTCCAACCTTCTCTTCACACTTCTCAAAATGGTCACATTCCTCCAAATTTGACCTTTGGTATTTGAGACAACAATACTACCTAAGGAAGGGACACATGAAGAAGAGTTTTATTTCTAACAATTTTTGCATGTGAAAATAGGTTGGAGAGGCAGGAGGCAAGTTACCCTTGGAGATTTCATGGATCCTAATCAAAGACATGATGCAAGGAAGACTTGAACCAAATCTTGGGACAAAAGTTTCTTTGGAGGAGGGGAGTATGATGCAGGAGCATCAAGACATGCTAAGATGCTTAAGGAAGACAAAAGACCAAAAGAAGACATGGAGGAGTTCAAGAAAGTGAATTGGAATTTGTTGAAGCCAATAATGGCCTTTGAGGGGTATAGAAGCAATTAAAACTATGAAAATGTATTGAATCCTAAAGGGCCTATTAAGGACCTTAGGATCCTAAATGGTGGAAATGAGCAAAATTGACAAAATGTGATTAAATAGATCCTTAGGAGTCTAAGTTGGATTTAGGAATGGTTGAAATAGCCTAGAGGATTTTATTGACAAGTTTGAGGGGGTATTTAGTTGTTTTATTTAATAAATTGTAAGTTGGGAATTCAAATATTTGAATCTCAATGGCTACAAGCAGTTAGGAGGGAATTTAGTTTTTGAGAGTCTAGTGATTAAAAAAGTAATCCAACTGATTGGAGATGGTTGAGGAAGTTAGAGGGAAGGCATTTAAATTTAGTTTGATCATTTTGTACAGTAGAGTATGATAGAGAATTTACTGGTGTACGGATTGTGCATGGAAATTAATAAAAACATATAGTTTTCTATAAGTTTGGCATTGTTTTGTGATTCTATTTATTCATTGAATGTTTTAAATTCATAAGGGAACTTGTTTACATTATTTTTAATCCAAATCTTACATGTTTTGAAGTTCTTTGAATCGTTGATTGATCAAATATTGTTGTTTGATCCAAGAAATCAGTGTTTCCCTTTCAAGTTTTGTTAAACTAATGAATGGATGATCATTACATGAATGACCAAAGCTTGATTCTCATGGAATGATGCATCAATAGTGTGTACAATACAAATATAACCTTAATATATGCATATGAAGTCTGATTGAATGGTGATCACTGAGAAGGAGTGTTTGAAGGGTTAATGAGGTTGTTGGTATGGAGCAGTGGTGAGAGAAATTTCTAAAGGAGGCACACTTTTTATGATTTGTGGTTTCTCTATACACCCTATGCATGCTAGATCCACCCTTAGTTGATCCTAGAAGTGAGTGGAAAGAGTTCTATTGAAGAGCCCTAGTTTAGAGGGTTATTTGGGAGCAATTTGGGGCTTTAACACTTGGAAACATCCAAGGCCCAAATTGGTTGCATATTTGGAGGTTTGAGAACATATGGGAAGACTTATGAAATTCTTGAAGTCGGTGAATGTGTAAAACTTATAGTTCCTTTGTTAAATTACCTTATTTTGTGCTTGTTGGCAAGGTACAGTCTAAAGACCCTTGAATCTGTCCAAAACAACATATGTCCAATTCTTGATATGTTTTTCTTCATCCAAAAGGGTATTTTATAATTTGATTTTTTTGCTTTGTTTTTTGAGGAAATCTAGAGTTAATTGTACTTTTGTGTCGTTGTTGACCTACAAGAAGGGGTTGTTAGGCATGTTTGACAAATTGATAGTTTGGGGTGTTGGGTTTGGTTCTAAACCTCATAACCTATAAAATCTTGTTGAATCCAACTAAGATAGGTCATTTACATCTATATTAGCCATTTGGGAAAGGGTGTATCCATTTGTATTCACTTTGGTCTACTTAGGCCTTAAGGGTTATTGGCTAGTGCCTAAACCACTCAAAGGTTTATCCTTCAAATCCATCATTCATTCATTCCATCAGACCTACCTCTGCATTAAAATTTCTTCAAGATCCATCAAATCAAAGGCAATTTTCTCTAGTTGATGCAAGTTTCTCTCCCATGATGGCCAAGTAGACGAATTCTTAATCAAGCAAGAAGATTCATTCATCTTTCTCTCTCTTCTTCATGTCACATGTGGTTATCAAACATATCTACATTTGAGATATGCAAGTGGAAATCAAAGATCTATGCATTTGTGAAGGAATCCTTGTTTCTACATCACATTCCAAGGTCAACTATTTGGATTCCAAGCATATTCAAGCATTTTCATGGATTTTAGTGATTTCTACATCCATTCACGAGAGTTTTATGCAAGGTAAATCAATAAATTATCTTTTTACATTATTTCCTTTTTGTAATTTCTACCATATTTCAATGTTGATTCCTAAAAAGGGGTTTGACAAAGGAAAAGCCATTTTCCCAACCTTTTCCTTATTTTTTTGTGTGCAGGAGTAGGTTATAGAATTGTTAGATCTTTTCTAGGCAGTACAAGCATAGGTGCAAATTCTATGAAAATTGCATCCAAAAGTGCTAGGTTCATATCAACTTTCACCTTGTCCCTAGGTATAGATTGACTTTTGCCCTGTCCCTACCATTTTCTGACTAAATTTTTTGGTATAGGTTAGTTTCATCTTATGGTTTCTATTTCTGTTAGTTTTAGCTCTATATCAGTTCGTATTAGTCTATTTTAATCTACTTTTTAGTGTCTTTTCTATTTAGATCAATTACATCACATAATCATTCCCATTTCATTTCATTTACATCTTTAGTAAAGGATAGATCATATTTCTAATTAGTGTTTGAGTCGCCTCTTGAGCCTATTAGAGATATTCTTCCTAATGTGCAATCAATAAAATGGGGAAGTAATTCACTTAGTATCTTTTATGTTGCATTTCTCTCCTTATTTCATGTTGTGTATGTGTGTATATATTAGAGGGGTAAATTCTTTGACCTAGAGCTATGAACCTATGAGGCCATGAATTGGGTACCTCATCCCCAATACTGGGTCTTCAATAAAGGGGTAATACAATACCACGTGCATTCATATTGGGAGGTTTTAAATGGGGAAAAAAGGGGCAATATATTGCCTAAATAGGGGGGTTTGGGGAAAGATGTGGGGGGTATTGGGTGGATATTGTATGAGGTGACAAAAAAGGAGTTTGGGGCAATATATTTTGAAAATAGGGGGATTCTTTAATATGCCACGAATGCGTGTGCTATGATCTAGGTTCACTAAGAGAATCCCCCTTGATCCGCAAGGAATTTGAACCTTGATGGTAAGAACAACAACTTAGCCATCACAACATGCCATTGTTGGCTATATGTGTGTGCGCTCTTTAAAATTTCTTCTACCCAAATGATCGTGTTAAACATATTTCTATCCACAGGTTAACAAATTCAAACACCAAGGTGAAAAAACACCATTCGTAAGCCAATTTTTGATGCATCTCATCGAACTATGAATTGATTGTTTTAACTCAAGGACAAAGAGATATTTCAGTCTAACATACAAATCAATCTTCATTTGACACCCAAACGGATTACTCTGCAATATTTTTCCATATACTAGGCCGCCAATAATAAATGCATTATCCTCCTTGTTTGGGTCTGCCCTTTTGCAGAGTGAAGTCTTCAAATTCAAAGTTTCCATGATTGGAAACTTTTCTTTGTATTTTCCAGGATCTTCTTTCAACGATTTAACTAATCATGGTCAAACCATTTAGATGCATGGGTTTTCACATACCCAGACAAATCTGCAGCCGCCCCTCATTAATATCCTCTTTGCAATTAGATTTTGCCTATCATTTTACTTGCCATTTTTTTATCAAATTTGGACGCTAATGAAAAGAGGCTTTAGATGACAAAACACAGCATTCAAACTTCATCACATGACTAGTCCACCTCATCACATTTTTAATGGTCAGCATGGTTGTTTAAAAATAATCTTTATTTTGGGCTCATAAAGTTTAAAAGATTTAGTGTAGACTGTAACTTCATGCCATTATGGAATATACTCACGATATATGTGAGTTTTATTTAATTTTATTATGTATTGTACTTGAAGAGTCGGGTCATATATCACACTTTTCTTTCTCCTATTCACAACAAACCTATTCCTGTATCCGACTGGTTTTCTCCTGCCGACTTGATGATAAGACAACAAAGTTTCTAGATCACCCTTTCAAATAATCTTTTGCTTGCATAGTAATTCCATGGCAACACATTAAAGGTTAAATGACGCACTTGATGATCACCATACTTAACAACTATTGTCTTGATACATACATAATATGAATCATGTGGTGATGAAACTTCTGCCTGCACACCTTTGTTTAATTGATTATCATGCATATAACTAACCTTACAATCATTGTCAATAATTTCATTTAAGCATACTTGAGCAACATATAGGCTAAGATGACATCAATGAAAATTCAATGTCAATACCATGTATAGGTTTAACAAAAGGTATTTAATCCCTTCTCTACATTAAGTGAGTGGTGTTTGGGTCATATATGAGTGCACTATTTTGCAAATGATAGTTAATTAGTCTAGCACACATTCATGAATTTTATCTATTTTTCTAACTAGTTGGCAAGGAACCAAGTTCTACTCCTAGTGGAGGGAATAACCTAGCAAACACTCCTAAATTCTCAAAACACAACTTTTATACTCCTTGAACTATAAACCACTAGAGAAACTGACCTAGTGATCACCAATTATGAATTTTCTTCATGTCAACTCTATCAAAACCTTCTCAAAATTGTCATCACCTCCAATGGTTGGCAATTACAGTAGTGTAGGTTCACACATAAAGAAAACATAAATGGAATGTGATGATTTAGATTCAAAAATACAAAAACAACACACATAAACATGCAAGAGATTGCTACATAAGTTCACCCAACCCTTAAACGATGAAAACTCTAGCAAGAGTAAGAAAAAATGATCCTCATTTGAATGCATTACAAGCTAGGAAAATGATCCTCATTGAAGCATGTCCACTATGTTTATTTATAGTTTAACAATGCTCAAAACTTAAGATTGATTGGATTTAACTTTTCTTCAGCTGGATGATAGATCATGGAGTGCAATCTCTATTAGGAAAATGGTGTCTCAACCTTGCAATAAAAAAAGATTGTTGTAGATAAACGAGCACGAGAGGTCGCAAGGGGACAAGATACTCTCCAAGTTGTAAGGTTTGAGGGTAGCACCCTCAAAAACTTTATTTTATGTACAAATAAAAAAATGATTTTGAATTAAAAAATATATAAAAAATTATGAAAAATAATTTCAAAATAAAATATGTACATTTTTTTAAAATACATTATTTGATAAGTAGGAGATATTTTCCACAACAAGTCAAATTGTGATATTGCTATCAGGATTCAACTATGTAATTTTTTGAGTCAAACTCATTGACCCATGTTTCACGAGTAGTGATTCACACAAACCCATCTCTCATGAGAATGAATGGAACACTTAACACTCATTGGATCTAGGTGATGCTCACAGAGGTGAAGTATCAAGACTTCCCAGGAGGTCAGCTATCCTAGTACTACTCTAGCTCAAGCGCACTTAACTACGAAGTTTCCTCCATGGTTAAACCCACTCTGCTTGCAACCCCATTTGTAAAACCTTCACCAAGTGTTGTGCCTTATGAACCATTTATTAGAAAGCTCCTTAAGCTCATAAATTGATAAGTAGGAGATATTTACCACATCAAGTCAAATTGTGATATTGCTATCAACTATGTAGTTTTTTGAGTCAAACTCATTGACCCATATTTCATGAGTAGTGGTTCACACGAACCCATCTCTCATGAAAATGAATGGAACACTTAACACTCATTAGATCTAGGTGATGCTCATAGAGGTGAAGCACTAGGACTTCCCAGGAGGTTACCCATCCCAGTACTACTCCATCTCGAGCATGCTTAACTACGGAGTTTCCTCTATGGTTAAACCCACTATGTTTACAACCCCATTTGCAAAACCTTCACCAAGTGTTATGCCTTATGAGCCATTCATTAGTGATGGGGAGATTGGGATAGACTAGCCTAGTCTATGCTCTTTGATCCCTTCCTTGGATCAATAGGTGTTCTACTCACACCCTGTGGTCTTTAGGACTTCCCTTGCTTATGGAATCCCCTGACCTTGCCCAATCTAACCACCAAGAATAAGTACTTCTTATCCTAAGCTCTCCTTCACTTAGCTTGGCTTCATTCCCTTACATAGGCTTATAAGGGCACAACTGCTTCCACACCTTCTCAGGTCCTAGCAAGGATGGAGATAAGTCCTAAGGTGTTTTTACAACCATTCATGTGACTCTAAGGGCTTGGGCAATCCAACTTGTTACCCGATTTCATCATTTACCTTCAAAACATGGCTACAAGGAATGAGCCCCAATTAGGCCTCCATTCTAGATTTATAGGGCTATCACCTACAACCTTCACCAAATCTTGGTTAGCTTTCCAAAGATACTCCTATTCAATCCCTTAGATCTCAAGGATTTTCTAGGTTTTAGGGCCCCAAGTGTCTGTACGATGCCTTAATCCAATATGAGGGTTTTTAAGGGTTTTTAGGCTTAACAGGGTCACTGAACTTGTTTGGTTTCTTCACCACCTTGTCTAGATTGGTGGAGGCTCCTCCTTCTCACCAATGAAGCTTCACTAACCACTCTTTAAATCCTCCAAAGGATTCTTTCTGTACAATATCCAACCTTGCTCTCTATAACCTCTGCAATCACGACCTTACCTAGTTGGGTATAGTCCAGGCTCACCTAGGGCTTGGTCTCATAAATGCTTGCACAAACTTCCCAGGGCCCTGCTTGATAAAATATAATGTACAGGGTCTGTACTACCATATCTCATGGTTCCATGGAGTTTCCATGGTGGGGATAGGAGCTACATGCCCATCTTCACAAACTAGTCAAAACTGGATAGTGAGATTGGAACTTCAATCTATTTACAGAACAACACACAAACCTGCAAAGAAACCTAAACTATGAATTGTAAATCAAAGCTTATATAGTATGAAAGATTCACAACACAATAACCATCAAGAACTATTCATTAACTTTCATTCTTCACTCCATTTGTGCAGACTGGCACACTAAACACAGTCACAATCTAGGTTACTCTTCACACTGCCGTACAATCTGATAGTCAACCCTTAGATTAGGGTTTCTCCAAACATATATGGTCTTATCATTGGGGTATGAGTTAGGTTAGGGCTTTGAGCCACCTGGTTAGGGTTCTAACCCTTTATGAGAAAATTTGCTAAGCAACTTTGAAAAGTTGCTATGCAACTTTTGAGCAACTTTTGTTGCTTGAGCACTTTTTGCTCTCTTCAAACTTCTAGACCTCACATAGGCCAAATCCAATGCACACATGTGCTAAATTAACCCAGACCCTCATTTTTAGACTTTTAGCATACCTAGGACCAGGTGACATTAGGATAACAACATTCACTGAGTCCCTGAGCTATTACAAAACTAAGCTCTAGACTGTGAACCTAGGACCCAACCTAGGACCCTAACACACTCACTGAGCTCTGAGGCTCTTATTGTAATTATATGGCTTCTTCAAGAAGCATTTCACAACAATATTTTAATGGTGGGATCCCTGTAGAAGGGTGCTCCTACACCAATTAGAAAGCCCCTTAAGCTCATCAATTGATAAATACATTATTTTAAATGTTTAGTTGAGAATAAAAAAATAAAGTCATAAAAAAGAATATTAAAATATCATACAAGATAAAGTTTCAACTCCCTCTCTTCTACACCACAAGATTTCATGATAATGCATTAGGTTAATATCTTGGGATACCATTTGGTCTTGGGGTTTCTCTTTCTATATGGTACCTCAATAGAGTCAAAACTAAACTTTTAAAGTGGGAAAACAAATTTATGATTCAATTGCCCCTTTTAATGATGTTGTGTTAATTAGACTTGATTGCCTATGTTGTCCAATCATAATCATATTGCTAGTGGTTAGATTTGTATTGCTTATGTTCTTGTATCAATTAATTTGTAATGTTATGTCGATATATACAATGTTCTTGTCTCATGCTTGTAAGTTGTTTTGTTCTTTATTTGACAATGTATTAACTAGCTTTCATATGTAACCTTGTATTTTTCAACTTTCTTTTTAAAAGATTTAATAATGAAATAAAAAACCTCTATTTTCTATTTTATAATTAGAAAATATCAAGAATATAAAAATTGTTGAAACCAATTTTTTTACCAAATTAAAATTGATTTTGAATATAAAAGTACAATATAAATTATAAAAATAATTCTAAAATAGAAGATTTATATATATATTCTTGAATTAAGTGTTTGTTTAGAGGGGGAGCGATGTAGCAAAGGAGAAACTTACAGGAGCAACGAAAGAATGGATGGCATGGTCAGGTCTTCCGTAGAGAAGCGAGTGAGAGGAAGAAGGGAGTGTCGAGTTTGAAGCAGGATTCAGGAGAGCCTATCGAAATAGAAGTATCTGAAGACATCAATTTGGACATCGAGTTATGGAGGAAAATGGCAGTTATTGGGAGGTTCGTTGGTGCGAGATTGTAAAGACTGCAAATCAGGGAATGTATTTCCAAAAATTGGAGTACAAATACTATCATCAAGTTTATCCCGAAAGGTTTCTTCATTGTTGTTTTCAGTGAAGAATCATTCAAAAATGACATCCTCCACAAACTAAACTGGTTTTTTGAATCCTATCCTCTATATCTGCAACCTTGGCAAACAAATTTTGACCTAATTCCTTTAGCAGTTTATGAGGAATTGATCTGGATTAAGTTATATAATCTCCCTATTGAATATTGGGGAGATGAAAGTTTAGAACATATTGGGCATTCGTTGGGAACTCTTTTGGAGATAGATGAAGATATTATCAATGTTGATTCTTATCTCTATGCAAGAATGAAGATTGTTGTGGTCAAGAGAATCCCATCTAGAATCAATCTCAAATCGAGTAATGGTATTTGGCAACATCAAGTAGAAATAGAGATGAATGAAGGTAAGACGAAAGATAGGTTTCAACCAAAGGATAAGCCAATATCAAAAGAAAATGTAATCAAGGTTTGGATTCCTAACAAAATAGTTGAAAAAATTGCCTCTGAGGAACAGAAGGATGCATCTTCGAGAAAGAGCCCTGTCATTGAAAAGGGTGAATGTTCTAAATTAAAAGACACACAGGGAGAGAGGAGTTTTCCACTCAGGGAGGAGAAATTTGTGCAAGATCACATTTCCAACACGGAAGTGGATTATGACCGGGTCTCAGAAGATAGTTTCTATGTTTCAGATGAATTAGCCAATGTGGATCCTAGGACTGTTAGCCAATCGGCCAATATTTTCCTTAGAAAATCAAAAGGAGGGAGGGGCAAGAGATCAAACAGACAGAAAAGAGAAGATCGGGCACAAGAGAAAGGAATCATTAACATTTTTTATTATCTAAGGAAAGCCAAGGGAGCAGGATTCTCCCTTGGTGAGAAATGAAAATCTGTACTTGGAATGTCAGGGGACTGTTGGCCCCTGATAATAAACGCTTGGTGAAACGAGCGTTGTTTAGAATGGATGGTGATTTGATCTTCCTTCAGGAAAAAAAGATCAATTTAGACAAAGCGCTTAGCTTTTTGAGGTCTTGGCAGCGCTGGGAAGGTTTCTTTCAAGAAGCAGTTGGGGCGTCAGGGGGTCTGGGTATCCTTTGGAATCCTATCATGAATAAGGTCACTGATTTAGAAAGATCCCCTCATTGGATGTTTGGTAAAATTACCAATCTGAAGAATAATTTGACTTTTCCCTTTTTTAATGTTTATGGTCCCATAAAATCAGAGGATAAAAGGAAGATCTGGGCGGTAATCTCCAAGAAGCTTTCTGAGATTGACAGTAACAAAGTGGTTATAGCAGGGGATTTTAATGCATTACTTGACCAAGAGGATAAATCAGGAGGATTAAGAATGTCTGCTCAAATCATGGAGGATTTCAAGTTGTTTGTCTAGGAGAATCAGTTATTTGATGTTGTTCCATCTAATGGCAATTTTACATGGACCAATCATAGGGAGAAATTCACCAGGATATCGGAGAGATTGGATAGATTCTTGGTTGGTCCTTTATGGCTTGACTCTGCTTTTAATATGGATTCTTGTATTCTTCCCTTTTCTTTATCAGATCATTTCCCGGTTCAATTATCCATTCATGATACTCCCCAATGTGGCAAAAGCATCTTTAGATTTCAAAGCATGTGGTGGAGAGATAAGGATTTCTTGCCTAATATGGAGAATTGGTGGAAACAAAGTAATGTTTTTGTTGGGACTCCGAGTTTTTTCTTTTCGAAAATATTGAAATTTTTGAAAGAACAATTCAAAGGGTGGAATAAGGTTTCATTCAAAAACATTTTTGCTGAAAAGAGTAGGATAGAAGTAGAATTGGATTTTTTAAATAATAAAGTCATTGCTAACGGTATGTCAAATGAAGATTTCAAGTTAGAAAATTCATTAAAAAATGATTTGAATGAAATTCTTCTCAAAGAAGAAGTGTTTTGGAGAGATAAATCTAGAGATAATTGGATATCAGCGGGAGATCTCAACACTAAGTTCTTCCATGCCTCAGTCAAAGTGAGGAGAGTCAGCAATAGGATCAGTCGCATTCAGAACAATTAAGGATCCTGGTTGGAAGAGGAAGAGGACATAGCAATTGAAGAAGTGAATCATTTTAAACTTCTTCTCTGGGAATCGACTGACTCTATTTTCACAGATTCAAATCATCTACTGGATGTTATCCCAAAGTTGGTCACGCCAGCAGATAACATGGATTTGATACGGCCCTTTACCATCCAGGAGGTTAAAAAAGTGGTCTTTGATAATCTTCCGGACAAGATGCTAGGTCCAGATGGATTTCCTGTGGAAGTATTTCAAAAGTGTTGGAGTTTCATGGGAGATGACATCTTTAAAGTAGTTGAGGATTTTAGGAAAAAAGGAAAATTTGTAAAGGAGATCAACAATACGGTCATTGTCTTGATTCTGAAAAAATAGGATAGCACATCAATGGCAGACTTCAGGCCAATCTCCCTTTGTAACTCTATTTACAAAATCATTTTAAAAATGATGGTCAATAGATTGAAAGAGAAGATCGATAATTTTATTTCAGTGGAACAACATGGATTCATTCCAGGGTGTGAAATTTCAGATAGCATTCTTATGGTAGGGCAAGTTATCCATTCAATGCATATAGGCAAGCACCCAGGTATGATCATAAAATTAGATGTTAGTAAAGCTTATGATAGAGTTAGATGGTCCTTTCTTGGTGAAGTACTTTCCAGATTTGGCTTCTCTCTTGAGTGGATTAGGTGCATTTCTTTTTGTTTATCATCTGTTCACTTCTCAGTTCTGGTTAATGGCTCGTCGTGTGGATTTTTCCAAGCATCAAATCGCTTGTCTCCCTTTCTATTTGTTTTAATGGCTGAAGTGTTAGGAAGGAATATCAAAAAACAAACCATTCGGGGACGCTGGAAAGGCAACTATATTCACAATTATGAAGAACTGGTTACACATTCTCAATTTGCAGACAACACCGTCATTTTTGGGGAAGCTTCGATGAGAGAAGCGCTAGTTATGAGAGAAGTATTGGAAGATTATGAAAGAGGCTCAGGGTAAAGCTTGAACAGGATGAAGTCTAAGATCTTCTTTGTTAATTCAAATAGGAGCTTGCAAAGCAAAATTAATAAAGTTTTGGGATTTGAAACACCTAACTTCCCGATGGTTTATTTGGGGGTCCCCCTTTTCGTAGGGCGATTTGATTCAAAAGTATGGGAGGACATTACTAATAGATGTCAACAAAAAGTTCCAGGATGGAAACATCAATGGTTATCTCAGGCTGGTAGGATTCAGATGATAAAGTCAGTAATTTTAGCCATCCTGATTTATTATTTGTTAGTCTACCAAATGATGAACAAAGCTTTAGCCTCCATAGATGGGTTGATGAAAAATTTTATGTGGGAAGGATCGAAAGAAGTGAAAAAGATACGTCTCGTCAGTTGGGATGTGTCATGCAAATCCAAAAAAGAAGGCACTGGTATGAGAAAAATGGGTTTGCAAAATCGGGCCCTTGGGGCTAAGCTAGCATGGAAGATGTATAGATGCCCCAAGAAGCCTTGGTAAAAAATAATGAGAGCAAAATACTTGGACTCTTTTGAGCTAGATAGGATACTGACAGTAGCCGATTCAAACAAGGGTTCACATTTGTGGCACTTCATTTGGAACAGTAGAAATCTAATCACGAACCATCTAACTTGGAAAATAGGTAATGGACAAAGAACGAAGTTTTGGCATGATTCTTGGAATGGCGACCCTCCCTTGATTGAATTTTTCAAAGATAAGAATTGGGTCCTTGGCATAGAAGTAGACATGGGGGATAAAGTGGCAGATTGTTTCATTAGGCAGTTGGACTCCCTCTCGATCTGTTTGAAATCGGTGGTAGCAAGCCCCGAAGAGCTTTAGAGCAAATTGACAGATCTTCCCAAGGACAAAGGGGTGATGTACTCAGATTTTGACGATCAGATGATATGGAGTGCCTCAAAATTGAGAGAATACAAGGTTAATATTGGGTATGAGTTGCAGAGGTTCAGAAGTAGAGATGGGGATTGGCCTGCGATGCTATGTTGGGGAAAGTGGGTTCTTCCAAAATCTGGAGCTTTTTTGTGGATTGCCCTTCATGGTAGGATTCTCACGGCTACTCATTTGAAGTGCATTGGGATTGAGGGACCAAGTTGGTGCTTCTTGTGTAGAGAAGCAGAGGAGACTATGGATCATCTCCTATTTTGGTGCACTTTTTTGCAGCATGCTTGGGAGTGGGTGTTCAAAATCCTCAACTGGTACCTAGTTAGGAATGCATCCTTCAAAGAATTTTTAATCTCATGGCCATTGGAGAGAAGGTTCTCTAAATGGGGAATTCTATGGATTGTAAGTCCATCCATGTTAGTTTTTTGGCATATTTGGAAGGAGAGAAACAAAAGGATCTTCGAGGACAAAGAGATGGAGAGGGAAGTCTTAATAGGGAAGATCAAAGGAGTCATTGAAGAAGTAGTCAATAAAAAAATCCAAGGACTTAAGTATAGATATCATTCCAAGTGGGATAAGGATATGGAGGGCCTTTGGTCGATTAAGCATAAAGGTGATCATCTCATACGAGTCAAGAAAGTGGATAGAAAATCAGTATTTTGGCAGAGGCCTCAATAGGGATGGGTAAAATTGAATTTTGATGGGGCCAGTAGAGGAAATCTAGGTAAAAGTGGAATTGGAGTTATCATTCGAAATGAAGAAGGGAGTTTGGTTTATGCAATAGCAAGACCTATTGGTATTGCCTCCAATAATATCACAGAGATTTTGACATTAGAATCGGGCCTTATATGGTGTGCTACGAAGAGAATCAACAACAAAATCATTGAGGGTGATTCACAGATCATTATCAATGGGATTAAAAAAGGAGAATTTCATTCATGGAGGTTGGCTAATTGGATCCCGTTAATTTTGAAACATTTGGCAGCTCTGGGAGAATATAGGCTCCAACATGTTTTTCGAGAAGGAAATAGGGCGGCGGACCTGCTGGCAAACTTGGGGATTGAAAATAATGAAGAGATGGTTTTTTGATATAGAGATCACATGCCAAATGAGTTGCAAGAGATTATCTTAGAAGAATAGGGGATAATCTCAAGAAAAGGTATCGGATAAGGTGACATATCAGAAATCTGAGGGATGGAAGTGGTGTTTCAAATGGAAAACTACAATCCCCTTCCACACAAAGATCTAAAGGACCATTGCCTATAGGTTTTTTTAGGAATTTGTCAGTAGAGGAGATCAGGAAGATACACATCATGTGATCCCTGTCCCTTATTCAGGCACATTTGGAAAGAAACAGTACAAAGGATTGATTCCCTAAGATGACTTTTTAAGGAGATAGTAAGTAACTTCTTTCGCAGGAATAGCAAGAAGGCATGGCGTATTTTATGGGAATCAGATGTGGGTGCGAGAGGGAGGCAACAACACTGGAATCCCCAAAAGAATAGATAGCAAGGATTTTGTGAGGGCTAAGGAGCAGGAAAGGACCACCATTATCATGCTGTTGGGAGTGGATTATTGGACAGGAGGCCACGTCCATGACGAGAAGCTCATTTGCGATCTCTTCCAGCTTATAATACAAGTTTTGGGACACTCAGTGACAACAAATGGTATGGTTTGAAGGATGATAGAGGAGGAGATATATTTGGAGGTATCCATAGCACTAGATCTGAATAATTATAGCTTTCCGGGTGGAGGTCTGTGTTAATATGATTTAGAACAACAGAGAGGGGGGGTAAATCAATTGTTCTCAGGTCCAAATGTATAAACCAAACTTTACAACTCTTCAACAAATCAAATCTAACAACCAACAACTACTCGGTCATTACTGATTGCATAATAGAAACACATAACATTGCAGTCCACTTCCCAGTTGTATCTAACTTGTAAAACACAGAAACGTTTAAACCAAAACATTCACACAAGTATGACACTAGGATTTATAGTGGAAACCCAATTTGGGAAAAAACACTTTGTAACATGCTACTATTATTTTCACTCTTCTGAAGTGAGCTCAGTTAAAAGCCAACCCTGTCAAAGGTTACAAACACACTGTCATGTGTGACCCAGTTAAAGGATCTAAACCACTCTGTTAAAAGTGCACCTTGTTATAGGACTTATATACACTCCATTAGAATGCAACCTTGTTCAAAGGATTTAACATATGACTGTTAGGTCAACCTCTGTTAAAAGAATTTTGACTATTACAATGGTTAGAAAGTAGCAGTAGTAATGATCTGAAAAATATACAACTCACTTTGCAAATATCAGATCCAATTTCATACACATATACTGGTTTACTAACTGTGAATCTTTGCCATCACCATCACTTATCTACTCGGTATTCTCCTCAAGCAATCATAACTCTTCTCCTTCAGCCTTCTCTACTTGTACCATCAATAACACCTCCAGTATCCTCTCTCCTTGTTTAGCCTCATGCTTAGGTTCCCTAAATACAACTTCATTTAGGTCAATACATCTTTTGTCACTTGATCTCTTCCGTAGATCTTAGGGTTAGGTCAGATTCATTGAATCTACCCGCTTTATGTTCTTCGTCTTCTTTTCTAGAAACATCTCAAATCTCTTAAAGATTTACAATAAAATGTTTTACAGTGTATTAAATAATTTCATACAATCAATAAATAAAGTCAACACTTTTTACATAATCCAAGAATTCAACGATGTTGGCCGAAAATCTGAATTCTCTTCAAATATAAAAATACTGACACTCGGTCAATACTGTGTTCAACTTCTCGGTCTATACTAGAAAGCTCAGTCAATACTAAAACTGTTTCCTCAGCAATTAACTAATGTTCGATCAACGCTGGATTTTCTCGACATACACTAACTCGGTCGACACTAACATCACTCGACTTAAACTAGATTTCTCCTCTTTTGCTCAGTTAAGCCTACTAGTTTAGTCTTCATTCTTACTAAGATAAACAATACATTATCTTATCATTGTACAACATAATCAAGTACTCATTGTAGTATCAAGATAATTCAACCTTTCCTTGGGTGCTATTATTACCAACCTTGCTTGTCCCCTTCTCATTAATCAAATAGATATAGTACTTTCCTAAGTAGCAACAGTCTTACCAGTTAAGGTTTGACATCAATGACAATACAATAATTGCTTCAATTGTAGTTTCCAAAAATCTCCCTCTTTGGCATTGATGGCAACACCATATGATATCACATAAACAACACATGGATTACCAACCAATCCAAAAACTTATATGTCAATTAGAAATATTTTTAATATCCTTAGCTTCATTCTGATTCAGAATCTATTAGCCTTGCTTCTGTGACCGTCCAAAAAAATCCAAATCTCCCTCTATCTTGATCCTGCATCTCTGTTCCTCTTCCTCAGGTTACTTTCCTTTTCAGTGTCATTATCATCTATATCATGTGTAATATCATCTTTGTTCATCTCCCTCTTTGACAAAAATTCCAAAGCAACAACTAAAACATACATCCTCCAGATGTAGATATTATCTTTGCAGTTCAATGTTTCTCCCTCTGTCATCCTGCTTATGACTGATTCTTGGCTTTTCTCTTCTTTTCACAACTCTAGGCTAGTCCTAAAGTGCGACCCTCTTCTGCATCAACTTGTCAGATATTCTTTGTAGCACATTTGATGCAGTGCTCCTAGCTTGACTAGGCAGCCTTAGATAGGGGAAGGACCCCTAATTGACTTCTTAGATATTCATGTGCTTCTTTAGGTAAATCTTTAGTGAATATGTTTGCTGATTGTTCCTTTGTATTCACATATTCCATTCGGACCTCTTTATCTTGTACCAGCTCTCTCAAGTAGTGATACTTGATTGCAATGTGTTTGGTCTTTGTGTGCATCACTGGATTCTTAGAGATGTTGATAGCGCTTGTGTTATCACAGAAGATAACAACTGGTTCAGTGATTTCTTCTTTCATACCCATCAACAATTGCATTATCCATATCAGATTTGAACAGTTAACAACAACAGCAACATACTCGACTTTAGCAGTAGATTGGGAAATGCAATTTTGTTTCTTGCTTATCTAGGAAACTAATCTTTGTCCAAGAAAGAAAGCTCCACCACTAGTACTCTTTCTATCATCTACATTTCCTGCCCAATCAGCATCTATGTATACTCTTAGTTCAAATCTTTCATCCTTTTTGTAATATAACCCATAATCAACAGTTCCTTTCAAGTATCTCATTATTTTCTTCACAACCATCATGTGTGTTTCCATAGGATTAGCAGAGAATCTCACCACAATCCCAATAGCTAATGCAATATCTAGTCTACTATGTACAACATATTATAGTTTTCCAATCATAGATCTGTACAAAGTCTGGTTTACTTCTGCAGCTTCATCATTCTTAGACAACTTTTGTCTAGTAGCCATAGGAGTACTCACTGGTCTAGAATCTTCCATTCCAAAAGTTTTCAGTATCTCATGAATATACTTAGACTGTGTAATGAAAATTCCTTTTTCCATCTGATATACTTGTAAACCAACAAAAAATTTGATCTCACCAAACATGCTCATTTCAAATTCAGTTTGCATTTCATGTGAAAATCTCTTACACAAGGCATCTTATGCACCAAAAATAATATCATCAACAAAAAATTTTGCCAACAAGATTCCTTTACCTTCTTCATCTTTCATGTACAAATTGCTTGTCATTTGTCCTTGAGAATCCAATCTGTATTAAGTAGTTATGCAATCTCTCGTACCATGCTCTGGGAGCTTGCTTTAATCCATATAGTGCTTTGTTCAGCTTGCAAACCATGTGTCTTTTGTTTGGATCAACAAAACCTTCTGGTTGTTCAATGTACACTTCTTCTTCTAATATACCATTTAAAAATGCAGACTTTACATCCATTTGATATACCTTGAAATCTTTATAAGTAGCATATGCAAGTAGAGTCCTTACTCCTTCCAATCTAGCTACAGGGGCAAATGTCTCCCCATAATCTATTCCTTCTTCTTGTGCGTAGCCTTTGCATATCAGCCTAGCTTTGTTTCTTGTGATTTCACCATGCTCATTCAACTTATTTTGGAATACCCACTTTGTCCCAATGACATTTTTATTTTCAGGTCTCGGTACTGGAGTCCAGGTATCATTCTTCTCTATCTGGTCTATCTCTTCATTCATTGCTTGTATCCAGTCTTCGTTCTCCAATGCCTCCTTTGTTGTCTTAGGCTCGAATTCACATAGTAAACATGTTGGATCCTTTGTCTTGCTTCTGGTCAAAACTCTAGTATTTTTGTCTCCAATTATATGTTTAGGCTTGTGATGTCTTCTTAAATATTTTGCCAAAATAGGTTCGACTCTCCTTTCCTCTAATTCATCAGGTTCCCCAATAGGATTATCAGATTCAGCTTTTGAATGCTCAGAAATCACTTCCTGATACTTGACAACATCTTCTTGATACTCGGTACGTTCTTCTTCTCTCTCGACACTATTTTCCTGATGCTCGACATTGCTTACCCGAGACTCGGCATTAGGTGCAAGTCTGTCACTTGCCTCTTCTTCCTCTACATACACAAAAGATCTGTAATCTTCTGGTTCTCTTTTACTATTAGCTTCATTTCTTTCTGCATACTCATCAATCTTGACATTCACACTTTTCACAATTTTGTTAGTGTTAGAGTTCAAACACTTATAAGCTTTACTTTTTGTGGAATAGCCTAGGAATATACCTTCATCACTTTTAGCATCAAATTTTCCATTCCTATTGTCCTTTAGTATGTAACATTTACTTCCAAAGATTCTAAAGTATTTTACATTCAGTGCATACCCATACCATAACTCATAAGGTGTCAGATTTGTACCTTTCTTTATCTGTACTCGGTTAATAGTGTAAACAGTTGTACTTACAGCCTCCTTCCAGTACTTTTGTGCCACATTCTTTTCAATCAACAATGTCCTTGCACAATCCAAGATAGATCTGTTCCTCCTTTCTGCTATACCGTTCTATTGAGGAGTCCTTGGTGCAGACATCTGTCTTTTGATCCCTCTATCATTGCAAAATAGATTAAATTCATTGGATATAAATTCTCCACCTCGGTCAGATCTCAGACACTTCAAGTTTCTTCATGTCTCCTTTTCAACCTTAGCCAAATACCACTTAAAGAATTGAAAAGCATCAGGTTTTTCTTTTAAGAACATTATATGCATCATCCTGGTATGATCATCAACAAACAAAATAAAATATCTAGCACCACAATAGCTTTGTACACCCATGGGTCCACAAAGGTCAATATGAACCAAATCTAAAGTATTCTCAGAAGTAAAGGTTTTGCTCTTGAAACTTGACTTTGTCATCTTTCCTAACTGACATTCTTTGCACATCACATTCTTAGGTTTCTTCAATCTAGGTAGACCTCTCACTTTCTTTTTCTTACTAATCTCTACCAGATTATCAAAGTTAACATGACATAGCCTCTTATGTCATAACCAAATATTATCAAGTTGTGCAATCATACAAGTTTCTTCAGATAGGTCAAGATAGAACAAATTACCTCTTGTCTGTTCTCCACTTTCGATCAGTTCACCAGTGGCATTAAATATTTTAGCCTTTTTGTGATAAAATTCCACTTGATAACAAGTACTATTAAGTTGTGCAACACTCAGCAGATTATAGTTAAGACCCTCTACCCAATATGCATTTTCCTCTAACAGGACATGATGCGTCATTACCAAATTTTACACTTTTACCTTTGTAATTATGTAAGGTATCAAACTTACTCTTGTCACCAGTCATGTGATGTGAACAACCACTGTCAATAATCCATTTATCATTCTTGTTCACATAGGAAATCAATGCAGTTTTCTCATCCTCATCAGATTCATCTTTCATTGCAACATAGACAACCTCAATTTCAAAATCATCACTATCAGTGTCAGTCTCTTCTTCAGCAATGTAGCAAGATTTCTTACCTTTACCTTTGTAGTCCTTGTACCTTTCTGTAGCTTTTGTCATCCCTTTTGTCTTTGTGCTTGTTATCTCTTTCTTCATCCTTATCATTCTTGTCAGGACATCTAGCAGCTATATGACCAACTTTATTACATGAAAAACATATAATAGAGAGTTTACCTTTGTATTTTCCTTTTCCCCTTCTCAGTCTTCTAGCCATAAGAGCTTCTAGATCCTCAAGTTCTTCACCAAATGTGTCACTGTCACTTTCACTTATGCATTTCTCTTTTTCCTTCTTTGACTTGTTTAGAACCATTTGTAACTTAAAAGTAGATTCAACATTACCAATATTACCAACAATGAAGTTATCATAGTTAGAAAGTTCAAAAACAGTAAGCTTGCTGACCAAACTTTCCAAAGTAAGATTATTGTTAGGGACACATGTAGATTCCTAAATTGCTAAAATTTTAATAGCATAAATAGGATGCATAGTTCTCAATACTTTTCCAATTACAGTTCATCATTAATAGTTTCATTTGCTTCTCTAATAGCATTTACAACTTCTTTTATTCTACCACAATATTGTGCAATATTCTCACCTTCTTGCATTTTCATTTCATCAAATTTACCTGTTAGGCTCTTGGCTTTTGCTCTCAACACATTTATGTTACCGCCATAGATGGTTGCAAGGGTGTCCCACATTTTCTTTGCAGTACTGCAGTCTTTGATGTCTTCAAATTTTGGATAACTTAGGGCAGATGCAATCTCCAACATTGCTTGGTTGTGTTCTTGCTTAGCTTTCATTTCCTCGGCAGTTAGGGGTGCAACAGGTGTGGTATACTCATGCTCAATGTAATATTTTGTAGAATCTCTGATGTCGGCCAAATTTAACTTCATCAAACTTTGCCATGCGGGAAAGTTCTCCTTATTCAACTTTGGTACCTCCTTCTTATACATCCTGATCATTTGCTTCAAGTACCTTAAAACTTGTTCTCTGTAAGCATCACAGCTTTGATACCAATTGTTAATATGATTTAGAACAACAAAGAGGGGGGGGGGGGGGGGGGTGAATCAGTTGTTCTCAAGTCCAGATGTATAAAACAAACTTTACAACTCTTCAACAAATCAGATCTAACAACCAACAGCTACTCAGTCATTACTGATTGCATAATAGAAACATATAACATTGCAGTCCACTACCTAGCTGTATCTAACTTGTGAAACACAGAAATGTTTAAACCAAAACATTCACACAAGTATGACACTAGGATTTATAGTGGATACCCAATTTGGGAAAAACCACTTTGTAACATGCTACTATTATTTTCACTCTTCTGAAGTGAGCTTGGTTAAAAGCCAACCCTGTCAAAGGTTACAAACACACTGTCAGGTGTGACCTGGTAAAGGATTTAAACCACTCCATTAAAAGTGCACCTTGTTATAGGACTTACATACACTCCATTAGAATGCAACCTTGTTCAAAGAATTTAACACATGACTGTTAGGTCAACCTCTGTTAAAAGGATTTTGACTGTTACAATGGTTAGAAAGTAGCAGTAGTAATGATCTGAAAAACATACAACTCACTTTACAATTATCAGATCTAGTTCCGTACACATATACTGGTTTACTAACTGTGAATCTTTGCCATCACCATCACTGATCTACTCGGTATTCTCCTCAAGCAATCATAACTCTTCTCCTTCAGCCTTCTCTACTTGTACAGTCAATAACACCTCCAATATCCTCTCTCCTTGTTTAGCCTCATGCTTAGGTTCCCTGAATACAACTTCATTCAGGTCAATACATCTTTTGCCACTTGATCTCTTCCGTAGATCTTAGGGTTAGGTCAGATTCATTGAATCTACCCGCTTTATGTTCTTCATCTTCTTTTCTAGAAACATCTCAAATCTCTTAAAAGATTTACAATAAAATATTTTACAGTGTATTAAATACTTTCATACAATCAATAAATAAAGTCAACATGTTTTACATAATCCAAGAATTCAACGATGTCAGCTAAAAATCTGAATTCCCTTCAAATAAAAATACTGACGCTCAGTCAATACTATGTTCAACTTCTCGGTCTATACTAGAAAGCTTGGTCAATACTAAAACTGTTTCCTTGGCAAACACTGTCTTCCTTGGCAATTAACTGATGTTCGGTCAACACTGGATTTGCTTGGCATACACTAACTTGGTCGACACTAACATCACTCGGCTTAAACTAGATTTATCCTTTTTTGCTCAGTTAAGCCTACCAGTTTAGTCTTCATTCTTACTAAGATAAACAATACATTATCAAGTATCATTGTGCAACATAATCAAGTACTCATTGTAGTATCAAGATAACTCAACCTTTCCTTAGGTGCTATTGTTACCAACCTTGCCTGTCCCCTTCTCATCAATCAAATAGATATAGTACTTTCTGAAGTAGCAACAGTCTTACCAGTTAAGGTTTGACATCAATGACAATACAATAATTGCTTCAATTGTAGTTTCCAACAATCTGGGTGTCTTCTTCAGAGTGAACGACGAAGCCAAGAAACAACAAATGAAAAAGGCATGGGCTCTGTATAAGAAATGTATTTATAAGGAGTTCGATATGTCGAAGTTTGAGGATTTTTGTCAGAACAATGATCAACTCTTTTCTGCAGAGGTGGCAGCAAGGCTGATTAATATTGGGAATGGGATAGGATATCTATATCATTGAATAAGGTTTTCTAGAAGGTTTTTCTTATGTAATCGGATAGCTAAATCCATCTTTATGCACTTTCTCTTTCAACAATATATAAGGTACTGCCCCCTTAGGCAGAGCTTGCTTAAAAAAAATAAAAATAAAATTATCTATATCTATATCTATATCTACATTTATATCTATATCTATATAGATATATATATATCTATATGTATATAGGCCTATCTATATATATGTATATAGGCCTATCTATATGTATATGTATATCTATATATAGGCCTAGGCCAGTAATTTATTTTATTGAAAAATTTAAAAGTACAACTCAGGTCGGTGTGGGCACCGATAGGAAAGAACGAAGTAAAGAAAACCTCTGGTCTAGCCCGAGATCTGTAAGATCCGATACAATAAGAAGTTTACAAATCTCATTACAATAGGTCAATGACCTTATTTTCAATATGGACCAAGCCTAAATTCTATGACTCTAAGTTGTAGGATCATGCTCTTATTCTCATAGATCCCTTTTACATTGTAGCCTGGGACCAAGGTCCTAACCAAATATAATTAGTATAAATTAATGTGAAGGAATTCCTTCATTTACGAAGTCTATATTTACATAACCTTCTCAGGGCATTCCCTTAGTTTTTATATATACCTAACTCTACACTGTCATTAATTTATAACTGTATTCGATGGTATGCTATAACAATTGATAATTTCATTCCATGTGTTCTTAGTAAGTTCATTTTCTCTTTCTATCCTCTGCAAATATGCTTATACCTATTCTTGCACAAATCTCAGCACCACATTCTATATCTACGAAATACAATTTAGCAAGAGAACGTATGTATAAAGATCCTCTTTTTTGTTAGAGATAATTTCAAAAGCCAAAGGAACATTTGTAATTAATTAGATAAATTAAATCTCACATATAATATCCGTACCAACTGAACACATGATTTTCTAAATGATTTTTTCAACTTAAATCTAAAAGAACAAATGTAATTTTTTAAAAGCTTGTTTGAAGAAGAATATTTTTAATAATTTTTTTTTTTTTTTTTGATAAATAGAGACTTTTTCTATTAATAAAAATATTAAGTGATAAGAAGAAGATTTTTTTTAAAGTATCTAATAAATAGCAAGTTTCAACTCCCTCTCTTCCAAACCTGCACAAAATTTCATGATTAAAAACAACAGCCCCCATTTTTCTATTAATTTTTTTAATAAAAAATCATACACAAACAAAATCATAATCTATATTTTTGTGTGATCACACCCACAAACATTTATGTAACGTTGAAGCAACGCTTACGGTACTGAACGACTAAACCATGAGGGACACTTGGTCGCGTGTTCGAGTCCCACGTAATCTCTTAAATATTAAAAAAACAAACAGCGTGTTCAAATCTCACGTACCTTTCTTCCATACAAAAAAACAGCAAAGCATTCATGCACCGTGGGATTCGAACACGAGACCAAGTAAAACTAAACCTTTCTGCAGGGCTCTCATCACTACCAAGGCATTGACCACAGCTGTACATCGAAATTACAGAGAATGTCATTATGCTAACAAAATTTAAACCTGCACAACGATCAAAGCAAAATTCCTGCGAGAAATCCTGTACGGGACGGCGTGAATTCACTCCAAGTTCTCTGGATTGGATCTGTATCTTTGAAGATTAAAACTTTCCTCCCCTGTAATGATGCCATTACTTAAATCTTAAGTCAAGATCGAAGGAATAAGCAATTACTGCAACGCATTAAATGGGTCCACCCCCAAGATCTTTCTTTTGGGCGTTTTCAGATTGGACAGGTTCTGGAAATTCCTGTGTACGATCACTTTTGGACTTATAATAAAGGCGGTCGTTTGTGGGTCTTGTTCATCACTTTTTTTATGTTGAGATAAGCTGGAGATTGCAGAGAAGAAACATGAATGGAACTGTTCATCAATTGTGGTTGCAATGGAAGTTCATAATTGCGTACGTTGAGTTGTGTTGTTAGTTGCAGTGGAACATCAAACACTTTCCCTTTTCAGTCGACATTAATGATTACTGTGTCCTTCGAGACGATTGGTTCAGAGTGATTTGTTGAAGGATTTGAATTCATGGCGACAAATGGTCTTAGATTCTGGAAAATATAATAATTGACTTGTGCTGAAAAAAAGTTTTTTACGTTATGATTTCAGATTTTCTGAAAGAGTTTGTTTGTCTTTCCAAAATGATGGAAACTAAATGGGGGTGTAACGTAGTACAATGCAAAAATTGGAATTTCTTTTTCTTATGTTGAATAATGAATTCTTGAAAATTAATGGTAGAGTATTATAATGATAAGTTGCGGATGGTGTTGAAGTTCAAGGTTCTTATATTAAAGTGGGTTGCATGTCTATTAAAGTGTGATACTTGATTTAGATATAAGAAACGTTGCAATTATTTGTAATATTAAATATCGAATTCATGAAAATTGATGGTATAGTACTATATTGATAATTTGAGGATGATGCTGAAGCTCAAAGCTTATATATTAAATTGGTTTGCATACATATGCAATTGTGACATTTAACTTGATATATTAATATCTTCATTTCGTGTACAATGTACTGTTAGAGTTGTTGGATTGTTGTTATTGGCATCCCTTCTATTAATATCATTAGATTTTCACAATCTATTATATTTTAGTTATAATGTTTCTAGATTTCATTGTGTATATAGCTTTTTGCATCTATATACACAAAAACTATGTACGCAATCAACTCCAGAAGCATTGTAACTATTTTTTTAAAAAAAATCCCTTCTATTGTCCGTCTCTTACATTTTCACATGATAAAGTATATTTCTACTTGTCTCTAAAAGTGAAGGTTATATGAATATAAAATATCCTATAATTTTACGTTATGATTTCAGATTTTCTGGAAGAGTTTGTCTTTCCAAAATGATGGAAGCTAAATAAGGGTGTCACGTAGATAGAATGAAAAAACTGTAATTTCTTTTTATGTTGAATAATGAATTCATGAAAATTAATGGTAGAGTATTATAATGATAATTTGGGGATGATGTTGAAGTTCAAGGTTCTTATATTAAAGTGGGTTGCATGTCTATTAAAGTGTGATACTTAATTTAGATTTAGAAAAATTGCAATTATTTGTAATATTAAATATTGAATTTATGAAAATTGATGGTATAGTACTATATTAATAATTTGATTTCATGTACAATGTACTATTAGAGTTGTTGGATTGTTGTTATTTGCATCCCTTCTATTAATACCATTAGATTTTCACATTCCATTATATTTTAGTTACAATGTTTCTATATACGCAAACAAATCTAGAAGCATTGCAATTAAAAAAAATAAAATAAAATCCTTTCTATTGTCTGTCTTTTAAATTTTCACATGATAAATTACATTTCTACTTGTCTCTAAAAGTGAAAGTTATATGAAAATAAAATATCCTATAATTTTATTTTTTATGAGTTCTCACATGAAATAAATGTAGGTGTGAAAAATAAATATTATCTCACTCATCATCCTATTCACACTAATATACGTACACTTATTTATCTAGGTTATGTGTTTATTTGTCTCATGTCATTGAAATAAGACATATGCCATGGTCTAATTTAATTTTAGGCTTTCATCATTGTTTCTATGACAAGGATTTCTCATTGTATATTGTATATCATTATTCATTTTGCATAATGAAATTTTGATTTCATGAAAATCATTTTTTTTCCTCTTCTTTGAAAAAGTGTTTTGATTGTAGGTGATCTTTGGGTACCTATGAGGTTCAATTATCAATTCCAACAATAAAAATCAAGAGTAGAAAATCTCTTCGAATATTATCTCTATACTTGACCATAGCTGAAATTAAGTATTGACAATGTGTTTTAATTCCATTATTCATAAGATTGATATGAGATCTTTGTGGTTGAAAAAGAAATGTAGTTGAGCCTCCTCACCATACCTTAAGAGCCATTGAACTTTTATCTCTTTGAATGAGAGGTAGATGTCATGGTTTCAATTACTTACAATTATATAAAACCACTTCAAGATATAAGATGATAATATTTCTAAGATACAACCAAATGTTTCCTTGTGCCTTCTTGTCAAACATATTTCATTTTTGTTAGAAATTCCTTTAGAGTTTCCTTCCTTTTCTAGAACATTCCCCTAACATTTCATCTAAAATATACTTTGTCTTCGACTCACTCAACTCATACCAAGTATCATTAAACTTGTCAATCTTTGAACAAAAAATAGATGCCATAATTTCAATTACTTACAAATTTATTTAAGTCAAACTACAACAAAAAGACCACATCAATTCAAGAAAGGCATCCCATTCTCATATAACCAAAGCTTTGCAATTAATTATTTAAAAATATGGAAAACTACTATGCAGGAAAGCTTGTTTGTTGAATATGCAATTTCAAAAATTTGATTATATAACACTATTTTATTTACTATAAATTTTATATGTAAAAGTTTTAATCAACGAATAAGAAATTACCAAATCATAAGATTCATATATATGACAATGGATGTATGTAGAGAAAATATAATAAGATCTCTACCACAAAAGGCAATGATCTTGTATTTGCAAAAAATAAATAGATCTACAACAATATAATATATTTTATCTCCTCCAATTTAGAAGCTATTTAATAATAAATTGTCACTTATAAATAATTTTTATAATACCTTTATCTCATACCTTAAATATGTAGAGTTAAGTAGACACAAATAAAATTACCAAACATTAATACCATGGTCCCAAATAAGGTCCTAGAATATCATGGTGTGAATTTTATTAGTGGAAAACACATTTCAAGAATTAAAAAATGCCTTCCAAATATGTAACCTCCATAATGTTTAAAAATTCTAATTATAACTCTCAAGAGCTCTATTAAACAAATATAGATTACAAGTAATTACTTTTTGTATTCAAAAGGGGCCTTTCATCTTTATTTTCCTCTTTCCATATTTTTTCAATAATAATCCCAAATAATTTGAGAATAATAATTAATAATGTTGTTCCCACCATACATGGGTGTCCAAGATCACCGACTCCATGTACTAAGAATAAATTAGATTAATTTTTTGGGTACATTTTAAAATTAAATATTCTAGATATGGAGATTTAAAAGATAGATATCAAGTAAATCTAACATTCATTTTATTGTGAAAAACACGAGCTAAATTAGCAATTTTTATCAAATAAAAGATGAACATATTAAATAAACGACATATAGATATCGTTTGTGCACCTTTTATTGAAGGACCTTTTGATTGAAGGTCCTTCAAGAAGTGAACTTCAATCAAAGGTCCTTCTTGAAAAAATAACTTTCAATTGGATGTTCTCGATTAGAACACCACCTTTAAAAATGATCTAAAAACATTAATGTTAAAGAAAAGAAATCTTTGATCAAAAGTATTTTCAATTATAGATCTATTTTTAATTGAAAATTATTAACAGATAAAATCATTCTAAATCTTAAATAAAAGACTCTCTAACAAATAAAAACCTTCATTTAAAAATCTTCCAAACTCCTCATCCTTCCATAATTTTGTTTTTCAAAATAGCTCCACCCATTTAGCACTTGCACAACATAATTTTTTATCCTTGATTGATTGTTAATTTGATTATTATACTGACTCTGCCACAAAGTTAACCTACCCGAACTTAACCATACTGATTCGACCTTCTATAAAGATCCAATATTATTTTGATTCTAAGACATATTTCAAATAGAAAAATTAATCATAAAGATAAAAGATTCACAAGACTAAATTAATAATTCGAATCACGGTTTGTCTGGTGAAGTTTAAGCCCTGGTTCTCCCTTTGAATGCACGCGTAACTTAATGAGTACCAGATAACGCGAAGGTCGCAGGTTCGAGACCTGCATAGGCCATTTTCATCAATTTTCTAAATTCGTAACAATTTACATAATCTTGTCCGTCTAAAATCTATTTTTGTAAAATTCTTAATAATTTTCATATCCGTATTTCTGTATTATAAATTATTAATAGTAATACTCCTTAATTTGTATATATTTAATATTTAATTTTAGTGATATTATAGTTTTTTAATAAATTGATTAGATTGTTACAAATATTTAATTTTGAGTTATATTTTTAATTTATCTAAATTAATCAACTCATTTCTACATTTTTAATTAATAAAGCATAAACATGTCTTAATAAGACTTTTAATTTTGAGTATATTTCTAATTCTTCTAAATTAATCAACTCATATTTATTTCCTCTTTGGGTTGAATTTATTACTCCTTATTGTTGGGGTATGTTTAGACTACATTGTAGTCTTATAAGGAGGACCAAGTAATCCAACCCAAAGAGGAAATAAATATGAGTTAATTAATGTAGTCTTATTGAGGCTTTTTTTTTTACTAATAAAACATTTAAGCATGCTTCAATAAGACTACACCAATAGTAAGGAGGAGTAAGTAATCCAACCCATAGAAGAAATAAATATGAGTTAATGTAGTCTTATTGAGGCACGTTTCATGTTGAATGAGAACACTTTTTTGCACTCACCCTTAGAAAAGGTTTTGTATTGAGGTTGACACCTCTAAGGATATCAAGACCTAAATAAGAGCTTGGGGTCTCACTTAATTGGTGATGTATCTTCACTTGCCAAACACATTATCAAAGTTAATCTTCAAAGCATAGAATGTGAGAGTAGCTTTTGGTACCTAGCATCCAAATCTCAAACCAAGCAACCTATTGGGTATTCTCCTCAAAAAATGTGGATGGTTGGATCATATTGAATAATAATAATAAGAATCTTCTCGAGATTCAAGCCAAAGATGCTAGCCCATACATCCATTTGTTAGATCTAATGTTTCAAAGCCTAATAAGGAAAATGACATGTTGCTTCATAACCTATAGGGGAGTCTTCAAAATAGTGAATCAACCTTGATTTAATATGGCACTCCCCATTAGCATTCTTTTTGCTCAAACAAAATCATTGCCACAACCTCCTCTAGCTTCCCATTACTCATGTAGTGTTTCTCTTGAGGCTAAGTAGGAGTTTTTTCTTGAAAAGAAGAAGACCTTTGTGAGGTTTGAATCTCCAAAATTTGTGCAACTCACCAACTAGAATTCTTGAAGAACAACTATAGAGATTTTGATGATCTCAATGCCTTACCTCTTGATTCTTAATGTACCCATGGTTGGAGGGTCCAATGAAGGATTATCCAACCATGCAACTAAACAAACAACCTTACAACAAGTCAATGAAATGACAACGAATCTTTATTTTAATACTGTAACAATAATATTTCAATGCAATATGCAAATTATAAAATTAAAAGGATATCATAATACTTGCCTTAATTTGTTCATTACTTTTTTTTAATGTTCTTTAAGAATGTATATATAATTGCTTCAAGTCATAGAGAGTGGCACCAAACTCAACGCCACATGAAATGTCTAATAAATTAGATGTATAATCGAATCTCCCAAATTGAATGAGACAATAATGCATCTTTACACAATGCACATCATAACCACCTCTAGGTTTAATGTACCTTGCTATATGTTTTAAGTTGCTAGTGTAGAATTTATAGAGATATCACAAGTCACTAATAGTGAACCACATGTAAGCTTGTTAAGCTCCATAAATTTCTAGTATGGATTTTAGAGAGTTCTATCACAAGTAATGAATTTGAATAAAGTGTAAGCTTGTTAAGATTGATAACAATTGAAGAAGCATTCAACATCCTTGTTATAATCACAACCTTTCCAAAAGTGAATGCCACATTGAAGGATCATAGTGAAATATATAACTTCTAGAAAAATGCTAAACACTTAATTGTGATAAAATGAGGTAGGATCTTCAATATTTAACTAGTGACTAGAAAGTAATGAAGATATGCAAACAAAATAAAAAAGAAAATCTAATTTTGGATGATGCAATATTGCTCTTGCAACTTGAGATACTTGTACATCAAACACCTGGGGTTGATTGAAAAGTGGGTTTCTTAATTTTTGGTGGCTAATAGGAAACAAAGATTATCTAATTTAGCCTTTAAATTCCACGATGAGTCTAGTTTGAATCTTCTTTTCCACTCTACCATTTATTCCGCATATCACCTATGTATGTTTCTCCTTAAAATTATACTATCCAAAATCACCTCAATATCTTCTTTTTACTTTTGATACATAATTAGGCCATTGTATCTCTATGGTAGTATCCCAAAAGTCTCCTTTAGGATATTGAAACAAATCTGCTATAGTGAATTCTAGTGATATGTCCAAACCTTTTTGGTATTTCTACTTCATGTGTATTTCCTAAATGAAACATTAAAACTTTTCAAGGACCAACCTTTTTCATTTTCATCTTTTTGTAGGCCCCCTCTAGAAATGTTTCTTTTCTTAGACTTTCCATCACTTTTTCTCAAATATCTAAAACTCTTCATGCTTTCTCTTTCCATTGAATTTTTCCTTATACATTTTGTAGATGACTCTTTACTTCCACATTTACTTCTTAAATGTGAGTTATAATTTTTTTTTCCTTCACACTCTTCCATTCTTCCTTATCGATACCCCTCAATTTAAATGCATTTCTTGGGATACCCCAATGTGATCACAAATGGTGTTTTTATTGTACTTATTAACTAAATTATGTTATGTTAACTTTTCTTGACTAATATTTTATGGTGCTTTCCTTGTGTGATTTATAGTAAGACACACAATCTTACTAGGCTAAGGTGATCTCTCTCTCTCTCTCTCTCTCTCTCTCTCTCTCTCTCTCTCTCTCTCCCATCTTAGTTTTGGATTTGATGAGGACTTAAGTCACTTGGGGGATTCATGTTTCCTTGTCTTCTTGACCTTGATAAGGTCATCTTATACATTTTATCTACTTTACCATGAGCATGTGTTTTCCTCATACTCCCACTAAAGTGGGGGTTAAATGTACCATCCTAAAAAGTCGACACCCATTTAATTAGAATCTCTAGGACCTATTAGGCCTCATTTTTAGTGATTTCCTAGATCTGAATGTTCTTATGCTTAATTCCTCACTCCATTTGTCATGCCCCGCAAGGGAACCAGGGAAGAGAACACAGATTCTCTTTGTAAAAGAAAAACCTAAGTAATGATTTATGAAATTTTTTGAATTTTTAAAACAATTATAAGAACAAAACTTAAACTTAGTTTCCTCCCAAGGTTCCCTTCTATTTAGTGCATGATTCATTTTGAAATACATTACTGATTACATTACATTCAACTCCTGATGGGAGGTAACAATAATTTTACATCATGAAATATAATTACAAAGCCTTCAATCTTCAAATTGGTACATAAGCAAGCATGGATCTTCAAACACTGCATCCACAATAGATACCTCGATAAAAATATTTACCACCCAACCACGTGGATAACTAAAAGGCCCACTCCCCCATGCTAGGAGATAAACACCAAGGTCCACAAAGAAGGAATAGCTAGGCCAAACCTAGGGTTGGGTAACCTTTCCCAATAGCAAATAAAAGATGATCAAAGTATGAATCTTTCCCCAAAAGGCTCTAAGGCTTGGTAGAAACTCTAAGCAACAACCTAAGTGAGTGTCATCGCATAGCTCTCACTCCTTGGGTTGTCCTGGTACTAGCCACTCCGGGCCCCAGCCCCCAAGTAGGCACATGCGGGATCAAATGCCTTTCGTACTGACAAGCGCTATTCGATCGTACCTACGCATAGGTACCTTCTCCCACTCCTATCCATAGCCTTTACTAGCGCTAATGGCATGGGTGAGGCACATTTAATCTTTTTAATGTTTTAACCCATTCCCATAAGTTTAATTAAGTTTTCACTTGTTAAATAACTCTTCAGTTGGTTATCCTGGTTCTAGCCACTTAGGGCCCCAGCCCCGCACTGAGAGCTGTTAGAGTAATAGATATATTTGACTTTATAATTAAATCATTTCGATTTAATTACTTAAGTCCTCTATTATTCTTTTTCACTTAAGCTATCTCTTTTAGGTGCATAATAATTAATATTTCTATTAATTATTATTGCACAACCTAGCTTTGTGTGGCTTTAGGGTTTCCTTCCTTATAAGCCACTTTTGTATTCATTTGTAATAACTCTCTTAATTTATTTTTGAGCTCTGACATTTTTGAGCACAAGAGGTTTTTGCTTTTTCCGTATTTTTGCTTCATTCTTTGTGACAGGTTTATTGCATGCAGCTGGATCTTGGAGTTGAATCTGACATTTTATCAGTTTCTACATGGTATTAGAGCCATTCTGCTGCAGCTTGTTCAAAGTTTTCTGAAGCTGTGGATCAAGCCCTTTTTTTTTGGCATTTTCTGCTATTTTTTATATTGGATCTGGGGGGTTGCAATTTTTCAGAGCACTTTGGACAAAAACTAACCTCACGGTTGTGTCCAGAAGGCCCGAGATACCCAAAATCCATATAAAATTTGATCTATTTGGCCTCCGGGGCTTCTGGGTGAATTTTTTCAGCCCCCAAGGGCCGTACGGACATGTTTTTCAAAATTTTTTTTTTTAAAAAAAAAGGTTTTGTGCTTGGTTTTTAACGCGCCACCACCGCGCTGCCACCTCGCCACCGCCGCGCCACCGGCGCCCAGCCGGCCGCCCCCACGCCACCGGCGCCCTGCCGACCGCCACCGCGCCTCCGGCCGCCCCGCCGGCCGCCACTGCGCCACCGGCGCCTAGCCGGCCACCAGCGCTTGGCCGTCGCACCGCCACCGCCGCCGCCGGCCACCTGCGCTTGGCCGCTGCACCACCCCGCCACCCGCCGGCCGCCGCCCAACCTCCGCCCGGCAGCCTGCAGCAGGTGACGTCACCTGCTGACATCACTTGCCGGTGACTTTCCGGTGCCAGATTTTATTTTCCGGTCAAATTTTTTGGTAGCTTCAAAATTTTCTGGGATGATGTCATGCTGACATCAGCGACAGGCCCGTGACGGTCATACGACCATCAACTTTTTTGCCGTCACTGGTTTTTTCCAGAGAGCTTGCATTTTGGGGGTACTTGGGCATTTTTGCTCCTACAGGGCTCATACGGAATCAAAAATCAACATATGATATATCACCGGAAAGGTCTTTCCGAGATGGACGCAATGATGCTGGTTTGGTTTGCTGATTCAGCCATTTGAGTTCTCTTTTTTAGCGTCAAAGTCAAGGCTTCTATTTTCCTCCTTCTCTGCATCTGGAGTCCAGGTTTTCTCCTCATTTTTTGTGCTTTCAGTTATTTGCTGTACGGGGGTTTGATTTATACATTGTGGGGGGGTGGTTTTCCTTTCTGTAATTTACTTCAGAAAAGACCCTTCTACTTCTGTCTTCTTCTTCTCTCAATGTCGGATCCCTCTGTGGCCCGGCTGACACCGCATAATTATCATACCTGGAAAGCACACATGGCCAGACTTCTTATGTCACGTGGCTTATGGTCATGTCTGGATGAGAACCAACCTATCCTGCAATGTCCCTTTGAGATTCTTTAGCACAGAAATAAGATGGATGAAGCCATGGGCTTGATTTCACTGAACATCTCTGACAGTCTCTTATTTCACCTGGAAGGTTTGACCACTCCTAGGGCTATTTGGAGCAAGTTTTCAACCTTGTTTGGTACAGTCAACAAATTTTGGAAGCTTCAGATTGATGCAGAGTTGACCTCTTTGACTCCTTCTGATTTCCCCACTATAGAGGACTTCTTGATGAAGTTCAAGTCTTTGCGTACAGTTTTGCAGGGATGTGGAAAAATCAAGATAGATGATGAGTGTATCTATTTGATACTCTCAAAGTTGTGAGGACAGTACCAGATCTTTTCTTCCACTTTCTACTCCACCATGGATGCTTTGGGTACCAGACATGTTATGCCCTCTTTTGAGAATTTCTGTGACAGGTTGACTCGTGAGTAGTCCAAGATCACTCAGATGGATTCACTTGCAGGTTCACAGTCACAGACATTGCTTGCCAAGACACCTCAGGATTCTCAGAAGCAGAAACTGAAGCAGATATCTGATTCCTCTTCTCATCACTCTACTGGCCCACCATCTTCTTCTAAGAAGGAGAAACAGAAGACTGAGAGCCCTTTATGTTCCTATTGTCAGAAGGGAACACATGATGAGTCACTTTGCTATCAGAAGAAGTTTGATGGTTACGAGAAACAGATAGCGGATTTGCAAGCTCTTCTTCAGAAGAGCAATCTTTCCTCTCCATCCTCTTCTGGCTCACAGGGGTCTGCTTATCAGTCTTCCTCTATCTATTCTATAGCTGGATAGGATCTTGGAAAGGGTCATGCATTATGGGCTTCTGTTGCATCCCCTTCACAGGTCCCTTGGATATTGGATTCAGGTGCTTTTCACCATATGGCATCTTCTCGAGAGATCTTCTCTTCTTTTGAAGATTCTCCTATTCCCCATATTATCATTGGGAATAACACTGTTATGACAGTCTGTGGGAAAGGCACTGTATGCATTCAGGATGGCATATTCAATGATGTGTTGTATGTTCCATCTCTGTCTACAAACCTTCTCTCAGTTTATCAGATTAATCATAGTGGGTCAGGGAAGACAGTTGAGTTCACTCCAGATTCTGTTTTCATCCGGGATAGTTTGACAGGAGGTATTGTTGCTACAGGGACAGTTGTTCATTCCACCCATCTCTACTCTTTTTCACACTTTGGTCCACCTTTGCCAGAGCACGACTCTCCTCCTTTGAGAGAACATATTGTGGTACAGTCAGGTCACTTGCACCTCTATGTGGTTCCTGAGACTACTGTTGTGACTGCCATGCCACCTCCTGTTGAGCTCTCTTTTGTTCAGCAGGTTTCTTCTTCCGCACTGCCTGATCTTCCAGCTCCATTCATCGAGCCACCAGGTGTAGTTGTTGATGATTCTACAGAGGACATTCATCTCCTCTTTGATGACAGTGTCTACACGCCTGTCATACCACTTACATTGGGGATTCCCTTTCAGGATCCTCGTGTCTTCTCCTTTGAGCATCAGCTCGGCCTTCCAGTGACACCTCAGCTTTTGAGGTTACCTCTTCAGTGTCCACTGACTTTCACTCCTCTGCATTGGAGTCACAGTGGCTTGTTCATTGATCCAGGGGTTCTTTCCTTCCAGGGGGGCTTTGGAGCCTCAACCTTCTCTCACGGGGGGGTTGGCAGCACGCATTGTACTTATGGCTTTGAGAGAGTCTCTTGAAGTCATCCTTTTTTGTCTTTGCTTGCTTTTACATCTCTTTTTGGAGAGGAGTTTTTCCCACTGGGTTTTCTCCTTTACTCCGGTTTATAGAGATTTCCTTGTTCTGGGTACCTGATCAGGCCTTGTTGCTGGGACCCTTTTTTTCTTGCTTTCTTAGCTGTGCTAGGTTAGCTTCCTCTTGAGCTACGCTTAAGGGGGGGTGTTAGAGTAATAGATATATTTGACTTTATAATTAAATCATTTCGATTTAATTACTTAAGTCCTCTATTATTCTTTTTCACTTAAGCTATCTCTTTTAGGTGCATAATAATTAATATTTCTATTAATTATTATTGCACAACCTAGCTTTGTGTGGCTTTAGGGTTTCCTTCCTTATAAGCCACTTTTGTATTCATTTGTAATAACTCTCTTAATTTATTTTTGAGCTCTGACATTTTTGAGCACAAGAGGTTTTTGCTTTTTCCATATTTTTGCTTCATTCTTTGTGACAGGTTTATTGCATGCAGCTGGATCTTGGAGTTGAATCTGACATTTCATCAGTTTCTACAAGAGCCACTCACTAGGTGTCATTAGGTTTTCTACCATTAACCCACATTTCACAATCACATCATAAACATAGTAGAAACATATCATAAACACATTTGTAAGATTGCATAAAAGAGTAGAAAATAATAAGATAGTTTATGAACGTTTAGGGAAATTAGGAACGTTTAAGAATGTTTAGAATGTCATGATCCTTTAGACAACCCTAAACCCTAAACTGCTTCCTAAACACATCCTAACCCTATTAAGGCATCTAAATGCATTGGATATAACCTCCGCCAAACATATTTAAAGTTTTCAAAAATTTCCATATGCCAAAAGATAATGTTCCATAAATTTCCATCTAAGTTTGAAATTTGACTAAGTCTAATTTTATTAAAATCTAAAATCTAGAAGTTGCAGCTTAACTCCTAGAAATCTAAAACCTATTCCAATCAATTTGAAAGGTACCTAATCCATTTATACAAGTATAACTTAAAGTATAAGTTTGAATTAAGTACGTAAACTTATACTTAAATGTTATACTTGTATAAAGCGGATATTATTAAAACCCATATTTAAAAATTTAAATAAACAATTATAATTTCCACCAAATATTTATAAACCAACTAGACTATGAAATTATACTAAATTTAATAGCAATCTAAGTATCCTAAATTTAATATTCATTAAAATCTAAAAACAAATAAAACCCCTACCACAAAAAAGTTAAAAAAATAATTTAGAAGTGACTTATGGGGGGGGACCCTGTGGGCCCCACACCCCATTGACCTAGTGCCCTGCGCGCTTTCCCAACTCACAGGTACTGCTACTGCAGTACCCACTGCCGTAGCAGTCAGGTACTGCCATAGCAGTGCCTGCCAGTGCTACGGTTGGGAACCGTGAGGAGAGTGGGGAAGGTGGTGGCCCCCACTTCCAAACCCTTTCATTTTTTTGTTTTGTTTTATATTAATTTATTTTTTTATAAATCATTTTTTTTAAACAAAACTTTATTTAAGCATCTATAATTGTTTATGCATAACTTTATAACTATATAATTTTGTTTTTATTTTTATTGTTTTACATTAATAATTTATTTATTAATTTTTGAAGCACAACTTTATTTAAACATACATAATTATTCAAGTATATCCTTATTTAAGCATAATATTATTTTGATAGCTAATAGATATATTATTTATTTTGACAGCAAATAAAATATCGAATACTACCCATATTTCTTACTGATAAACTATATACAAATAATCTATTCCCGAATTCATCCTATGCTTAAATAAGCGGCTATCATTGTTCATTATTATAACAATTTATATATATTTGTATAAACAGCTACTATGATATAGAAATTAATGACAATACAATAATGTATTTACATCGGACATAATACAATATCATATAAATGGCTCACAGAATAATGTATAAATATTTTGCACATATGGATACAAATAAACATATACAGCCGCATTCAAAACATAACAAACATTCTTAATATAAAAGAGAATAATCTCTCAGTATGGATTCCAACCTGGAGTCCTGCGGATACCGGTTGATGAAGGAAGATCAAATCCTCTCCAACGTTTCCAGCTCTCCTTTGAATCCCTTTGCTTGCAATCTTCCAGCTTCTACCCGTAACAATCCAAATGCCAAACTCACAGAATAAGGGACTTCTCTCCTTAAAAATATCAAATTTTCTACAATAATATTACTAATCCTCTTCTCGAAATCAATTCTTCTCCCCAACTCCCATACACAGGAAAGCCTTTCCTGTAAATAGAATGGAGGAGGTGGTTGCACAGGTAATCCAATCGATGCAACCATCTCAACTATCCATTCGTTAATAGTTAATGGGATGGTTAGCAAAAATCATTCCCGTAAAGGTAAATACATTTTAAATAAGACTATAATCTATGTTCCCTAAATTTAAGGGTGTTAAAATAAATAATATAATCTCAAAATTAATTTACTAACTTATTTAACTATGATAATAGAATTTACCAATCCTATTTACCACTTATAAAAATAACATAAGAATAGTTTCCTTCACACAACTAATTAATTTATTATATAATAATATATTAATATATGTATTCATAGGCATATGTGTGCACCCATATGCTTATGGTACATATACCATAAATAAGACACATTATTATTAATATTAAATATTAAAATAACATTATTATAAAATATATTATTTATCCATACACTAATCCACATTCTAAAATATATATCAAGTAGCTACTAACATAAGTTAGATTTTTCCACTATTTATTTAAAATATTTTATTATTACTATTGTCATAGTCACTTTGTTATTATGAGTATTATAAAATAATACCATAAAATTATTCATTATTATAGGTATTAAAATCACATGATTTAAATCACATACCGACTCGTTCCTAACGAGATATGCTAGTATAATAGTAGCTACTACTAAAGATAAATTGCTAAATCATACCTTCAATGAACAATGATTCACATCAATATACCCTGAAGACAAGAACTAGCTGCAAGATCCACAAATCCAACAACTATGAGATCACACAATACATCCACACAAGGGACTGAATCAACACTTCCCACCTAAGGATAAAAGGATCAAAGGTGAAGTTTCTTCCTGTGGAACTTGGTGATATCTCTGTAACAACAACAACGATCGAGGATTTTGAGGGATCGCTCAGACCTGTGGAGCCAGGTGGAGACAATACCCGGTACTTGCAATCCTGCATCACCAAGAAGAGATGCATATATATACATATGGATATACAAATCAGATATATACAAGCAGATGACCAAGATCGATACATCGTGTGGACCTCAGCTAAGTGAGTAACTATGACTTCGTCCTGAGTCATGAAAACACATTGTGTGTGAGTGATTACACCTTCATGAAATAACAAGATTTAAAGAAAATTTACACTATTCAAAGCAAACTAATCTAAATAATGCACAATTAATCTAAATATCTCATGGTTCTCTAAATTGAAGTGGTAAATGAGGCTCTCAGCTGCAAATCCTCACTAGTGACACTCTAATTATGAGAATTAAGCTATATGATATGCAAATTTAGATCTATTCTATCAAATTCTAGCTCTATTTGATGAACAATCTACTATGATCAATGCAATTTAAGCTAAAATATCAATGAAAATGCTAAGTGAGTGGTGTGGATGCAAATTGCAAGAGCTTTGCTGCAATTCAAAGATATGGAGTGGATGAATAATGCCTCAAAATGCCTTCTATTTATAAGATTTTCCCAAGGGTAGGGGGTAGAGTGAGATAACCATGGTTAGGCTTGGGTAAGGTCAATTGGCTTTGCTTTGTCCCTAAATGGGGGGACAAACATTTAAATAGTTTCAAAAGGCTGGACCATTTCAACAAAAGTGAGTGATTTGTGTCCATTTTGTCTCCTTTTTTCCTTTGTTGAGGGAATTTCATATTTATTAATTAATTAAAGTAATTAAATTTAGCCATGAAGGGTAAGAGGTTCATTTTGATTTTTCATTTCAACCACTATGTCATTAATTGAATTTAATCAATTTCTTAGTGTTTTTCCCCTTTTCAAGCCTTATTTAATCATTTAATCATTTAATTGAATTTTCCTTTGATTTGAATTGCCTCTGTTCCATTTATCAATTTTTATGCTATTTTGATGACTTGATGCACCTTTTGATTGATTTAAGCCTTTGCCAATTTTCCATGTCTACAAATGCCCCTCTTTGAGTCGATGTGCGAAGAACACCGATTCAAAGATTCCCTTAGTATGATGATCTGATTCTGGTCCTGGTTCTGATATGCCTCTGATCGTTCTGATTGATGTACTTCCTGATGATGATGATGTGCCTCTGATGATGGTGCTAATATGATTCTGATGCCTCTGATATGATATGGGTCCTGATATGATGATAGGTCCTGGGTTCACTGATAAAGGTCCTGGGTTAATTGATAAAGGTCCTGGGTTAATTGATTGCTGATATGTTGATAGGTTTGATATGATGACAGATTTGATATGATGATAGATTTGATATGAAACTGATATGCAATTGATTTGCCTCCTGATATGATACTTGATATGATATGAAACTGATATGATATGATACTGCTATGATATGATACTGATATGATATGATATGCCCCACTGATAAATGTTTTTGACGTGATGCCCATTTGATACTCTGATGCCCCCTCAGAAATAAAACATATTGAGTCCTTGATTTGAACGAGTTTGAGTAGTTGGAATATGTTTTGATTTCTGATACCGGTTGAAAGAAATAATCAAGTTCGATTTATGCCCCGATTAATGAAAATGTCCTATGATAGGTTCAAAGTGCATTTTTTTAAATGTTTATGAGAACCAATTTCACCTTAAATAGGGTAAAACCCCTCATTTTACTATTCATTTGCACCATTCCTTCTTGAGATTTGAGCTCTGATTTTAGCCTTTTGGAGACGATGGTGGTCCCACATCGCGAGCATCGGTTTGAGAGAGCGCGCCGGTTCAGTCGGAGAGCGACCGATGGTCCTCCGGTATGTCATTCAAATTTTTCTCATGTCTTTAAAGTTGCATTTATGACCTTATTTAATGCATTTAAAAATTTTAATTCTGCGTGCGTGAAAAGAAATGTCACCTCCGTGCATTTTAATATCGCCTGAAAATTTTAAATGTCGCCTTTGATAAATTTGATGTCGCCTCCCTTAGGTATTTTCACGCATTTAGAAAATCTTGTGTCGCCTATGGAAAATTTAATGTCGCTTAGGTTTTAAACATTTTTAATCAGGTGTCGCGTGATAATAAGATGTCGCCTACGGAAAATCTTATACCGCCTCCATGAAATTAGGTCACGCGGATGAATAAAATCACGCGTTTGAACAAAGAAATGTCACCTCTGGTAAAAGAAATGACGCCAGAAAGAAAAGTCGCGTAAGAAAAAAAATAAAATTTATTTATTTCAAACTTTTCTAAGACGTGCTGATTGCTCGATTGCGTCAACTTGATTGATATCGATCACGTCAATGAATTCAATCGAATGTTTAGTTAGGGTATTCCCTTTGTTTGATTTCAACAACGAATTAGGACATAGGTAACTACAATATCAAAGAATAAGGTTAATCAATCTTCATCACGAATGATAGATCATGGATCTAAATGTCCATTCATTTTATGCTCAAATGCTTAGAGACATAAAACTAGGATCGTCCTTCCTCAATGCTTAGAGTTAGGATTGGTAAGTCTGATAGGTATATTGAAATTGATGACCATGATTGATTGTTTGATTTCCTGATAGTAAGTTACTCATGTGATTCCCTTGTTTTGATTAAACAGGAGGATGTCCCTGTGCTGTACCTTCGGACTGTACCACACTGGGTGATGGAGCTTAGGACTCAGTTGACTGACGCCGAGAGGCGGGTGATTAGGCGCTGCGGTTTACTGTGTGTACTAGAGCTTCCTCGGTTCCAGATGAACCGAGGTTTGATTACTGCTGTCGCAGAGCGTTGGCACTCTGAGACAAACACCTTTTGGCTACCATAGGGTGAGATGACTATTACACCGGAGGATGTTTACAGATTGCTACGGATCCCGACTCATGGAGAGATAGTATATTATGATGCAGTCTATGACGGGTCATATTGTCGACGAGTATTCGGAGATCCGTCGATTGGTGATGACTGTATCTTATGGCCTCAGTTTGCCTCATTTCCTATTTTACCAGCCTTATTAGGTGCTATCATTGGTGGTGTCTTATTACCTGATCGGCGAGGTCGCGGATTTTCAGTGGGATGGGGCAGGATTATCGAGGATTTGCTACATCATCCTCGACGCTTTGACTGGGGATCTTGTGTGCTGGCACAGCTTTATCATGATCTGCATGAGGTGGTTTACAGGAGATCAGCCTCATTATCTGCTAGGATTCATATTTTACAGTTGTGGATATGGGAGCACTTACCAGTCAGTCATCCTATATCAGATCGAGATCGTCCTCTAGGATATCCTTTTGCATGGCAGTATACTGGTATGGTGACACAGCATCACTTGGGTCACTTGGAGTATTGGCGACGGCAGATTGATGACATGGATGAGGTCTATTGGAGACCATATGTTGAGGTCGAGGATTGGAGAGAGGATAGCTTGGAGTTACCCTATATGTTTGCTCCTCGATGGATGATCGGCAGGATTGACTCTGTTCTGGAGAGATTCTTGGCAGGGAGAGTATTACGACAGTTTGGGCGGATTCAGCCTATGCCTCAGGGATTTGCAGTATATGCTCGTTCTAGTGCAGAGCGTGCTACTTGGGGTCACATGCCTTCATATGATGACGCTATAGAGCAGATATCATTACTGGGTTATATGGATTGGGACATGAGGTTACACATCAGAGATGCCGGAGTCACACAGGAGTATCTAGCTTGGTTGATGGAGCATCCGATGCCTCGCTTTACAGACCCTGCAGAGCCAGTACCTGGGCGAGATGATGATGGTGATGATGTTGGTGGTGGGAGGAGACGCAGAGGTAGACCCCGAGGTAGGGCAGTGATTAGGCTCAGAGGATGAGCGAGAGATGCACAGGTACAGGCACCACCTCCTCCTCCTCGTCCTGCAGTAGCACAGAGACAGAGGTTAGATCGTCAAGATCATGTGAGGGCTGCTAGACAGGATCCAGGTACAGGACAGGATACGAGAGCAGGATTACAGCAGGCTACTGTGGATGGGCAGGATACAGGTGCACAGCAGATGCCAGCAGCTTTTTCCCGTGATCGGGGAAAAGCTCCTATAGATACAGGTGATCCTCAGAGTACCTATGAGGTTGGGGAGAGCTCTAGTACTACCCAGCTACGAGCAGATGTGGGAGCGTTACGGACAGAGGTGTCATAGATGTCATCTATGATTCAGCAGTTGGTATCGGGTTTGGCTCCCTTGGTTCCTCTCCTTGTTGCTATGGTTGGTCAGACGCCTCCTCAGCAGCCTCCATCACAGCCTCCATCACAGCCTCCTCCACAGCCTCCTCCAGGACCTCCTCCCAGTGGTGACGAGAGATGAGCTATGAGTGCTCTTATTGATCATTTATGTACTGATACTGAGATACTTGATATTGTACCATAGTCTTGTGACCTTGGTGTCACCTTTCCAATTGTATTTTGACACTTATTTGACATTGATGCCCCTGTTGATGGGCGATTATGACATCATTGTTATGAGTAGACGTGTGATATGAGAACATTTATGATCTTTCCTGCTTTTACTTGATGATATATGAGATTTCCTTTAGATGCTGCTATATGTGTTTATCTAATGCATTTGTTTTTGGATGGATATTGGCTATGGATGCAACGTATCTTATGTATGATATAGATAGATGGATGCATTTCTTTTTCATGTATGGATGCAGTTTTAATATGTTATTTCTCATGTATGTAATCTGAATGTATGCACTCTGTATGCAAATGTAAATGATTATTTCCTTCTTTTCTTTGATAATATCTATATAATGATTAATGATATGGAATGAATGCAAAAAGTATAATCTCATTTATTTTTATTTTGGTAGAAAAGATGATGTTGAAATGATGTTGTCCTTGTTGATTTAACCCTGTTAATGATGTCATGTACCCCCTTTTTGATGCGAAAATAAAACCCTTGGGAAAAAAATGCACATGCAATTAATCTAACATGAGAATGCATTTAACCTTTTTATGAATGCAGCTAAGTGTCACTAGCTTTTAGCAAATAAATGCCTTGAGGATATATTTTCATCATTGAGCACTTGGGACCGGAAAGTCGATACAATCACCACTGCCCACTGACATGATGATATGAATATCGCTTTTTATTTACTGCTCATATGGTAACCTCCGTTTTTGCTTTCCCATCGGTCTCATCGATACGACTATCACTGATTTCAAAAAAAATCATGAGAGTACGAATACCGATTTTGTCGGATTCTATGTTGAAAGTGGATTTTGTCATTTAGATATGAAAAATCTAAATATCCAAGGTATCCGGTTGCGTAAACAAACAAAGGTTAACTCATTGTTTTATAAGATAATCCTCGATGGTTCTTTGATGACCATGTCTTCAGATGAATTCTCATAAGGCAATGAATTTTCCTCCAAACAGTCACATCATAGTCAAGAAAAATATCATGTCTCCATCATTGCCAATCTAGTCGAAACATCATTGATGAGCTAAAAAGACTTGATACAAATTGAATGAATGTAAGTAAACAGATTTTTAACCAACTTTTCAAAAGAATCTATCTAAGTGTTTTGCATTGTTTTCTGATTTTCAACAAAATATATTTCCAAGTGTTTGATCATGACATGATTTTTGATTTTTAATCCTGAATAATAAGTCAATTTAGGCTTCAAGGATTTTGTTGTGGTAGTCAACTTTTTCGTTATCAATCAAAGGTTTACACAAATCTGATCTCTCTTCTGAAAATGTTGATCTCTTTCTGCTTGTGACTGAATGTTGTTCATATGAATCCTTTTTGAGGTACCCACTTTCCAATCCGTTTATGCTGCCCCCAAGTATTTGATGTATCAATTTTGACAACTTTAGGCAATGCAAAGGATGGTGCTACAAACTGTTATTATGACTATGTACAAATGACGGATGCAATGAAGGTTTAGACAAATGGGATGATGAGATGCATTATATACACATGTGACTAGGAAGGAAATGACTTAAGGGAACCAAAAGCGCTTGTTACCAAGTTTTCACTTTTGGGTATTCTCTTTTTTTTTTTTTTGCTACCAAGGCGCCTATTTGCTAGGTTTTCACCAAGGCACTTTTTCTCTTTTTTCATGTTTTTCATTTTTTTTTTTTTTTTTTCATTATCACCTTGGCGCCTATTTGCTAGGTTTTCACCAAGAGATAGTTTTTCAAATGTTTTTGCTTTCTTCAGGCTCAATTTTCCACTGTTTTTGATCTTTCTTCTTTTCCAATGTTTTTGGATTTTCCATTTTCAAATGTTTTTGGTATTTTCCATTTTCAAATGTTTTTGGTATTTTCCATTTTCAATTATGTACAATAATTATGATGCTCTCTCATCTGATACTCTTTATACTCTTTCATCTGTTTTAGGTGTAGAATCTCTTCAAATGAATGCTATTTATGGGTTCTTGTAATTCTTCACCATTACAATCTGATAACTTATATGTTCCAGTTCCAAAGGATGATGCTATCACAAATGGGCCTATCCAATTAGCTTCCCACTTTCCCTTCTTTTCCCTTTCAACTTGATTTTTGGGATTTTCTCTTAGTACCAAGTCTCCTACTTGAAAAGTTCTTGGTTTGATGTGTTTGTTGTAATTGTGTGCAATCCTGTTTTGATAACCTTTTAAATGCTCATAAGCTTGAGTCTGATGTTCCTCTAACAATTCCAATTGTTGTAGTCTGGCAATCCTATAATCCTCATCAGTGATCAATCCTCTTAATGAAACCCGTAGAGATGGAATTTCAACTTCTAATGGTAGAACTGCTTCAGTTCCATAGACTAAAGAGAATGGGGTAGCTCCTGTAGGTGTTCTGATACTAGTTCTGTAAGCCCATAGTGCGGGATTTATTTGCACGTGCCAATCTCTTCCTGATTTGTTAACTGATCTTTTTAATATTTTGAGGATATTTTTGTTTGTTGCCTCAGCTTGTCCATTGCCTTGTGGATAATAAATGGATGATGAATGATGTGTAATGTGAAATGTCATGCAAAGTTCATCAATATCCTGATTTTTGAATTGTTTCCCATTATCCGTGATAATGGCATGTGGAATACCATAGCGGCAAATTATGTGGTTCAAAATGAACATTGAAATTTGTTTGCCGGTTGCTGTTATTAATGGAACTGCTTCCACCCATTTGGTGAAGTATTCTGTTGCTGTGATGATATACTTGTGTCCGTTTGAAGATGGAGGATATATGATCCCAATCAAGTCAAAACCCCATTGATAAAAAGGCCATGGTGTAATGAATGGGTGTAATTCTTGAGCCGGTGCATGTATCATATTACCATGATATTGACATTTGCTGCATGTCTTCACAAATTGACAAGCATCCTTTTCTAATGTTGTCCAAAAGTACCCTAGACGAAGGATTTTCTTAGCTAGATTAAAACCGCTTGAGTGTGACCCGCAAATGCCTTCGTGGACCTCGCGTAAAGCTAACTTAGACTCTTCTTCCTCTAGACATCTAAGTAACGTCCCATCAAGACCCTTACGATACAATGTGTCTGAAAGGATTAGGTAACGGGCGGCTTGGCGTATGAAGTTACGTTTTTGGGCACGAGTTTGGTCTATGGGGAGTACTTGGTCTTTAAGGTAAGTATAGATGGGTCCATACCAAGGAGAGTCATGTCCATGTAAAAGAGCAACAATTTGGGTGTCAGGAAGGTTAAATGCCGGTTTTACCAACTCTTCCACCAAGAATTCATACTTCTCATTTTGATCTGGTTTTTGTAACAATGAAGCCAAGGTAGCCATGGCATCTGCTGCTCTATTCTTTTCTCTTGGAATCTGTTCAAATGTGATCAAAGCAAAGTACTTCTTCCATCCATCAATCAAGGTTTTATATTTCATCAATGTTATGTCCTTGGTATTGTATTCATTATTAACCTGATTGATTATGAGTTGGGAATCTCCATAAACTTGTAATTCTGCAATACTCCATTCTAAAGCCATTTTGATGCCAATGACTAATGCCTCATATTCCGCTATATTATTGGTGCATGGAAATAAGAGTTTATAAGACTTTGGAATGGTGTATCCTTGAGGAGTAACCAATAATATACCTGCTCCAGAACCTCCTTGTGTGTAAGATCCATCAAAATATAACTTCCATGTCTTTGCTTCTATGTTGACAATTTCTGCATCTGGAAATTCAATTTGCATGGTTTGTGTAGACTCCATTGGGTTATCTGCTAAGTGATCTGCTATCACTTGTCCTTTAATTGCTCTTCTATCAACATATTCAATGTCAAATTCACTTAGGATCATGACCCATTTTGCTATTCTACCTGTTAAGGCAGTTTTACTTAGTAAGTACTTGAGAGGATCAATCTTGGCAATTAATTTGATCTTATGCATCAACATATAATGTCTTAGTTTTTGAGATGCAAAAACCACTGCTAGACATGCTCTTTCCATGAATGAATAATTGAGTTCATATTTTATTAAGGTTCTACTAAGATAGTAGATTGCCCTTTCTTTTCCTTGCTCATCTTCTTGTGCCAACAATATGCCTAGAGACCTTTCTGTGGCTGATATGTATAACAACAGTTCTTTACCTTTGATAGGTGACATAAGAATAGGTGGGTTTATCAAATAAGTCTTCAAAGTAGCAAAGGCCTTATCACATTCCTCATCCCACATAAATGTAGTATCCTTGTGTAACAATCTGGTGAAGGAGTGACACTTTTCTGCTAATTGAGAGATAAATCTCCTTATTGATTGAATCTTTCCTTGTAGTGACCTCATTTGGCTAATATTTCATGGAATCTCCATTTCTAGAATTGCTTGTACTTTTTCAGGATCAACTTCAATGCCTTTTGCTGACACTATATAACCCAATAACTTGCCGGATTGGACACCAAAGGCACACTTCTTTGGGTTTAGTCTAACTTTGAATTGTTCTAACCGAATGAATATTTTTCTTAGGATTTGTAAATGCTCTTCTCTATTGTGGGATTTTGCTAGAATGTCATCCACATAATCTTCTAAAAAAGTATGCATCATGTCATGGAAAATAGTTGTCATGGCCCTTTGATATGTAGCTCCAGCATTTTTTAAACCGAAGGGCATAACATTCCAACAAAAGGTACCCCAAGGGCAAGTGAATGCTGTCTTTTCTTGGTCTTCGGGAGCAATCTTGATTTGATTGTAGCCACTAAATCCATCCATTAATGAGTACATTGCGTGACCTGTTGTCAAATCCACTATGGTATCAATGCTTGGCAATGGGAAGTCATCTTTGGGACATGCAAGGTTTAAATCTCTGAAATCCGTACACACACGGATAGATTTATCATGTTTAGTAACTGGCACAATGTTAGAGATCCAATCAGCATATGCTATTGTTCTTATGAACCCCACCTTTAACAATTTTTCCAATTCTGTCTTGACTAGAAGAGCCACATGTGGGTGCATTTTCCTTAGTTTTTGCTTCACAGGTTTAACTCCGGGTCTAACATTCAGATGATGCATTATGAAATCAGGATCCAATCCAGGCATATCGGCATATGACCATGCAAAATTTACTTGTTGTTCTTGGAAGAATTTGATAAAGTCCTCTCTTTCAATAGATGTAAGTGATGCAGCCAAGTGTACAACCTTTGGCTCTAGTTCTGTGCCAATGTTAACTTTTTCTGTTGGTTCTATAAGAATAGATGACCGTTCTTCTTCATGTTCAGGCAAAGTATCCAATCTCTCTTCTAATGGTGCCACAGTTGGGTTTTCACCAAAAGAAACGTCTTTTATTTTCATTGTTTTTGGTTCTAATGGTGCCACAGTTGGGTTTTCACCAATAGAACTTTTCATTTTTTTTTTTTTTTTTCTTTTTTTTGACTAAGAGATTGGACCCTTGCTGTTGTCATCATGTCCGTATTGAGTTCGTTGGTGAAAGAGGGTTCAACCGCATTGAGGTATTGGTTTGTGGCTTGGTCATTTGGGAAGTAAAGTAAGTCATGTGGTTCAGTTTGATCCCAATCAATGAGGTCTGGATGTATCAAAATTAAGGAATTATTGGGTAAGGTATCAGCAATAGGATTTATGGACATGACTTCGTTTGAGGGTTCATACATTGTATCGTTTAGGTCTATGATGTGCGCTTCCTCAAGATGATCCATGGAAGCAGGGTCAAAGTCCTCTTCGCTTGAATCCTCGTCGACCTCTACGGGAAACAATGTGGGAAAAGCCACAAGCGGGTTAAAACTAATGTTTGAATTTCCCTCCTCTGAAGGTGTCCAAAATGTTTCTATCCATGCTCCACTACTAGATGCTTGTTCTATATTAGGCCTTTGAATAGAAGATTCTTCATTAATTGGAGCATCTTGTTTTGGGATTTTTGCATAAGTATGTATAACAATGACTTCTTTATCTTGACATGACTCATCTGATAAAGTATCCCATTCATAATCCCTAGAATCATCACTATCTCCTTCGGATTCTAATGCATTTATTTGAGGATGAAAATCATGCATTGGACTTGAACTTTCTCCCTTATGTTGAAAACCTACTCCGGATTTTTCATGACTTGCCCTCCAAACAGGTTCAATAGGTTCTAATAATCCTCTATTTCTTTGGCCTAGGGGTCCTCTTCCTTTGTATCCCATCTTTTGCATAATATCAAATCCTTTCCCATATTGTTCTGTTTGTATATTAACATGCTGAATTCTTTCCATGGGAGTGTCTAGGGTACCATCCTCATCATGATAAAGCCATTGAAGGACATCATCCTCTTCCTTATCCCATGTTGCTTTGCTATCTTCCCTCACAAAATAAGAATTATACTTATGTGGAAGATGTTCTTTTGAGGGTTTTCCATGTGATTTAGGAGACATGGGCATGTCAAATAGAGAAACTGAATATTCTCCTACCCCTTTTGAACTAATCTTGCATTGTTTGTCAAATTTGTTCATCATCTCACTCATGTATTGGTAATGATCTGCTTTAGCTTGTTCTTTTTCCTCTTTAGTAGGTTTGTAGATCACTGTTTCCAATTTAGGTGCCACACATGGACTTTCCATCACATTTGGACCTTCGTAGCTCACTTTTTCCTTGCCCTTAGTTGATGTAGTTGAGCTAGCTTGAAGAGGATTTTGTGCATCTTCATTGGTGATTCTTGGAACAACTCCTTCACGATTATGTGGAATGTATAATTCATGCAAGGGTTTGAGTGCATTACAATATTGAAATGGATTTGAGTCTCCTCCAATCGTGATTTCTTCACCCATGTATGGGAACTTGATGCATTGGTGGTATGTGGAGGGGACAGCTTGCATCTCATGAATCCAAGGTCTTCCCAATAAAATGTTATAGGTTAATTTCATGTCCAACACTTGACATTTGGTTTCCTTCTTAACTGGTCCCACTTGGATGGGCAACACAATCATGCCTTTAGAAGCTCTTTCAGCCTCATCATAAGCTTTTATGGTGATTTTCTTTGTAGGGTCAATGCAAGACTCAGAGAAACCTAAGGATTTTACAAGACTCAATGTGCATATGTTAAGGCCAGCCCCTCCATCAATAAGGGCTCTTTTGACTCTATGCCTTTCGATCAAAACCTCTATATGTAATGGCAAATTTTGAGGATGAGTTATAGACATGTCATCTTGATTTGAAAATGAAAGACAATGAGGAGCCACAAGATGTCCTACCATATTTTGAAACTTTTCTTCCCCTAAGGTAGTAGAAACATGTGTTTCTTCCAAAGCTTTTTCCAAAATCTCTTTATGATTTGGTGATAACTTCAATAACTCTAAGATTGAGATTTGTGCTGGAGTACGTTGCAATTGGTCTACCAAACTATAAGGTCTTGCTGCTATAGGAGATTGTTTGACCACAATGTTGGATGGTGGGATATTGGTGTTTTGAGGGACTATCCCTTGTAAAGTCATTCTAGAATTCTGCCCTCTTGTAATGACATTTGCTGCTTCCTTTTGAGGCTGTTCATTAATGATGATAGCATTAACAATATGATCATATGATGGCGCAAAGTTGAGATTATTGGCGCTTTGTTTCTTGCCATTTGATGACTCACCTTTATCATGTTTGTAAAAAGGTTGTTTGAAGGCCGTATGATCTTCATTATTTTGGGGTCCATCAATAGTGATTATGTTATTATCTATCAAGTCTTGCACCACATTCTTTAATTGTAAACATTCATTTGTAGGGTGCCCCCGAATCCTATGATATTCACAATGATGCTTAGCATCCCACCAACCCGGCTTGTGGTTTGGTTCATAAGGTTTAATAGCGGGTAATGTAATAACATTGTTAGCTATGAGAGTCTTTAATGCAGTTTCAAGTGATTCTCCCAAGGGTGTAAAGTGTCTTGCAGGAGTGGGTTTCAAATACTTATCATACTTGCTGTTTTGATCTTTGTTTCCTTGATTATTCTTATTGGCATTGTTGTTGTTGTTGGAAGGTGCATTATATGCTTGATTAGCATTATTCACTTGATTTGGTGTCTTTGTAAGGGCAAATGGAATCACCTTCAAGTTGCTGGATTCCACTACACCATCATTAACAATACCTTTGTTGTTATTCCTTGCAGCATAACGGCTATTGTTGTTGTACCAACTTTTATTTGGATTGTTGTTATTGTTGGTATTGTTGTTGTTGGAGTTAGAGTTATTCTTATTTTCCTTGTGCAATTTCAACTCTCCACTCTTAATCAACACTTCTTCCGTTGTAATTCCGTTATCAATTAGATCTTGAAAGGTTTTGGGACATTGCATCCTTAGTCTATAATTCAGCTCGCTTCTCAAACCGTTAATAAAGATATCCATTTTTTCTTTCTCCGGTACACTTCTTGGATATCTTGCAAATGCAGTCCTCCATCTTTGCAAGAATGTGAGAAAGGCTTCTCCATCTTGTTGTTTCGTGTTACATAACGTTATCATGGTGACCTCATGTTTGATGTTATAAGAGTAATGAGTCACAAATTTAGATGCTAACTCTTCAAAGGATTTTATGCCGGATGGTAGTTTTGAAAACCAATCCATGGCTGTTCCTCCCAAGCTTCTTGGAAATAGTCTCATTAAATAGGTTGATTCATGCATGAATTCAAGACTCAATGCACAAAACCCCCGAAGATGATCATGTGGGTCAGATGTTCCTTCATATCTCTCATATTTAGGAAATGTTACATTAATGGGAAAAGGCACCATGACCAAACTCTTATCAAATGGAAAAGGACATAATGTTTCAATAGAGAAAGGCTTAGGAGCCCCATTTTGTTTCAAATTGTCAATTTCCATTTGTAATGCCTTGAATTGTTTCCTCATTGCTTCCATAGGGTCTTCTATTTCCTTGGGCTTTAATTGTTCTATGTCAAAATCTTTAGGTAGCTTTACCCCCGTTTGTATTAAGTCCATGAAGTGTTTTTCTTTATCCATAAGCATGGTCTTTTTCATTAGTTCTATGAAATAAGGACATTGTCTTGCCTCTAATGCTCTTTCAATCGTGGCTTCTTCTGCAGTTGGGGGTAAGTTTGTATTATGAGGAGGCAATAAGTTGTTGCCTTGTGAATTTGCCTCTTGAGAATTAGGGTCTCTTCCTCCATTATTAGAATTTCCTTGATTGTTGTTAAGATCCATACCTCCATTCATGTTGTTCCCTTGGTTGTTATTGGGATCTATGCCCCCATTCATGTTGTTCCCTTGGTTAGTGGGATCGATATTTCCTAGGGTACCACTAAACATGTTGTTAATGTCCTTTGCCTTAGTGGGATTTTCAGTCACTTGTGAAGTAATGAAAGTGTTCTTTGGAAATGGGAGCTCTTCTCCATTGTAGGTCCCGTCTGTTTGTAATGCTTTCCTTATAGAGAATGACCTTGTAATAACAGGCATGAACAAACTTTAAGGGTATGTTGACTTTCTTCTCTTGATAAGCTGTTTTTGGAATAAGGTAAAAGTTTTTGATCAATTTTAAATGGTTTAAAATTTTAATGGTGTTTTGATCAATAACTTTGGAATATCTTGTTTGAAAATAAAAACAATCTCAACACACACATCAATTGGGTACCATATCCCTAGAATGCTCTAATGTGTATATTTTTGAACGTTTTCACAGGTTTAACACAAGAATAGCTTCCACACAATCTACCTAGCACATAATTGGTTCGTAAACATGGCTCTAATAGGTAGTTTTGCTATTTTACCGTTATGTAGTAAGTTTTCCGTTCAAAAGAGATCTTAGCTTTTCATCCCCCAACTATGTTAAGGGGCTTCCCACACGCACAAAAGCACGATTTTGCGCAATCCGTTAGGACTACTAGAGGAAGTTCGAAAGAGCTAAAATCCTTTTGTCGTGTACCCCATTAAGGATACCCGCGTTTCATTTTATAGTGGGTCAAATTCTCGCGGAAAAAGCAAGTGTATCCCACTTTGGGCTGTCCCTCTCACCGGCCCTTCTAAGGCAATCTCGGGAGGCGAGCCCACTAAGTTTTAAACATATTCATTTGAAAGCATGAAAAGTGGATTTGGTAGAGCAAGTTTGAGAATTTGATTCACTCAAAGAGTGAAGAGCATATCCCTATTGCTTTTCCCTTATCCCAAACACTCACAATCAATTTGGTTCTTTTTCAACCCCGTGACAAAGGGGTTCTTAGAATTGAAATGTTTGTTCTTTTCCTTTAATGATTAAACTATGTTTTGAACTTTGAAAATGCCACAAGCTAAGGGAATGTGCAAGCTTGATGAGAAAAATACCTTAATCGATGCTAGCAAAGGCTAGGCGCATGTTTAAGTAGTAGATTTTCTCATTTTCTCTCCAAATCCTTCTCTTACCTTAGCAAAACGTTCCCTCTACCAACAAGTTAGTCAACACAAATTCATAGAAAGTGAGGAGAAACCAAAATCAAAAAGCTTAAAATGATCAAATTGATTATGCTCTTGATTTATTTTGAACTCAAATATTTGCAAATTAAATCCAAAAGGTGCAAGGTATACTCTAATAGGACGTCCTTTTTTGTTTCTTTTTTGCATGCAAAAAAGAAAAAAAATAATTTTGAGCACTTTTCTGTGACAAAGCATGTACCTGAGACAAAAAAATAGACAGTAAAGTTAGCATACAGTCCTTATTTTGACAAAATAGAGAAAATACAGTCAGGCGACATCATCCAGACTACAGGCGAGATTAAATTTAATGAAGACGTGACTACTTTAACCGCGAGCGTCACCAAAAGGGGCTCAAGCGAGATTAAAATAGTCAAGTGCGATATTAAATTTAGCAAAGGCGTGAAATCTTTACTACAGGCGACAACATCAATTACTTTGCTACAATATAGATGCTAGACCAGGCGACATTTCTTTTGCTAAAGGCGATATCTAATTTAACAAAGACGTAATTACTTTAACCGCGAGCGTCACCAAAAGGGGCTCAAGCGAGATTAAAGTAATTATGTGCGATATCAAATTATATAAATGCGTAAATTATTTATTGCAAGCGACAAATTAACTCAGAGAAGCGACATCTTATTAACTGAAAGCGACATTTAAAATATCAAAAGTGACAAATTAAAGCGAAATGCAAGAAACTCCCTTTACACCAGGCGTAAACTCATTCCTCGGCCGCGGCTTTTAATTCTTTGTAGGTGACATCTAAATAGCCAAAGGCATCAGTTGCTTGTGCGTGAGGCGAGAATTTAATGTGCTCAGGCGTGATTTCTTTCTGCGGAAGCGTGATTCTGAAGACTGATAAGCGTGATCGTTCAGACTCTAGGTGACATTTAAATTTTCGTAAGCGACATCTCTTTGCTGTAGGCGTGATTTCTTTACTGGCAGGAATGATTTCTTTCCTATAACCTGCAAACAGTGAGCAAAATCATGCAATTCTAGCCTAAATTTGCAAATAACGTGGAAATTTTGATAAATTTGAGGCCTAGAGCCCCACGGTGGGCGCCATTTGTGTGTGAGTGATTACACCTTCATGAAATAACAAGATTTAAAGAAAATTTACACTATTCAAAGCAAACTAATCTAAATAATGCACAATTAATCTAAATATCTCATGGTTCTCTAAATTGAAGTGGTAAATGAGGCTCTCAGCTGCAAATCCTCACTAGTGACACTCTAATTATGAGAATTAAGCTATATGATATGCAAATTTAGATCTATTCTATCAAATTCTAGCTCTATTTGATGAACAATCTACTATGATCAATGCAATTTAAGCTAAAATATCAATGAAAATGCTAAGTGAGTGGTGTGGATGCAAATTGCAAGAGCTTTGCTGCAATTCAAAGATATGGAGTGGATGAATAATGCCTCAAAATGCCTTCTATTTATAAGATTTTCCCAAGGGTAGGGGGTAGAGTGAGATAACCATGGTTAGGCTTGGGTAAGGTCAATTGGCTTTGCTTTGTCCCTAAATGGGGGGACAAACATTTAAATGGTTTCAAAAGGCTGGACCATTTCAACAAAAGTGAGTGATTTGTGTCCATTTTGTCTCCTTTTTTCCTTTGTTGAGGGAATTTCATATTTATTAATTAATTAAAGTAATTAAATTTAGCCATGAAGGGTAAGAGGTTCATTTTGATTTTTCATTTCAACCACTATGTCATTAATTGAATTTAATCAATTTCTTAGTGTTTTTCCCCTTTTCAAGCCTTATTTAATCATTTAATTGAATTTTCCTTTGATTTGAATTGCCTCTGTTCCATTTATCAATTTTTATGCTATTTTGATGACTTGATGCACCTTTTGATTGATTTAAGCCTTTGCCAATTTTCCATGTCTACACACATTAGACACATATCCATGAAACATAAAACATCATGATAATGGTTAGATTCAAATCATTGGGTTAGATCCATAAAACATATAAAAAATCTCATAAACATATAAATGATAACCATAAATGAGCATATCCATCATATCATCATTCACAAAACATAAATGTAAATGTATAGTCCTGACCATCATAATAAAATGTCCAAATCAACAAAGTCTAAGTATCACCATAGGAGAGGTATTACACCATTTTCCCTCTCTCCTTAAATCTCTTCACACATCCTGAATCCCAAATGCCATTTTGAACTTTGCCTCTCTAGGACAAGGCCAAATTCAACCTAGTCCTGGACTAGGTCGTCCTAAGTTAGCCTTGTCCTTGGGGGTTGATTTTTAGTGGGATCTGGGCCCAATGCAGGGTGTTTCATTTATTGATCTTAGTTTTGGGTGACCTATCAATTTTGGACCCTAAAATCAGTATAAAAGGAAATGAAAGCTCCCCATTTTGACATATCATTACAATAAATCTCATATTCATACAGCTTATGTGCAAGAAATTATTGGCAATTTAAAGTGCAATCAAACTCTTTCAGATTCAAGATTTGAAGGAAAGATCCAATTAAATATCTCTAATTCTTCTTCCATCCATTCAAAGGAAATCTACTCTCTTTTTGAAGCAAGTTTGTCTCTTCCATGGTGGCCAAGTAAAAGAATCCTCAAAGAAAGAAAGAAGATCCACATCCATTCTTCCTTTCCTCTTCTCCTCCATTAAAGTGATCAAGCATACATTCATTCAAGATATAGGATTTGGAAAGTGTATATCCATTGCATTTGTGAGGACATCCTTAATTCTACTGTGTGTGTGAATTTTGTACTTGATCTGTAAACACAACACTCAGTAAAACATTAGAGGTTAGCTATAATCAAATCATGCAAAATTGAAAACTAATCTAACCAAGCGATTTACTGCCTTCTAATAGGTGCGAGATTGATGTTCTCAGATTGTAATCGAGATCAGTGACCTAGACGACACCTAAATGAAGGATTTGAATGCAATTGATCTAGATATGAGATTGAATGCAATTAAGCTATTTTTTTTTTTGATATTTTCTATGCAATATGAATGATTAATCTGATATGAAATCTATGCTAGATGAAATTGATATGCTATGAATGCTATTGAAAATTGATATGCAATGCTAATCTAACAATGATATGCAATATGAATGCAAAAATAAGATTGATCTCACAAAGATGTCGATTCGCAAGAGCTTTGATTCTTCAATTCCAATTCTCCAATGTGATTGTGCAAAAATATGAGATGAATTATGAAGAGCTGAGCCTTGTTTTTATAGAAATCCAGGGCTTTGGAGGTGCATGAGAAAAAGCCATAAATCACTCAAATAACTCAGGTTGATTTTTGAGTTATTTTTAAATAAATGATAATTAACTCACAAAAACATGCAAAAGCTAAGTTTTAACTCAAAATAGAGTTTAGCTTTAATTGATAATTGATAGTTGTCTGCTTTTATGATTGTACATGTTTTATTTATGAATTAATTTAATAATAAAGTGATTTATGCTCAACTTAACTGCTTTTAAAAATAAAACAATTGATTTATGGGTTAATCAATTATTTAATCAAACTTTTATTAAAAACTATATTATTAAATAATGACAACTTGCTTTAATTAATTAAATAAGAATTTAATCAATTATTCATATGATATTAGATTTATTGTCAAAATTAAATAATACAATTAATAATAGATATAATTAAATTTAATTACACAATTAAGTGGCAAATATTAAATCTAATTAATTAAATATGAAAATATTCAATTAATCAAACTTTAGGATAAATGTGATTTATTGCCAAATAATTATAAAATTAAAGATAATTATGATGATTAGGATTATTGCTAGGAATATTCCCTGATGTAGAATTTAAGATAATCAATTAGATTTGATGATGTTCAGATGTGCCTTAGGTTAGGACTTTGATGTCGATTTTGTTCGATTTGTCAATGTAGGAGGTTAATGAACTTATAGCCCATTTTTGAGGTATTACATTTTGCCCCTCTTTGAATTACTGTGCAAAGCGCAGTGGTTCAAAGACAGTCTATGTTTGATAGAGATATGAAACTGATTCGAAATTGATAATTGATATGAGACAAAAGCTGATTGATATTGATTTGATATGGAGATAATAGGTCCTGAGTGACCAAAGATAATGTTCACTATAATAGCAAATGAACCTATGATTGCGAAAAAGTGTCAAAACACCTGATTCCAAACCTTAGGATTGCAAAGAAGTGAGTGACCCGTTCTAGACTCGATTGTCTTAGCAGAACTAGCAGGTATCACATCCAAACCCTTCAGTTGCTGAAGAACCAAGGAAAGAACACTTTGATCTGATGGTTGCAAAAACTGATACAGTTTACAAGATAAGGAGAATACCAGATTGATATGGATCTTGATGAATCTGATATGCCCCAAGTGATGATAGATTTGCCCCGAGCGATGAGGACTTTTGATGAATCAGTAACTAGACATGATTGTTTGTCTTGATCACTGATGAAAGATATGATTTTAGCAAAGATATGATTTCAAATTTGATTACAAACTTTGAATGATGTGTAATACCATGCCCCCTTCGGGATTAAAATTGAAATCTGACAAGAAAAGTCAGCATTGAGAGTTCAGAAGCATGTTAATTGATTGGAAAAGTGGTTATACACATTCAAGAATGCATCCTGCATCGTTGGAAGGTCCCAAAAGACCAAGTTTGACTAGGTTAAACCATGAGTTGACCAAGTTAAAATTTTGATAGTTTGATGTAAGATAATCAGTTAAGTTGAATATTGGATTTTTTTGATGATTGAAGGTCTAATATGCAAGTAGTCAATAATATGAATGATCTCAGATTTGAATTTTGATCTCGAAAAAGGATTCTACTTGCTAATTTGTTGGAGGAACCTTCGTGTGAGATTCAGCTCTTGTTAGACTTGAAGATGCGATTTGAAGAATCATTTAAGCATTGAAGTTTGTTTAATCATTGTGAGATCATGCAAACATGCAAAATGCAATGAGACATGCAAAATGAAATGAGACATGCAAAATGAAATGCAACCTAAGACCTAGGACCTAGTCACTGATCATATGTCGATTTGTTATCATCATTGAACTTTTAGGTAACCGGATAAATCAATACAATGCCCACTAGACATGAAACCATAGACATATGAATATCGATTTGTATGCGCAAGAATCAATACAACACCCACTGGTTATACAACCATGGACATATGAATATTGATTTGTTTTCAGAATGTTGGATCAGATATAAGCACCAAGGCACAAACGCCAAGATGACCTGAATATCATGTCCATTTTGATATAGCAATTTGTACAAGCATCAAAACATAAACATCATGATGACCTGAGTACGCCTTGCGTTGCAAACACATCAAACAGTCAAGAGATCATTCTAAATCCAATGTGAATTACCCGTAGTGACCCTTTATCGTTCACATCCTTAGGCAAGATTGCGTTCCACAGTAGGAGAAAGAACTTATTCAAAAAGATAATAGTTAGATCAAACTTCCTTGAATTGTCTGGGTATCAATGGTCGAGGTACGCATGGCCATCCAATTCGAGATAGAGGCTCTTATAGTCGGACACCATTTCAATCTGGAATTTCCAAAGTTGTTAGATTTTCACATATAAGCAGAAGACAAAGAAAAGATTATGCCCCCAGTCATCACTCTCTAAATCCTATAAAGGACATCATCGAAGAGCTCGAAGGGACACAATATGCAAAAATCTCAATGTGAATCAATAAGCATACAAGGAGATAAAAGCATGTAAAAAGCATAGATTGTTTTCAGTTTGTGTTTGATTGCGTTGTTGTAGATGCAAAATCCTTTCTGGAGACAAGATAGACTTGACTGACTCAAATGAAGCTTCAAAGGACTTTGACTGGGTAGGATATGTCTAAGATACATTGGAGGCCATAGGATATGAAATTGATTGCCCCAAAGTTTGAACATTGATAGGATACAGATGCGCAAGCTGATTGGTGTACAAACTGACTTATTGAAAACTGGAAATGTTGAAACAAACTGGGAGATGTGTACAACTAAAGCAAGACTGAAAGCTGGGAAAGAACAAGATTGTGCTGATAGATGGAGTGTTTGCAACAAGTGGCACCCGTTTGCCAAGTTTTCACCATCTTGGTAGAGATTTTATTTTTGCTACCAAGGTGCCTGTTTCCAGGTTTTCACCAAGGCACTTTTTCTTTTTTTTCATTTTTTGTATTTTTCATTTTTTCAATTTTTTTGTACTTTTGATATTTTTTGATTTTTTTGAATTTTTGATATTTTTTGATTTTTTTGTGAATCATCAAGGCGCCTATTGCTAGGTTTTCACCAAGATGTTCATTTTTTCAAGACTTTTTCCAATTTTTAAGATTTTTTCAAGACATTTACCAAGCACTGAATGCCTTAGGCATAGAATTTCTTCAGATGGAGAACGTTGATTGGTTCTTAGAGCTGTTCTCCTTCAGTCGTTGAGAGTTGATAGGCACCAGAGCCAAAAGTAGCAGTGATAACAAAGGGACCCAGCCAATTGGGTTTGAACTTCCCCTTGCGTTCTCTATGTGATTAATTTTTAGGATTTTCTCTCAACACTAGATCACCAACCTGAAATTCTCTGTGTCTGACTTTCTTGTTGTAGCCTCTAGACATTTTTTTCTGATACACTCTGAGATGATCATACGCTGCTTGTCTATGCTCATCTAGTAATTCAAGTTCTTGTAACCTAGACACCATGTAGTCTTCATCAGTGACAAGTCCATGCATTCTGATTCTGAGTGATGGGATTTCAACCTCAATAGGCAGTACTGCTTCAGATCCATAAACTAAAGCGAAAGGTGTAGCCCCTGTAGGCATTCTGATACTAGTCCTGTAGGCCCAAAGAGATGGATTGATCATTAGATGCCAGTCTCTTCCTATTTTATTCATTGTTCTATGCAAGATCTTCAGGAGATTTTTGTTTGAAGCCTCAGCTTGTCCATTCCCTTGAGGATAGTAAATAGAAGACCAATGTTGTGTAATCTTGAATTTAGCACATAAGTCATCTAGATCCTTATTTTTGAATTTTCCCCCATTATCTGTGACTATGGAATGAGGGATCCCATATCTGCAAATGATGTAGTTCAGGATGAACATAGAGATCTGTTTCCCCGTTGCTTGTGTTAGAGGAACTGCTTCTACCCATTTTGTAAAATAATTTGTAGCTGTGATGATATGGGTATGTCCATTAGAAGAGTGTGGATGGATAGCGCCTATGAGATCAAATGCCCATTGTTGAAAAGGCCATTATGTAGTAAAGGGAATTAGATCTCTCCCTGGAGCATGAATCAAGTTTCCATGTACTTGACATTGTTGACAGTTTTTAGCAAATTTAATAGCCTCTTTCTCCATTTCAGGCCAATAGTACCCAGCCCTAATAAGTTTTCAAGCTAACGTTAAACCATTTGAGTGCGATCCACATATACCCTCGTGGACTTCCTCTAATGCACATTGAGACTCTTCCCGTTCTAAACATCTAAGCAGTGTATCATCTAGACCTCGTTTGTACAGATCATTACCAATGATGACATATCGGGATGCGGATCAGATAAGGTTTCATTTCTCAAAATGGTTAAAGGACTCAGGGATGATTTGGTCATGGAGATAGAAGAACAAATTTTTGTAGCGAGATGAGTCATAACCTACAATAGTGCAGATCATGCGAGTTTCAGGGGAGTCATATGCAAGATAGGATAGGGCTTCCACCGGGAACTCATAGCGTAGCTCATGTTCGGGCTGCTATAAGAGAGTAGATAGTGTCGCCATTGCATCGGCAACCTTATTCTCCATTCTGGGTATTTGCTCAAATGTGATAGAGATGAAGTATTTCTTTACATCATCTACCATTCTCTTGTAAGGAATGAGCTTTTCATCTTTGGTTTGGTACACATCATTGACTTGGTGGATAACCAATTGTGAGTCTCCATGGATGTGCATCTCTGTAACTCTCCACTGTATTGCCATTTTCATACCATTGAGAAGTGCCTCATATTCAACAATATTATTTGTGCAAGGAAAATTTAGTCTGAATGCTTTGGGTATCGAGTATCCTTGAGGAGTGATGAACAATATGCCTGCTCCAGATCCATTCTGTGTGTAGGAGCCATCAAAGAATAACCACCATGCTCTAGAAGAGAGGTGCATGATAGAGGAATCAGGAAATTCCATTTGCATGGGTGTATCATCAAATAGTGGTGCTTCAGCTAATTAATCAGCAATGACCTATCCTTTGATAGATTTTCTTTCAACATATTCAATGTCAAATTTGCTCAAGAGCATGACCCATTTAGCTAGTCTACCTGTGAGGGAAACTTTGCTTAGGAGATATTTCAGTGGATCAATTTTAGCTACCAAATGAGTAGTATGAGCTAACATGTAGTGTCTTAGTTTCTGCGATGCAAAGATCACAACTAGACATGCCTTCTCTATCATTGAGTAGTTCTTCTCATAGGCCACTAAAGTTCTACTAATATAGTAGATGGCTCTTTCTTACTTGTTCTCATCATGCTGTGCTAGCAATGCCCCCAGTGATGTATCTGTTGCGGAGACATATAATATTAATGGCTTCCCATGAATAGGAGGCATTAAGATAGGAGGATTCGAGAGATAATTCTTGATATGATCAAAATTCTTTGCATAGTCTTCATTCCAGGCAAAGGTCACACCTTTATGTAATGTTTTTGTTAAAGGCTGTGATATGTCCGCTAGCTGTGATATGAATCTTCTGATAGATTGAACTCTGCCTTGCAACGTCCTGATTTGACTGATATTTGTGGGAGGTTGCATCTCTATGATAGCTTTCACCTTAGCTGGATCGACCTCAATACCTTTCTTGGAGATGATGTATCCTAGGAGCTTTCCAAAAGTGACTCCAAAAGCACACTTTTTAGGATTTAGTCGAAGACTAAATTTTTCCATTCTGTTGAGGATCATGCTCAAGTCTGTTAGATGTTCAGTTCTAATCATGGATTTTGCCAAGGTATCATCCACGTAATCCTCCATTGTTCTATGCATCATATCATGAAAAATAGATGTCATTGCTCTTTGATATGTAGCTCCAACATTTTTGAGTCCGAATGGCATAACATTCCAACAGAAGGTTCCCCCACGCACATGTGAAAGCTATTTTCTCTTGATCTTTTAGAGCAATTTTGATTTGGTTGTACCTAGAAAAGCCATCCATTAAGGAATACATTTCATAGCCCGCAGTCATGTCCACTATCATATCAATGTTAGGCAGTGGAAAATCATCCTTGGGGCATGCTCTGTTCACATCTCTAAAGTCCGTGCACACTCTGATTGAACCATCTGGTTTTGAAATAGGTACAATGTTAGAGATCCATTCAGCATAGTCTATGACACGGATGAATCCAGCTTTGAGGAGTTTTTCTAACTCTGCTTTGACTAAGAGTGCCACATGAGGATGCATCTTTCTCAATTTCTGTTTGACTAGTTTTACCCCAGAAGCAATGGATAGATGGTGCATGATGAGATTGGGATCCAATCCTGGCATATCTGAATATTTCCATGCAAAGTTGATCTTTTTTTCTGATAAGAATGTAGTGAATTTCTATTTCTCTTCTTTTGATAAGGATTGTGCTACATGTACCAATTGTGGTTCCTCTGTTGTACCCAAATTGATGGATTGAGTGGGTTCAATCAGAACTAGAGATCTATCTTGTAAATGACTCAGAAGGACATCAAATATCTCATCTGCAGGTGCCTCAGAGAGGTTTTCACCTTTAGATACATCTTTTATTTTTACTTTTGTAGGATCTGAGACTGCCACAAAGTGGTTTTCACCCTCATAACTCTTTTTCTTTTTATTTTTATTTTTTTGACTAAGATATTTGATGTCTGACTCGGTCATGCTGACGCTCAGTTTGCTGATGGAAGTCCTCATAGGCTCGACTGCATTGAGGTAACAAGCAAGGGCATAGTCACTGGAAAAGGTGTAAACACCATGGCTTGGGTTTGTGGAAGTTTGGTCGATAAGATCAGGGCATTGGATAGTTAAAGCGGGAAAGGCTTGGGATATGGTGTTCACGGATGGGCATATGTCATCATTGGTCCTAACCCAACGCTCAAGTTCAAAGGTGATATTACAGCTCAAAATCTTTAACTCATGAATAGGCTCAATGTTATCATGAGAATCCTCTTCAGCCATAGGTGGATCAGACACGTTAAGTTCATTGTTTCGCTCTAGACCTACGTTGGGTTGAGATACATAATGGTGAATAACATCAATATATTTCTTTGTTATAAGATCATCTTCTTCTGGAATGGCACCCCATTCATAGTCATTTGACTCAGCTTCTGATTCAGGATCTCTAGGAAATCTTAGAAAATGTGTAAAATTAGGATGAATACCCCAAGAAGGATTACCCTCAGTCTCTGACTTGAATTCATATTCATGGGAATCAGTGTTAGAATAACTACCCCCTTCTTCTTGATCAATTTGATTGCCTTCGAGATTAGTTGGTTCTTGTGGTGCAACCATCTCTTGCACTACAGTAGGTTCTTGTGTTTCTACTACATTAATTCTTTTGATAGGATCATCTGTATCATCAAGAAGATCTTTGATCTCTTTAGGCAATTTTTCATAGGGGATGAGTTCTGAACTATCTGAATCATCATCAGAGGGTTCTATTTCTTCTTTCTTGAGAAGGGGTTCTCCTGGTGCAATTTGTTCTATGACATGAGAACAACCACCTTTGAGATGATAGAGTTGCTTCTTAAAGCCTAAGCCACCAGTATCTTTGTTGGCTCTACCAATATGTGAAATGGGTGTCATAAGACCCTTTCCTCTGATTCCTAGAGGTCCTTGACCGGAATATCCCATCTTGGCTATCAATTTGTTCCCTAGACCATATGAATTAGAAGGGATTGTAGGTGCTATAGATTCACTAGGCTGAACAATTTTAGATTCAGAATCCTCTTTGTATAGCCATGCCAGCATAGCTTCATCCTCTTCAAATTCTTGTTTGGATACTTGCTCCGCCACAAAATTTCTTTTGTATGCTTCCATAGGTTCCTTAGGTTCTGATTTAGACTGCTTCAAGGATTGTCCATACGACTTAGGTGAGATTGGGAGAGATGTCAGAGACAAGACTGGCTCTATAGTGTATTCTCCCATCCCATTTTCTTTGATATTGATCTCTTTAGCAATGTCTTCCATCTTAGATGTGGAAGCCACATTTTTTTGCTTGATGGAAGATTCTCTGTTATTGGGAACAAGCTTATCGACACTTTCCTTCAATGTATTGCAAGTTGTACTTAGATCTACTGGGATAGTAACTTCTACCCCTTCATAGGGAAATTTCAAGCATTGATGGTATGTAGAAGGAATAGCTTGCATTTCATGTATCCAGGGTCTCCCTAGAAGAATATTGTAAGCCAATGGCAGATCAAGCACCTGACATGTGGTATCTTTGATGACCGGACCCACTTAGATGGGTAAGACAATGGTGCCTTTAGAAGATCTTTCCTGTTCATCATAGGCCTTTATGGTGATCTTCTTTCGAGGATCAATAGCCATCTCTAAGAATCCCAACTATGTGATTAAGTTGTAAGAACAAATGTTGAGGCCTGTGCCCCCATCTATCAACACACGTTTGACTTGACGGTTCTGGATCAAGACTTCTATGTGTAAGGGCTGATTATGTGGGTGACTCAAAGAGTTGTCATCTTCCTCTGAAAAGGAGATATATTGCGGAGACGTTAGATGACCAACCATAGTCTGGAACCTATCTAGATCTAGATCATCAGGAACATTAGAGCCGAGAAAAGCTTTGTCTAGGATATCTCTGTGAGCTGGAGATATTCAAAGTAACTCAAACATAGAGATTTTGGCATTGGTATGCTGGAGTTGTTGGATGATGCTATAAGATGTAGGTCTTGTATCCTTTGGATTGGAAGATTTCAAGGCAGCCTTCTGTTTAGAAGCAGATGTGAGATTGAAAGGTATCTTAGGGACATTAGATGAACTTGGTGTTTGTCCTTTCAGATGATCCTGAGCTTGTGATCTAGTAACCGCATTAGCTGAGGAATGATTTCTGTCTCTTCGTACAATCATGATGACATTGCAGCTCTCAGAGAGACATGGTTCAACCATATTGATGATAGCATTGTTTCCAGGGTAGGCATAGTTGACTTTTGCCCCCATGTTAGGCTGAGAAGTGGAAACTCCCTTTCCATGTTGTGGAAATGGTTCTGTAAATGCTGTGTGATCATTATTGCTAGTAGGATTATCGATTATGATGTCTCCCTGATCTATCAAGTCTTGAATGGTATGCTTCAAGTGGAAGCATCCATTAGTTTTGTGGCCTTTAGTCCGATGGAAAGCACAAAATTCATTATCTTTCCACCAATATGGTTTTGGATCCGGATCAGGGTTTTGGATTGGTGGTAAAGAGATCATGTTATCAGCTATCAGAGTTCTCAGGGTAGATTCCAAAGATTCTCCCAGGGGAGTAAACTTTCATTTATTATCCCATCGTTTGAATGGCTTCTTTGGAGATGGTTCAGTAGATTTTTGCTCTTAAGCTTCAATGGCTTTGGTGGCAAGGGTGAGATTGTAGGCCGGTGCCTTTGATGGGGTGCGGATAGTGTCAACAACACCATCAGAGATGATACCTTTGTTTCTATTCCAGCTCTTGTTTTTATCTTTTGAGCTAGATCCAGATTCAAACTTGTCCTTTTGAAGTGTGATTTCTCCTTTCTTGACAAGTACTTTCTCAATCTTGATTGCATTATCCACCATTTTATCAAAAGATACATGATCTTGCATTTGTAATGGATAGTTGAGCTCTGGAATAAGGTTATTGATAAAGATTTCAAGTTTCTCCATTTCGGGAATTGGTCTAGCATATAGAGAAAACTTCTTTCGCCACCTCTTGAGAAAAGTTAGGAATGATTCCCCTGGATATTGCTTGAGGTTACAGATATCGATCATGGTAATCGAATGTTGAATATTGTAGGAATATTGTTGATAAAACAATTTAATCAATTCCTCAAAAGTTTTGATCGTAGAAGGTAATCTCGAAAACCATTGAATGGATGCTTCTCCCAAGGATCTAGGAAAAAGATGCATTAGATAGGTCGGTTCATGCATGAATTCCATGGAGTGCGTACATAACTCTCTGACATGATCTTGAGGATCAGAGTGTCCGTCATATTTGTCATACTTTGGCATCTCCACTCTTTTTGGGAATGGAGGCATATACAAGTCTTTGTCAAAAGGGAAAGGACAAAGGGCCTCCATGGAGAATTCCTTGGGTTCCTTCTCTTTCTCAATTTTAATCATTTTGACCTACATAGCATGCAGCTGGTTCATTATGGCCATCATCAGAGTTTCTTCCTCATGCGTGATGATATCTTTGACATTGAAGTGAGGAGGAAGTTTAGCTCCTTCCTAGGCTAATTGCAAAAAGTATGCCTCTCTATCCACTTTCAAGAAATGCCTCATCATTCTCTTGAATTCATCGTCATTCTGACATCGATGGATTTCAGAGGGTGTAGGTTCTTGGTCAGAATTATGTTGAGAATGGTGTCCCTGGGATCCTCCTCCTAGAGAACCATGGTTTGTCCCTGCTTGAGACATGGTAGGAGTTTTTGGGCTCCCTGGAACAAATTGAGGAATTTGTTGATTACCTCTGTGAGTTGATAAAGGAGGTATGTAACCAGTTTTCAATCGAAAGTTACCGAGACCCTCATCTTCGTAGATACCTAACTTGATGAGTTGTTCAAGAGTTGGACCCGGGGTATTGGTCAAAAGTAAGTTCTGAGATGTTTCTTCTGATTTCTTGTGTGAAGAAGCTCTGGTCTCCACCATTAACTTTGAATGAAACAGAAGAAAAGGACGAAGACAACTGAAGAACAATTTGATTCAAGAAAATTAGATGACGCAACCTTGTCAAGATTATGATAGTTTTGAAGATTCGATGAGACGTGGGTGAAGGATACTGTGCCCTAGATGTATGGGATAGATCACCCAAAAGATAGCAGACACGAGTTCTCAATACTTAGTCTATTTTTGAAGATTGATTGATTGAAGATTGATAGTTATGACAAGGTTTTGACACGAGATAAAAATGACTCAAATTGATCAAACAGAAGGCTAGATTGGATTCAAAAGATCAATCTCAAAAAATGATAGAATGCTCAATAGCTACTACTCTGTTCCTGACACAATGATATTTTTGACAGATTCTGGAACTAGGCTAGAAACATTGGATATCTCGCAATTTGACAATTTCTGACAACTCTCTCAAATTTTTCCAAATGACACTCTACAGACTCGTACGACACTGGGTAGTCTATGAAACGACAGTTGCTAAACTCATACGACAGTTGGGTAGCAATGAAACGATAGTTGACAAAACTCATACGACAGTTGCTAACAGGGTTTTGACTTTCTTGAATTTGCTAGTTTGAAAACTCGTACGACACTGGGTTCTCAATCATACGACAGATGGGCAATATTGAAATGACACTTGACAAAACTCGTACAACTTTTGACTTCCTGAAATGACTTTTGACTCCAGAAAAGATTTTACGTCAATTTTTTTGCAAAACTTAAGGTTTTCAGTTTTGGATTGTTTGCAAATTGTACTGTCCAGATTTTGAAGGTTATACCAAATTTGATCATTTTTAATAGCCAAGTAGATAAACAAGCACGCAGAACAACAAGCAAGTGATTCCAAGCACGTTTGAAAATAATGAACAAGGGAAAAAGCAACCTTGCGCATGAACAATCAAGTGACCAAATTGTGCTAATCCCTGAGAGTACTAATTGTGTATGTTCTGAAAAGTTTTGCAATAACACACATATACCTGAAAGTGAAAAATTGGCCTCTCTAGGGTTTTTAGTAATGGTTTGACTCTGCAACTTTTATGATTCAAAGGGGTGAACTCCAATCCCGGTGCACCAGGGTTTTGACACAGTCTAAGAACTTAATCTTCAAGAGCTACTAGGGAGATCTGACAACCCAAAAATGAACCATACCCGTGGAGATTTCTTCCACAAGGACATTTATATAGCGACTGTCACTACCATGGCGAAAATGGCTATTACCACTTGAGGTTCCATCAATGCAGTTTTCCCTGTGAAGGGATTGTCCGCTACGGTTAACCCTCTCTAAAGGTGACTCACAGATTTATACCACAAGGGGACTTGGCTCCAGATCCAAGGCTTTTGACACCTTTTCACTTTTAACCCAAACAAAGCAAGTAGATTAATCCGACACGCTAAGACAAAGTTTTGTTCCACCAAGGTCTGTGATATCAACTCCACGTGATCTATCAACCTCTCTGGGGAGAGAATGTATCAATCAATAAGAGAAGATGCACTAACATATTTTGATTCACCAAAGCTCATGATATCAACCCCACGTGATCTATCAACCTCTCCGGAGAGAGAATGTGTTGATAAATAAGAGAAGACGCACTAACCAAGCTGAATGTGAAACGCACTAAGTATCCTCCCTACCTACAAGGATTCTGTCATCAAGAAAGATTTCTCTAAGAATCCAATCTCTCAAGAATCACGAATAGTGTTCATAGGGCCTAATTACTATGTGAGCACAGATATATTCCCGAAAGTAAATCTACCAAAAGTACCCAAAAAGTAGAAAGAGGAACACTTAACGCTTAAAGAAAATATGAGATGAGTCTACAAGGTGGAACATTTAACACCTCACACAAGTTGAAAATAAGTCCCCAACTTAGAAAACAAGTGAGTTCCTAAAAGTACAAAAGGGTTGCCAAGTGGAACACTTAACGCTTCTGTCCTGTTGACCCCTCCCCTTTATGGCGCTGAGATTGCAACCACGGGGTAGAAATGAGGGGCCAAAAGATTAGTGAGTCCAATAACCCAAGATAGCAATCAAGATCAATCATAAGTATCTAAGACTACTTAATGAATCCTTAAGGGGTCACAACCTAGTATCAATTATGCAAGTGTGTAGAACAAAAGCATGAAAAGAATCACCCAAGCTAGACACACGAGAGATTTATTTTAAGGCCAAATTGAAATTTTATTAGATGAAGGAGAATACCTAGGATCCTTGCAATGAACTTAGTAGATTTTACCTGATTTTTAGCAATTCTTGTTGAGCTTTTCCATGCAAGCAAGTGACAAACTCCCCAACAAGCAAACAAGCAAACAAGATATGCAAAATATATTCAACTTATGAAAACCATAGGGTTAGCTCTAAAAATCAATTATTATCAGCAATAATAACTAGAAATTAACCCAAATGACAATTCATATCATTCATTTAACCATGTAAAAAAAATAAGTGCATACCCATCACAAAACTTTATTTTTTTTGCTGCATTTGACCTAGTCAACAAGATCTGATTTTGTTGATATGATTTTGGCCACAAAAATAGAAATTAAGAATAGAGACCCTTGCTAAAAAATAGAGAGATTTCCAAAAATGCAAAAATTTTAGAAAAATCTCTTCATTTGTGCCCTAGAGACCCGTTTTATCAAAACAGACCAATTTTTGCAAATTGACTATTTGAGCTATTAAATTGCATCTAAATTTAAAACACAAATAATAGACCCCCTGTATAATTTGAAGAGATTTCCGAAAATATAAAAATTTCCAAAAAATATTCTGATTTACACCGAAAATTAATTTTTTATGAAAAATTGAAAAAAAATTATTAAAAATTCAAAAAATTTTAGAAAATTTTGAATTTTTTATTGAAGCTTCCCTGATATGTCATCAACTTGAAAAAAAAATTTTAGACAAAAAATCCAAGCTGTTTGGGAGATAAAATTAAATCTTTGAAACTTTAGGGTTTTAGCTCCTAAAAAAATCAAAACCAGCATGCAAAGGTGGGTTGCCCCACGGTGGGCGCCAGAAATGTGTGTGTGAATTTTGTACCTGATTTGTAAACACAACACTCAGTAAAACATTAGAGGTTAGCTATAATCAAATCATGAAAAATTAAAAACTAATCTAACCAAGCGATTTACTGCCTTCTAATAGGTGTGAGATTGATGTTCTCAGATTGTAATCGAGATTAGTGACCTAGACAACACCTAAATGAAGGATTTGAATGCAATTGATCTAGATATGAGATTGAATGAAATTAAGCTATTTTTTTTCTTTGATATTTTCTATGCAATATGAATGATTAATCTGATATGAAATCTAAGCTAGATGAAATTGATATGCTATGAATGCTATTGAAAATTGATATGCAATGCTAATCTAACAATGATATGCAATATGAATGCAAAAATAAGATTGATCTCACAAAGATGTCGATTCACAAGAGCTTTGATTCTTCAATTCCAATTCTCCAGCGTGATTGTGGAAAAATATGAGATGAATTATGAAGAGCTGAGCCTTGTTTTTATAGAAATCCAGGGCTTTGGAGGTGCATGAGAAAAAGCCATAAATCACTCAAATAACTCAGGTTGATTTTTGAGTTATTTTTAAATAAAGGATAATTAACTCACAAAAACATGCAAAAGCTAAGTTTTAACTCAAAATAGAGTTTAGCTTTAATTGATAATTGATAGTTGTCTGCTTTTATGATTGTACATGTTTTATTTATGAATTAATTTAATAATAAAGTGATTTATGCTCAACTTAACTGCTTTTAAAAATAAAATAATTGATTTATCGGTTAATCAATTATTTAGACAAACTTTTATTAAAAACTATATTATTAAATAATGACAACTTGCTTTAATTAATTAAATAAGAATTTAATCAATTATTCATATGATATTAGATTTATTGTCAAAATTAAATAATACAATTAATAATAGATATAATTAAATTTAATTACACAATTAAGTGGCAAATATTAAATCTAATTAATTAAATATGAAAATATTCAATTAATCAAACTTTAGGATAAATGTGATTTATTGCCAAATAATTATAAAATTAAAGATAATTATGATGATTAAGAATATTGCTAGGAATATTCTCTGATGCAGAATTTAAGATAATCAATTAGATTTGATGATGTTCAGATGTGCCTTAGGTCAGGACTTCGATGTCAATTTTGTTCTATTTGTCGATGTAGGAGGTTAATGAACTTATAGCCCATTTTTGGGGTATTACATCTACAACAAGTTTCAAGCATATAAACACCTTCATGTGTTAATCGGATCCTAACATCCATCCATGAGGGTTGTGACAAGAAAGGTAAATACTTACATTTGTCTTTTTTTACACGCATTTCTTATTTCCTTTCAAGGTTAATTCCTATAAATGGACTTGACCAAGGCAAGCCCCTTTCCATAATAATTTCTCCTTTTTCATTGTGTGCAAGATTAAGTGGTGAAGTTGTAGGTCCAAATTTTCAAGGTTTTAGAATTAGGTACTGATCCTTTACAAATTTCATCAGTTTTTACCCTTTCAGGACTAGGTTGACTTTTTGGGACTAGGCCGACTTGGGTTGGCATTGTCTTGAGGGTCTAAAAATTTCATAGTTGGGAGTTGTAGGTCTCAGAGTTTTAGATCCATAATGATTTCTGATTTTGACAAGTTTTCAACAGTTAATTCTAGATCCGAAGTTCACTTGTTCTCTCCTAACACTCAAAGTGAGTTCACTCTTATTATTTTCCTTTTGCATTTACTATAATACATTATATTTGATATCATATCTTTCTGGTTATCAATTCCTTTATCATTTCATAAGTGTTTGTCATACTTTACATATACATACATTTCTATTCGTACATGAAATCCACAAAATCACCCCTTTTGCTAGATCATGCATTAGCACCCCTTCATCCTTTTGGGTTGTGCTAATTAGATTTGTCCTAAGGGTGTGTTTTGTATTCCAATATATATGGGAAGTGGGGATCTACCCTTGATAACCTTTTACCTTATCACAAAACTAATACATCTTATATCAATTGAAGAAGACACCAACCCAAATATCCATTTTAGAGCTTTTACGCCTCTCACCATCCCATAAAGATACACTAGAGAAAGCTCTGTAGGACACCACTGTTCCCATAGATCTATACCAAGCATAGTTCCAAGATATGGTTAGACATATTACTATACCACACTACCTATCATTTATAGAAAATGATGACCTTTCAATTAATCAACCCCATAATGTTCCACTCCATATAGAGGTTATCATATAAAATCACAAAATAAAGAGAGTCCTTATAGATGGGGGAGATGGTTTGAATATATGAACTTTAAAGTTAGTCCTTGCATTGGGATTTTAAGAAAATATAATTGTTCCTAAAAAGAAAATTACCATAAAAGTATATGATAAAGAGGAAAGAGCCTCTAAAGGATCAATTATATTAACAACTAGAGTTGGACCTATAATCTAATATTTTACATGCCAAGTTATAGACATGGAGTTAGCGTACAACATTATTTTGGGAAGGCCTTGGTTCTATTCCATGAAAGATGTACCATAAACCTACCATCAGTTCCTAAAGTTCCCCTATAATAGCTAAGAAATCACAATTCGAGGGGATTCAAATCCATTCTAATATTACAATACCACAATCCCACACCCAAGTTATTTGTACCTCACAATAGAGAATCCTCTTCTAAAGTTAACCCAAGAAATATTGCATGCACATAATTCTTCCAATTTATACATTGATATCAAGGACAAAGGCACATGAGAATATTTCATAGGATAAACCTTTTTCATAATTAAAGTACCATTATTTCCTAGGTCTTATGGAAGAGTATATGTGTCTAAAAAATAATCTATGGTCCCTATCAAGACTCTTTAGGGAACATTTATTAGTGGGGGAACCTTGATAGATGAGATAGAAGAGAAAAACATAAATAAATGGTTCTACAATGAAAATAAAGACGAGTCCAATCAAAATGAAAATCACATAAATTTTCTCATTAATCTATATGGGAAAGGATTTAATATCATGCAAAGAATGGGGTATGATGGTATAATACCTATAGGGATAAGAAAAGAAGGTTTCATGGAACCACTCCAACCTTGTCTAACTACTACAATATATAATCATGGACTAGGTTATAAAGACAAAGGTAAAACAAAGATAACATAAATAATTCAACAAATCAGAGATGCCAAAGAAGATAGTGATTCAAAATCAAATGAATATGAATGGGGTGATCTCTCAATTATAGCTAAAGATAAGAAAATAAATATGATCAAGAAATATAGTAACTCACACCATGAGGGAAAAATATCAAGAAATCGATCATTAGAGTCAATTTTACATACTATCAAGAGTGATGACCTAGAGGAAAGTGAGTTACCAAATGTAAGAGATGATGTTGAGGAGAGTGCGGAGATAGAACTTGCAAGTACCATTATTAACCTTGCTAAATTTTCCATCAATACCATTACTAGTTTTGAAACAAATCCAAATAACCCTTTACCACTTGTTCATTCTGAGCTTATAGATTGAGACTTCCCAGACATTCCTAAATTTGATACCTTTCAAAATGATGACATAATTATCAATTATCTAGGAATAATAAGCTATCTACCTTTGGGGAATCATAAGGTAGTCCCTATTGTACTTTATGTGTGGCTTATTTTGAAGAGACTGCCAATACTTTTAGTCACAAAAATATAAAAATATAAAATCAATCTAATGGTGAAAATTATATTGCGGCATTATTAGATCATGAAAAAGACAAAAGAAAGGACACATCCAATGATTAAATACCCTTTTAGGTTCCAAAGGATGAAAGGATTGATAGTATCCCTAACTACATGTATGATGAGAAATATTCTATCTTGACTGAACCTATAGTGCTAGTCAACATTGGAACAAAGGAAACACAAAGGATTATTCACCTTACAATTTCATTATACCAAGAAGAAAAGGAATAGTTTTGTCCAATTTTTCAAAGATGGAAATTTTTTTTTGCATGGTCCTATACAAATATGCCAGGCTTAGATATGAATCTCATTATGCACCACTTATTAGTAACACCAAGAGTTAAGATAGTTAAACACAAATTGAGGAAAATGCATATGCACATATATTTACTTGTCAAATCTGAATTGAAAAAGCTATTAGATGTGGAATTTATCAGAGCAATTTATTATGTCAAATGGATCTAAAAAATTGTTCCTATTTCTAAACTAGATAGATCAATCAGAGTGTGCACAAATTTCAGAGATTTGAATAAATATTTTCCAAAGGATGACTTTCTATTTCCTAATATTGATATAATTGTAGATATGACAATAGGGAATAAAATGTTATCACTAATGGATGGATTTTCCAGATGTAACCAGATTAAAATTGCACCAGAAGATCAAGAAAAGACAATGTTTACTTTCCCATAGGGTACATACTATTGGAACAAAATTCCTTTTGGACTGAAAAATGCAGGTGCAACATACTAAAGGGCCATGGCCAAAATCTTCCATGACATGATCCATACCTTTATGGAAGATTATGTAGATGATATCTTGGGAGAGTCATTAAAAAAAAATGATCATTTACATATGCTTCTACAAAATCTTCAAAAGAATAAAAAAGTTCAATGTTTTCCTAAATCCAAAAACGCGTGTATTTGGTGTCACATCTAGAAGCTACTGGGATACATAGTTTCTACAAAGGGAATATAAGTGGATCTAGTAAAAGTAAAAGCTTTCATGTAAAGGCCTCCACTAAAAAACATCAGTCAATTAAAATAATTACAATGACGGCTACAATCAATTAGAAGATTCATTTTACAACTCACCAACAAAAGTCATCCTTTCACACATCTACTACATAAGAATGTATCTTACAAGTGGGATAATAAATGCAAAGAATATTTTAATAAAATAAAGGAATATATATGAAATCCACCAAATTTTCTATCACCAATTAAAGGGAATCTTCTATTTCTCCTCATATTAGCACAACAAGACTATGAAGGAAAAGAAAGAGCAATATACTACATCAGTCAGGTGTTGGTTGGATATGAGTTGAACTACATACCAATTGAATGTGCATGTATTACAATGGTTTTTGCTTCACAAAAAACAAAACATTATATTCTCACTCACTCAGTAAAACTCATAGAAAATATTGATCCCTTGAAGTTTCTTCTCAACAAAGTAGCATTAACAAGAAGATTAGCAAAGTGGGTAATGTTCTTGAGTGAAATTTATCTAGAATATGTGGATAGGAAAGCTGTCAAGGACAAGTGATTTATGATTATCTAGAAGATGAACCATTGCATGATAATTTTCCTTTAGAATCAGAGTTTCCCAATGAAGCGATCTTGATAATTACTACCCAAACATTAAAACTCTATTTTGATGGTTCTTATACGCTACATAGATTAGGGGCTGGTATTTTGTTCATCACACCACAAGGATGTACTATTCCAAAATCATACAAGTTGTTGTTTCCTTGCACAAATAACATGGAAAAGTATGAAGCTTTAGTCACAAGACTCAATATGGTGCAACAATGAAAAATAATAGAGATACATGTGTATGGAGACCCTCAGCTAGTTATCGATCAAGTAAATGATGACTATAAAAAAAAGATGACAAGTTAATGCCATAAAAGCTTATGGTAAATGGCTTCAAGAATTATTTTTATGAGAACACATTTGAGCATATCCTAAGGAAAAATAACAAAGTTGTAGATGCCATGGTCACAATTGCATCACTTCTAGACATTGAAGAAAATCAGGCTTGTTATGAGTTCTTAGTGGAACAAATGACTTATCCCACCTATGATGATCTTTATAGTAGCATTATTTGTCACATTTTTGGACATACCTCTCCTTTCTATGGATAAATATATACATTCCTTATAGAGAATGCCTTACCCCTTGGCTTATCCAATAACTAAAGACAAACCTTCCTTAGCCAAATCTCTCATTATACCATAGTCACTGATACCCTATATTGATGATTCTTAGATGGTACTCTCCTTAGATGTCTTGAACATGAAGAATCTCAAATTTCCTAAGGTAAGTACACGAAGGTATATGTGGAACACACTTGAGTGGTCATTCTTTAGCTAAGAAACTTATGCACATAGGTCACTATTGGCCTATCATGGAGATAGTTTCCTAGCATTTTGTAAGAAAATGGAGGAAGTACCAAATACATGGGAATGTCATTCATGCACAAGCATAAGAGCTCCATCATTTAACTACTTCATGGCCATTTTGTCAATGGGGACTCAACCTTGTGGGTAAGATCCATCCTTCAAAATCCAACGACCATAAATGCATTATCACCACTACTGAATACTTTACCAAATGGATTGAAGACATTCGCCTTACCACCATCACTAGAAAGAAAATCTCTTTATTCATCCTAAATTATATCATATGCAGATATGGTATTCCTATGTCTATCATTATAGATAATGGGACACCATTAAAAAATTAGGATATTTATGAGCTATGTAATAAATTCCGTATCAAATACCATTATTCCACCATTTATTACCCCCCAAGGAAATGATTAAGCTGAGGATTTTGATAAGTTCATACTGAAAATCTTCAAAAATACAGTCAATGAAGTTGGTCATGATTGGCACATCCAACTTAATCCTACCTTATGGGCATATCACACACTCATTTATACTTCCATTTGTACAAATTTATTCAACCATAATAAGTCAACCCTTTACTTGATTGAGGGAAAAATCATTAACCTAGTTAGGGAATTAGATTCTTGAATGCCATATTTTTAGAGAATTAATGGATTATGACACAAATCTCCAGACCAACAAGAAGCATTACACTATACTTTAAATGGAAACTAAACATTATACTTGACACATAGTAGTGTTAGATATAGGAGGCACTGAGAGGGGGGGGGGGGGGGGGGTTGAATCAATGCTTATAGGTAATGAAAAATTCAACCAACCAACTAATTATTTTTATTAACAACTTCCAAATAATAAAACAAGCAAATGCAACTATCACATAGAAATAAAATAGTTCAAGCATCCACAAAGAATGACACATAACACCACTATTTTTATCATGGAAACCATTGTAAGAGGTAGAAAAATATAGTGGGGATGATACCCATGAATCTCTTCACTATAGTAATTAGTGTTTCCCAATTAGGAGCTTACAATACCCTATTAAGGGTTTACCCTATTAGGAGTGACAAGTACCTTGTTAGGAGTACCAAAAGACATGTTAGGGTATACCTCACAAGAGGATTTAGAACTCCAGTTAAGAAGATACCCTATTAAATAATTTATACAAAAGACCTGTTAAAGTCCACCTTGTTAAAGGATATAACTTGCTAACCTATCAAGTTATCTTTGAGCACTGAACTCAAATAACTGATCTAGAAATGGCATTGCTTTCTTATTAGATCCACTAGAATCTCTAAACTCTAGCACACTGTACTACCTCTATCTCTTATTGCAACAACCAAAATCATGATCACAACCATAAATCATGTGATTTAGTTAATCTTTATACTATTGTTCATAAGTCAGTTAAGACTTCAAAAATGTTTTAGAAGTTGGTCCACAATATTGACCTAAATTATGGAAAACCATGCCAATCATACCTAACATGTTAGCCCAAAATATATTATCCAAAACATATTAACATTTCAGCCTAAAAACCGACTATCTTGATCATCTAATCATCAGAAACCAATCGGTAGCAGAACCAATTCACACTTATCATATCACCAAAATACTAACTCACCCAAAATATTGAGTTATTGGTTGCGGTTGCAGAAATGTAGATATCTAACCTTGGTAATCCACCAAGAATGATTGTAGCTCCCAAAGTGTCATCTATCTAAACCACCACACAAAGCATTCTCTATTACTGCCTTCCTATTCACCTATCAAAACACTTAGCTTATTTTGCCTTTACCTATCCATCTAGTCGATCGATATCTGTAACCTATTCATCAAATTTGATAGTTATAGAGTTTCCATCAAATAAAAACTCATAAACACCAACAATGCATGTCAACCCCAAAATCCATCATAATGATAACAAGTAGATCAAACAAAATAATTACCTAAATCAAAACAAAACAACAAACATGATTAGGTACTTTGACAAGAAATGTATCAATAGCATGAATATTTGAATGAGGGTTATAGGTCTAAGTATATTTATAGTTTTTATTATTATCATGTTGCCCATGCTATTCCATGATGTATGTGTTGGCAATTTGGCTACTGTGGATGCATAGAGGTTGTCATTATGGCAACATATGATCTCTATTGAGAGCGCAGAATTTGGAATGCAAGTATGGCAAGTTGAAGGAAGAAATTGTCTAAGTATGGATATAGTGATCCTGACAGAGCACCCGATGAAGATTTAGTTGGCGACGTCCATTGGAGAAATATTTTTGTTTGCACAGTTAACTAAAGCTTCTACAAAGTATGAGGATACCCCATCTCAATGCGCATAAAGTTTGGAGCAGTACAGACAAAGTTATTCAAAGTTTATCGAAGACAATTTTTGCAAACAGAACAGTTTTGGAGACAGTATTAGTGAAAGAGTTAAGGGATTATTTTTTCTTGTCAAAATAATGACTTAACATTATGAAGGGATGACATCCTAGATGTTTACTCTTGGATAAAGATTTTGGAAGCCAACCATGTAAATTTATTAGCTCTAATAACTCATATATTAGGCATACTTGAAATGTAATGTAAAAATATGTGTGATGTGTAAAAAGAAAGAAAAGATAACTTGTGATAGTTGTATATTGTGATAGCAGCAAAGGCTATTGATGTGAAGTTGTAAGCAGTACCATACTACAGTTAGAAACATTTTGTATTACCTATTTGGGCAGTGAGCTCAGTTGGTGATCAGGTTTTGTAATCTAACTCCTAACAGGGTTAAGGCTTCTAACAAGGCCTAAAGTCCTTTAACCAGCACAAATCTACTATTTATTGTAATTTGACTCCTAAAAGGGTCCAATATCCCTAACATGATACTTTTGATTAGTGATCTTTGTGGGTACCATCCCCACCGGGGTTTTCCCTTGGCCAGGGTTTCCTCGAGAACATATCATGTGTTATGAGTTCTTTCTATTTACTGCTATGTTTGTTAATCAACTTGATAATCTTTGTATGCACTAAAGTAATCTGTTATATCCATAAGTGGGCAAAAGAAAAAGTTTGTGAAATATTGATTCACCCCCCCTCTTAGTATTTCCTATTTCTAACAATTGGTATCAGAGCGCAGTTACTCAGAGAAGGAACATTCAAGGAAAGCTTAGCAGCTTGAGTAAGATCTCTATGGATATGGATCAAATTCAGAAGAATCTTGAAGAAGCTCTTGAACAGATTGATATGCTTACTAATGAAAGAAACTCCTTAAGAGGAAAATATGAAGATGCAAAGAATGCTATTGACAAATTAAAAGGTAAGATTGAAGATCTAAAATCTGAAAAGAAATCTGATATGCTTGTTGAAGATTATGATGAATCAGAAAAAGAAAATGAGATCCTTAAGCATGAACTAAAGATAGTAAATCTGAAACTTAGTATGAAAGATGGAAATTTGAGATCTGATAATGAAAAATTAAAAATTGAGAATGAAGATCTGAGATCAAGACTTGAAAAGGAAACATCCGAATCTAAAAAAGTAAAAGTGCAGTATGTGGAACTTGAGAAGTATAATAAAATTGTGAAAGGTGAATTAACTCAATCTAAACAACAACTTGAAAGGCTATATTCAAATAGTGATAAGACTGGAAAACAAATTTCTTTTGAAGAACCATTCTTTGATAGGACTGGATTTGGATATAGTATGTTTAGAACAATCCATGGAAGTAAGAAGCTAGATCTGAAGACATCTGAAAGTGTGGAGGAAATAAAGCTAGATGAGAACACATAGGAAGATCCACCTAAAGAAGAACCACCTAGAGAGAAAGAAGAATCAAAGCAAGAAGAATCAAAATAGGAAGAATCATCTAAAGGTATGCAAAGAGAATTCAAAGGTAGATGTTTTGCTTGTAATACTATTGGACACATGAAGAGAGATTGCATAGGTAAGCAATTTAAACCTCTTAATGGACATTGTTATAATTGTCATAGTTTTGGACACAGAGCTAATGAATGTAGAAGACCTAAAGTAATTTTAAATAATTATGATAGAATGATTGGGAATACTAACAATGCAGATAAGAAATCTATTGAAGAAATGAATCAAAGAAAAGTAGTAGTATGTTTTAGATGCAGCAAAGCAGGACATATTGCTAGAAATTGCAGGTCACAGATTAACCAGCAAGGACAGAGATTTGGAAACAATGGAATCATTTGTTAGATATGCAACAAGTTTGGACACTCAGCAAGAGTTTTTAGAATGAACAATGGAGGTTATCATCATAACCCTAACCCTAGGAACAATGTAAGAAGGAATGAAAATGCAGGAAACAAAGAGAAAGGTTGCTGTAGCAATAAAGATGAAGTAAAATTTGGTAAAGGCACAGATCAAGGAGGTATATTCAGCACTAAAAGTAGTTAGGAAGGTAATGTAACTAATGGTAAGGATGAATCTTTACCTGACCCTTCTTTAAGTACTTAAATTATGTAAGTTTCTGTAGTTTAGGACTTAGGATTAGTATAGATTAGGAATTTGAATGAGTTAAGTTTTGCGCAGTTAGATATAGGTTTATTATGTTGTACTAATGCTATGGTTAAGTGTGTAAAAGAAAATATTGTGTTTTACGAGGTCACAAAAAGTTTTATGGTTGCAGGTTTGCAGAATCAGTTTTTTGAGGTTTTAGCGGCAAAATGAATGAATGCGATGTCAGATCGAGTTAATGTGAAGTGTTATAAGGTCAAAATTGAAGTTATCATGATTACAAAGTGATTGAAAGGAGATTTGAAAGAAGAAAAAGTGAGTTGAGGATGATTTGAAGAAGTTTGGAAGTAGTTTGCAGCGTTGATCATACCGAAACCCTATATTTGCAAAGTTGAGGTATTTTTTGATCTTTAATCAGTTGATAAGATGGATATTTCTATGGTTCATAATGTTAAGGATAAGAATAGACCTAAGATTAAGAAAGAACCAATAGAACCAATTGAAATTGATAATAGTCTAGCACTATCATCCGTACCAGATGAAGTATTGCACATTGAGAATGTTAAAGGATATTTAGGTTGCAAGTTTGAAACATTGGGAGATGCAGATTTTAGTGATGATTACAAGAAATTGTATAATCAAGACATGTCAGTTAAACCAGCTTATGGGCACCTAGAGAACAATGAAATTATCAAATATTCCATGAAGTATGAATTTAATGATGAGGAATGTACCAAGATCATTTTAAGTAGAATCCACAATGGGAAATTCTGGATGGAGGATAGAGTTATTGATATAACTGCCGACCTAATTCATGATGTTACTAGATTATCAAAAGTTGGAGAGATTCCATTGAATGAAAAGAACATGAGAAAGATTGTTTTAGACAACACTAGATCTAGTTATAATGGTAGAGGAATTGCGATAAGTAAGATTAAGCAAGATGATGTTAGGTACCTTTGCAAGATCCTAACAACTAAATTCTGTGGTAGTTCAAGGGAAGATGACATGGCTACATGAATGGTTCATGTAGCTTATCTTATGTGTATTGAGAAGAAACAAGTAGACCTATGTGAAATTTTGAAAATTCAGTTATTTGAGAACTTAGAAAAGATTAAGAAGGCTAAGTACACACAGTTTAGGTTTTCATCTCTGATAACCTTTATGTTTTTCCATATTTTGAGAAGATTTCCTTACATAGTTGATTGGAGTGACAATGTGAACACAATGGAAAGAATAAACTCAGTCTACATGAAGCACCTTTTTGATAAAGTCAATGACAGTGTGAAGCTTGTATTGAAGACTTTTCAGAATATTGTTAAGAACAAATCAAGGATTCCTCAATCCTTAGTTGAAAAGCATAAAGATGACATTTGTTTTATGGTAGACACTGATTTCACCTACATTGAAGTAGTTGAGCCTAGAATGGAATTCATAGACCCTCTTGGCTATGAAGTATCTGAAGTAGAAACAATAGGATATGTGAATAGACTGTTAAAGTGTGAGTTGGATGGTCATGCAAATAGGTTTGGAACCTATGAAGAGAATTTCAACTCTGCAATAAGTTTGAGAGAAAAGAAGCAATCTAGTAAGAGAGTTGAATCTACTATGAAGAAAATACTGAAAGAATCAGGTATGTCAAGTCATGAGTTTGACATAGCTAAGAAGACTACAGAAACCTTGAAGCAAAGTGAAAATCTTGTAATTCCACCTGAGGCATCTAGTGCAGATCCTGTTGATCCTATTGCAGTAAAGGTAAAAGTTGAAGTACTTGAGAAAGATGAAGGAGATAAATCTTTTTCTCCTATTCCTAGCAAAAGAGTAAAAGTGAGTGCAATAGGACCCGACAAGAGACAGAAAGTGATTGTACCACTTGTACCTAGAAATGTAGCAGTAATTAAAGATGATGATGTAGTTTCAATCAAGAAGAAAAATTGGAAACCAAGAATTGAAAGAGTTAATGAAGATATATTGAAGCATGGAGACTTCACTAAGCTAAATAAATTCTATGATCTATATGGATCATTTGACAGATTGAACTTTGAAAATGCAATGATTACACATATGATTGTGATAGATAAGAAACTTAGCACTATTCATGGTAAGATCCCAGAAGATTTGTATAACAGACTTGTGAATAGAAAACAAAGAGGACAAGAAGAGGACATAAAGATGAGAGAACATGTAATCAGACAGTTCTGTGAAGTTGAGGATGAAGATCATTTGAAGAGATTCTTGAAGTCTCTTGGAACTTTATTGAGAACTAAGAGAAGAACAATCCTTATAATGGGAGGCAAAAAGGAGGAAGTACAGAAAGAGACAGAGCAAGCAGTAATGCAAGTTCTTGCAGATATAGTTGCAGGAAAGCATGTTGAATCAGATCCTCAGCAGAAGCAATCAGAGGAACCGCATGTAGAGGAAGTTGGTATTGAAGAAGTCCCATCTTCTTCACATATCAATATTGGCAAAGAATCAATGGACATTGAAGGAACCAAAGTGACACTAGAGTTAGATGATGCAATATTTCATGATCTAGGAAACATTGTTGACAATTTGGCTTTAGAAGAGCAAGAGAAGATTACAGAATTAGAAAAGGATACAGAGGCAGTGGAAGCACCAGTAGTATCAGAATCAGTTCCAGCAGAACAGACAGTTAAAGGTAAATAAATTTTGACAGAGGTCACTACCCCTAGTGCACCTGACAGTAAGAAGAGACAAATTGGTTCAATATTTGAAGACCTTGGAAAAGAAGTTGAAGATGATGATCAGCTTGAGTTCATCACATCTCTTAATAAAATTATTGGAAAGAATAAGAAGGTGAAGGACCTTGAAGGAAAAGTTAGAGTTTTGATAGAGAAACTTGAGAGTGTGATCAGCACTAAGGTATTTGAAACAGATCCACTTGAGAAAGCTAAAACAGTAATAAACTCTTTTGACTCTGAATTTTCTAACTTAAAGGATATTGCTAGAATAAAAGTTCAGGAAGACTTTGAAGTAGAAATGCAACAAAATTTAAGTGTAAATATTTGAAATGATATTGGTAATTTGGATGTATGAATAAAGAATTTGAGGAAACATTTTGAGACTGGAAAGAGTTTGTATATACAATGCACAAAATTAGAAATCCTAACATCTAAAGAAGATAAGAAGATTAGAGAGAAGATAGATGCAATTACAGCTAAAACAAACATGTTGTCAAGCCCAAATGTAAAGATAAGTTCTATAGAGAAGAACATAAGGAAGTTAAATGATGAAATCAGAATGTTAGCAGAGGAGAAGAATAGAAAGATGCTTAAGATTAACATCTTGAGAGAGCATATCTCAATCAAAACCTCAATTGTTGAAGACCAAATTGAGCAGTGTCTTTTAGCAAAGACATCTTTTCAGAAGTTTAGCTTCAATTCCCTGCAAGCTTGTCAGACAGCAGCATACGGATTGAGTACTCTACTCAATGTTGCTGAATCCATCAGGAAGATATGGGAGAAAGATTTTGAATCATGGAAGTCAGAGTTTGGTGACTGTGTTGCAAGCCTACCAGCTTTGCAATAGCTGACAACAAAGTGTTAAGTTTTTTTTTGAAATTTTTATACACCCTATCTTTGTCATTGTATTCAAAGGGGGAGAGATAGCAGAAAATTGAATATATGTTGAGGAAGGCTACTCATAGGGGGGGCTATTCTATGGAGTACAATATTGTATATGTGTTGTATAACTTTTGGCCACAATTTTGTGTAAATACTTTGAAGTTTTGTTTGCACACTTAGCCAATTTTCCCATATGTTGCCACCAATGACAAAGGGGGAGATTGTTGGCAATTTGGCTAATGTGGATGCATAGATGTTGTCATTATGGAAACATATGATCTCTATTGAGAGTGTAGAATCTGGAATGCAAGTATGGCAAGTTGAAGGAAGAAATTGTCTAAGTATGGATACAGTGATCCTGACAGAGCACCCGATGAAGATTTAGTTGGCGATGTCCAATGGAGAAATATTTTTGTTTGCATAGTTAAATAAAGATTCTACAGAGTATGAGGATACCCCATCTCAATGCGCATAAATTTTGGAGCAGTACAGACAAAGTTATTCAAAGTTTACCGAAGACAGTTTTTGCAGACATAATAGTTTTGGAGACAGTATTAGCGAAAGAGTTAAGGGATTATTTTTGCTTGTCAAAATAATGACTTAACATTATGAAGGGATGACATCCTAAATTTTTACTCTTGGATTAAGATTTTGGAAGCTGACCATGTAAAGTTATTATCTCTAATAACTCATATATTAGGCATACTTGAAATGTAATGTAAAAATATGTGTGATGTGTAAAAAGAAAGAAAAGATAACTTGCGATAGTTGTATATTGTGATAGTAGCAAAGGCTATTGATGCGAAGTTGTAAGCAGTACCATACTACAGTCAGAAACATTTTGTATTACCTATTTGGGCAGTGAGCTCAGCTGGTGATCAGGTTTTGTAATCTAACTCCTAACAGGGTTAAGGCTTCTAACAAGGCCTACAGTCCTTTAACCAGCACATATCTACTATATATTGTAAATTGACTCCTAATAGGGTCCAATATCCCTAACAAGATACTTTTGATTAGTGATCTTTTTGGGTACCATCCCCACTGGGGTTTTCCCTTGGCTAGGGTTTCCTCGAGAACATATCATGTGTTATGAGTTCTTTCTATTTACTGCTATGTTTGTTAATCAGCTTGATAATCTTTGTATGCACTAAAGTAATTTGTTATATCCATAAGTGGGCAAAAGAAAAAGTTTGTGAAATACTAATTCACCCCCCCCTCTCAGTATTTCCTATTTTTAACAGTATGATACTAGAATGACTAGGATGGAGCATGGTATTTTTCTTTATTTTCTATTTGTGGGGTATTCTAGAACAATGTCTAAGGACATGTATTTTGGGGTGTTTGTGGTAAGATCCATGGTGCTTGTGCTCTCTTGCAATATAAAAGCTCAATGATGACAAAAATCATGGTATTTAGTACAAAATGAATTCATCCATTATAGTATTTTGCATATTCATTTAGATTAATTACACTTACAACCATTGCATTAGCATTTTTACATTTACATGCATGTTAACATTATAATTTATTAAGCATGTGGTAAATTTTATAAAAAAGTTTATTACCCATGATCCCATGTGTCTATCCTTTTGCATCTACAAAAAAGTCTTTTTTGTCAAAAAATATATTCATTTTTTATTGAGTACATTGGACATAATAAAAACATAATTTGATTTTATTACATTGCATTGCATTGGCCATTAGATTTCTTTGTGTTTAACACATTTATAATTCATTTAAATATAACCATAATATTTTTATTATCCATTCATCATAAATACATTATTCAAATAAATATTCGATAACTATTTCATTAGGGCATTACATCATTTAAAACATTCATTTATTTAGAAAATAGGTTACACAATATGCATTTCATTAACATTATACTAAATTATATGATCAAGCTTAGCTTCATTTATTTACAATCATATGCATTAGTAAATACATTTGGCATATAGTATCATATCATTTAAATCATGTCAAAATAGAAATATAATGCATCCACCATTTTCAAGTAAGTATGCAATTTGAACCATTTCATAGTAAGAATAATGCATATAGAAAGAAAACTATTATATGAGCATCCATCTCATCCTTGTAAACTAAAGAAACATACATAATAGATAATCAATACATCATATAAAGAATCATAAAAAATAGCATGTCCAAAGTACAATGATATCATGTAAAGAAAACATGCATCTTAAGTCATAAAAAAATTCCAAGAAACATATTAACAAGGATGTATACATGCCCATGTCACTATAATGCACTACCACCTGAATCAATAGGCATATGCTACAACTATATATATGGATTTGCTACACCTGAACATGTTCCTAGTCTCAGAAGTCTACTCCCTACACTTGCACTCTTAGTACGTGCCTACTTATAGGGTATCCCCTATAAGCTCTCTACAAAGATAAATATCCTCTTCTTTGGTGGAAATTCCTTATAATATGAGGGTTTTCAATAGTTTATCTCTTTTCCAGCACACAACACAAGTATCATACTATCTAAATTCGTACCCAAGGTCCTAGCCCTCTCAAGCTCTAATTAAAAACTCTCACCTTGTTCATACCACTTTATATCTATGTCTCTCTCCACATTAGTTTCTTGCATCCATCTTTCCACCCTCACAATCTATCTCTCTAGCTAATCTCAATATCATCACATCAAGATCCTCCTACAAATATCTCACCAAGCAAGCAATTATCAAATAAACTTCTCAATATCATCTTTTTCTATCAATTACTTAACTGGTACACAAATTTATCCTATGAACTCATGTGTGATTTTATCAATCCCTCAGAGTCTATCAGTCAGTTAGCACTAGGAAACGATGCCCACTCATAAAAAAACTCAACAAATAGAGTAGTTGAAGTTAATTATATTTGGTGATGTATGGGGCATGTTAACTAGACATGTAAAAATCAGATTTTAGAGGCTAACTAATATACCAACTTTTATCCAATTAGATTTGCACAATTTCATTATTATGAGATTTTACAACCAATAATTCCTCATTGACTAATCTCTTGAGTGGGCATGCATGTGACACTATACCAGGGGCTAGGGGATGAACCCAAGACTAAAATTTTCTTTGAAATAACACGAAAAGTAGATTATTTAAAAGAGGGAAAAAATGTATACACCTAAAAATCACTTACGATAGTATTTGATTAATTGCAAAAAAAGGTTTTGAAGGTACCTGAAACCCTTTTCAGCCAAATTACATTAAGATATTCAATGAAGCCCTTAAAACAAAACATTGCTAGAAACCAACAGATACCCAAAACTAGGCCAACCTAAAAAACCCATTAAAACAAAACTAGTAGCAAGAACCAAAAGAAAGAGACACAAGAAACCTAAAGTAGGCTAGGTCCTTAAGGGTACCTACCATCTCCACTTCAAGATTAGACATCTTTTGAAAAAAACCCTAAGATCCATAATTTCATTTGGAATAGAATGATCTTTTTTATTCATGCTTGCCTTTGCCCTTTTTTGAGGACCAGAGGTTTGACCAACAACATCACCAACATTAGAATCCACATTGATTATCATTTTATCATGGAAAAAACCTTCTAGTTAAGATTATCTGTAGAAGCTTTGATACTCTCATGATTATGTTGGAGGATCTTTTTCAATGTATTCTCCATTTTCTCCACTATGGTACACATACCCTCTAATCTCTCCTCTAGTGTGCTATTAGACATGTTCTTACCCATAGAGTTACCACCTTGAAGACCAAGATCACCTTGAAGACCAAGATCAATGCTCTCAGATTTAGAAGAGAGGGATCTATACTTCAAGTTAAGGCTCTTCGTCTCATGGAAAGTCCATCTATCTAGCCAAAAATAGTACATGGACTTAGCTTTTTCCATTTGAAGAACCCCAAAAGTGGGTTCTCTCCTATCCTACAATATCTCTATGATAATCTTAACATTAGCTTCATTAGGGTCCCTATTCTTCATGGAAGTATGATCATCTTTGGAATCCTCCCTCGAATCCATAGACCCTTTGAGATAAACTGGGATATCATGATCAAAAGATCTCACATAATCAACCATGATAGGGACCTTCTCCTACAACTTACTCTTCAAATTATCCTTAGAACTCATAGACTTAGGGCTCTTTTTCTTCACTGAAACACCAAGATCTTTAGCTTTCTCATTAGCAGGTTCTTGTGGAGCTTCAACATTCCTAGGGAGATCTAGTTCAGGCTCATAGTTCTCAAGAGATAACATCTTTCCCATACCATGAAAAGCATTAAAATTACAAGAAATACCCAAAACAACATTCTCTTCCATCTACTTTTCCTCATCTTTCTCATCTTCATCCTATTTTGTGTCCATACCCCCCACCTCATCAACATTTTTATTAACACAAGAATCAATTGACTTCTCATCATCCTCATCATCATCTTCATCATCAAATGTTTTCATCCCTAGGATACATTTTATGTTTTTTGAGAGAAACACGGGATTGCATATTCGTGTTCCCACTTCCCAACTCCTCTATTCTCCTTTTCCCTTTAACTTTCTTGGGTTCAATAGACTTATGAAATGTATCAAGAGCTTTATCATGACAATATTCATAAATTAAATAAATGAGCCCTTCATGGAGCACCATCTTGCTAGATTTATTATTATGATCTATAATACTATGATTAAGGGAGAAAATAAGATAATGAGGAAACAAAACATATGTCTTATGTCGAAATGGTTTGATAGAAAAAATGATAACTATGAGCCCTAGTATAATGATCATCCAAAGATATATACTCCATAAGGGAAATAATAACCTTCCTTCATATACTGTTAATGTAATGTCCCCACCAGGGAACCCATAAGGAATCATGTCTTTTAACCTAAAATTACAACTAACAATTTTTTTTCTAACATTATATCATTTCATTGTTACATTCAAAAGTACATTCCTTAAGGTTACCTTATTGATTTCATTTACCAAAATATAAGCACCACATTTTATTGCTATTCAAATTAAATTCCATTTCCTTTTCCTTTTGTATTTCATTTGAAAATATAAGAGAAGGGTAAGAAAGTAATAATTCATTCATAACTACATCTCTACTTCCTATCTCATTTTCATTTCTTTTTCGTACACATTGAATAACTATCATTTTCAATTTAAATTAAACCTTTACATTTTGACATTCCTTTTCATTCCACATAAGAGAGATAAGGAAAAGATACAAGATTATATTTGAAGTTACAACTTTTGAATCTTCAAATAACAACCCTTAAAATAACCTTAAAACTATCCCTTCTCGATTACATTGCTTTATTCTTTCCATTCCCAATAATAAATGCATTTCCATTAATAATTACATGAATGGCCCAAAGGCTTTACAAAGAGTACTTTACATATTTCTTTTCTATAATACATGTTACACATAGGAAAATCTTTATCACTGCATGAAAGCTAAATCACATCCAAGCCATGAACCACGAATAGTACCTCAAAAGATATTTGCCACCCAACCATGTGAAACTAATAATTTCCACCCCCCGTTCTAGGAGATAGAACCAAGATACTCACAAGGCCTAAAGAAACCTAAGGCTTTAAAAAATGAACATTTGAAAACCAAAAGAAATGACATAACAAGATATCACTTTACTATACATGAAGGTTAGGTTTCTAGTATACCACCTAGGTGAGTGTCATCACATATCCTGCATATTGGAATCCTTCCAGAAAACCATGTAACCCCAGTCCCCCCTTTATGAATAGGGATCCATCCTGTAAGTTACCTATGGTCCCGACACTCCAACAAGACTATGTGGACTTAATTATGTGTCTTTCATTATCTTTTGAAAACTTGCCTTTCCCAAGTTCATTATTAGGTTATCACTTTTTACCAACTCACCCATAGGATCATCTGACAACCACTTTGGGTTCCAAAACCTATGGTGAGCCACTCACCTAGGGTACCTAGTCCCCTATCCATACAAACAAGCCATGAAACCATAAAGTACTTTAAATGATTTATCTTGCAAGTCTAGCGAACCTTCCTGTGCACTCAGGCCAGAATGAGTCCTAGCCTTATAATATGATGCAGGAGCATCCTAGGGTAGTTGGAAATCCTGTATGTTGGAGTGTTTCTATATTGTTTGGTTACAATGTTGACTGAGGAGCTCGTTCACTAATGGAACTCGACAAAATTTTTGGTGCTTGACAGAACCTGTGGTTGGTGATGCTTATGGTACTCAGTCGATGTGTTGTCTAAGGATGCTTGTGGTGCTCGATTGACATGCTTTCTTGGTGATGCCTATATTTCTTAGTTGTTTTTGCTGACGCTTAGTAGTTTGGCTTACCGACTAGAGTTCTTGGAGATTTGGTGGGTTGACTTGATATATTTAATGTGGGTAGCTTGTGTTACATCCTCCTATGTGGATTTTGAGGCCAACATAGAGAATTAATTATTTGTAATTCTATTTGAGAGTTGACTTGTATTGCATTTAATAATTGATTGTTATAGGAGCCAACTTGGGCTTAGGAGTTATTTCTTTCTTCCAGCCAACTTGTGGCTGAAGAAGTAGTATTTAAGAAGGGTCTATGGTAATTGTTGTAAGTAGTGAGGAAGTGAGAAAAATGAGCAGAGATTCAAGTTAGGAATTTGAAGCTGTGACTTGGTGAGCAGAGTTAGTGGCTGAGGCTTAGGAACAAGAAGATTGCTTGGTGACTTGCAAGCACAAGTTTAGATCTTGTTGGATGTTTCTACTAGATTGTTGTAGCCTAATGTTACAAATATGGCTAGCTAGGGTTAGGGTTTGAATTGGATCTTGAGGGATCTTGCAAGACTGTTACTTTCTTTTTAATTAGCCATAATCGGGAAGGCCTTAAATCCTAGCACATTGCATGTAATCAATTATTTCATGAATAAAGATTTTATATTATTATCGGATCTTGTTCTTTTGTTGGATTTATTTATGTGGTTCTTTAGATAGGGGCTTGGACATCTCCTTTGGGGATTATCTTGGCCTTGCACTGCATCAGGTGGTATCAGAGCTTGAAGTTCTTGAGTGTGTGGACAGATCGTCGAAGTTGAGGTAGTTTTCACCCAAACCTTGGGTTGGCGATTTGTTGTCTTGGGTTTTCAAATATCTTGAAGATGCCTCTAAGAAGATTGGACCCTAGGGCAATTTCAGATCTCTGTGATACTGTAGAGTCTAGGATTATAGAGAAGGTTAAAGTTGATTTCAAATCTAAGATAAAACTGATGACGAATGACATGGTCACTAAGATTATGAGGGCTATGGCTGGTGTATCTTAGAATGTGGGCACTGAGGATGGCTATGAGGAATCTTATGAAGAATTTAAAGCTACTGGATCTAGTGGAGATGATAGAACTGATTGGAGGGATAGATTTGGTGAAGATAGAATTGGTCAGTTGCAGAGATCTGGAGCTCGGTTAAGGACTAGTTATCGAATGGAATTTTATAACTTCTCTAGTACTTTGACACTTGAGGACTTTGTTGATTGGATTGGTGAGTTAGAAGACTTCTTTGAGCTTGAATAAATTGAAGATCCTCTTAGAGTGAGATTGGCACAGACAAATTTGAAAGGACATGTTTCTCTTTGGTGGAAATAATTGAAGAGAGAAAGAGAAGATGAAGGTGAAATGAAAATCAATCGGTGGAGGTTGATGGTGGCTAAATTGAAGGCTAAGTTCATACCTACCGACTATGAACTTGAGTTGAAATTGTAGAACTTGAAGCACAAAGAATTGACTGTTGAAGACTATACCGATGAGTTCTATAAGTTGACTATTCGGTCTAGACACAAAGAACTTAGTAAGGAAAAGGTAGCTCGGTATGTGATTGGCTTGAGATTCAATAGTGAGGATGAGCCTGGTATGTTGAAGATTGATTTGGTTGAGGATTCTTATCAGTATGCCCTAAAAGTAGAATATAAGTTGAAGAGGAGACAACATTGTAATTCTCGAGGGAAGGAGAAATAGGATCACTCAGTGAAGGATAAGCTGACTACTAAAGATGAACCAAAACCTGTTGAGCCAAGGAAGAGGATAGGTAAGGTCATCTTTAAGGGTACTTATTTATGTTGTGGTGAAGAAGGACATCAATCATTTGAATGTTCCCAAAAGACTAGTGATCAAAGAGCTACTATGGTGAATGAGAACATACTAAATGAACCTGAGGTAGAGTCATAAAACTTTCTAGTTCAAAGAACATTGCTCGGTACTAAGCTGGAACCTTGTCAGAGGACTAACTTGTTCACAACTCGGTGCAAGTCAGGAGGTAAAATTTGTAATGTGATTATGGATAGTGGTAGTACTGATAACCTTGTAGCTAAGGAGATGGTTCAGAAACTTAGTTTGAAGAGAGTGAGACATCCTTGTCCTTATAGAATTGGTTGGTCGCAAGATGTTCATGCTTTGGAAGTGAGGGAGCAATGTCTTGTTTATTTTTAGATTGGCCAGTATAAATATCAAGTGTTGTGTAATATTGTGGACATGAGTACACTAGTACATTTGAGCCCTTTTTTCATTGGCCAACCATCAGAATTCCTACAGTATACCGTCGATCAAGTGACACCACCTGCCGTCGTAGTTTTGCTGTCAGAAAAAATGACGATTTTGATTTGCATCATAATTACGACAACCATGGTTGTCACAAAAAGGGGGTGCCAACATGATGAACCTATCATCAGACCTATTTGTGGCCATTTCAATTAGGATGCCTATCCGTTGCAAAAAAATACAAACGACAGCGACCTGTCAGAATCTTTCGACGGGTCACCGTCATTTGTAGTTTGTTTGCCAACGGAGATGCTGTTAATGTGACATATATCCATCAAAAGTTTATGATGAATAATCATCGTTTGTAGTTTTTAATGACAATGATTCTATACATGCAATGGATACCTGTAAAAAATTTATGATGGATATCCGTCATTTATAGTTTTTTACCGAAAATGATGCTGTGCATGCAACGGCTGAATGTCGGATGTTTTTGACAAATAACCATCGCTATTGTATGACCGTTGTAGTTGAGATGAAAATTAGTTTTTTTTTAAAAATATATATATTTGTCGATCGAGTTGGTATCCATTCAGAACGGTGTTCTTGCAGATCTGGTTTATGCTCGTGATTTGGTTATGGATCATTCAGAGATGACTTTGCAGTAGATTCGGTAGCGGCTCATGGATTATTGAGTCGAGTTGAGAATTGAGTTGAGTGACTTCTTGACTTCTTTGGTCTGAATTGGATGTGCTTTGTTCCTATGGAGTGTAGCAGTGACTTGACTTGGAGTTTGAGTAGACTGTGCATTGATCAGCTTGAAGACATAATCAAGCTACTCTTTGAGTTGTTGTTGAGATCGGGTTGTGAAATAAGATTAGCCATAATAGCAAACAGGATGGGAGAAATAAGATCTCCTTGCCTAAGATCACTAGTAGGCTTGAAAAAATGAGAAGAGGTCCCATTGACAACCACATCCACAGAGGAAGTAGTGATAAGTTGCAAGATAAGCTAGACAATTCTATCACCAAAACCAAAATCTTTAGGCACCCCGCTTAGAAAATCCCAATCAACCATGTAATAAGATTTAGATAAATATAGCTTAAGGAAAAAACCATGGTCTTGAGAGCTTTCCAGAGAGTGGATGTTTTCATGAAATTTAATAATAGAATATAGAATTTGTCTCCTTGGAACAAAACCATTATGTTGAGGTGAGATAATTGAAGGAAGAATAAACAAAAATCTAATAGTTAGCACCTTTGAGAATGACTTGCGATAGTTAATTAAATACTAATTATTTAATTAATAATATTTATACTATTGCTAAATGAATTATTTAATGTATTTAGTCAATTGACTTTCTCTTATTTTTCTTATCCCAAGTCTCTTAAAATTCTACTATTAAATGCTTTTCTAAAAATCATCTAATTACCTTGTCATCACATGACTAGTTCTCCTATTCCAACTCACCATCCACCTTGCCCATGGCTAAGAAAATCAATTTATTTAAATTTAAAATTAACTATTTATCTTCAACAAAGTGTCCTTATTCAAAAGGGTAAGAAAAAGGCTATGTGGTCTCATAGGACTAAGTCACAGGGCTATGTGTCCTCATGAGACCAAGTCATTGCCATCTTTCCTATCATCTATCCCTTTGTACCTCCAGCTCACTTTTTCAAAGGTGACTCAAAGGAAAATTTTACCAAGAGTCCTACAACTTTAAATCTTTTGCCAACCTTCTCTCTTTGGTCATAGAGATACACTTGAAAACTGTCTCTCCCTCCTACATAATCCTCCATCTTTCCATTGTATGAGGAAAATAGACCCTACTTTATCTCTCACAACCCAACTAACACCTTATTCCTCTCTACCTTCTCAACAAAGTCATTTTGAACCCTCCATTCTTCCAAGATTCAATCTCAACCATTGGATTATACCACATGGGATTAAGGTGAGATAAAGCCTATAAAAGGAACCCTCATTCCTTCATTTTGACTAGTTATCAATTTGAGAAATCTTGTATTAAAGAATTTGAGAGAATTTTTGACTTTTGGAAGTGTTCCTTTGGATAAATTAGAGTGCATTTTATATTTTATTAATTAGATATCATCTTATTATCATGGCATCTAGCATAGAAATCATGTTGTTTATTATTATTATTTTAGCTTAATATCATCATCATCATCATACATTTATCATCTTAGATTGAGCATCTAGTTGCATCTCACACCATCATTTCAAATTCATTGAAGTTATTTTGGAAGGTGATCAGCTCAAAGATTACATTATTTTCTTAAAATATCAAGGAGGATAAAATCATTGGAACTAAGCTAAAGAGACAAGGAAAAAGAATGTGAAATTTCAATTTAGTTTTTTTCTTTATGTTTCATTTAAATGATTTAGAAAGGTAGTATCTTTATGTTATATGATGGTATAATAGTAGATTATGTTGTCAAGTTGACTATATTATTGTATATGACTAGATATAGTGTTGTCATTATGGCAACAAAGTCATATAGAGTTTTGGAGTCAGCGCACATTATCATAAGTCAGAATATGACTTAGTATAGAAGACTGGACAGTTAGTAGAGCACCGGTAGATCAGAGCATCAGTGCACATGCGTATGACTAAGTTATAGTATATGCCCTTGAAGTTAAGATGGTAAGTGTGTATTCATGCTAAGTCTAAGAGAGCATGATCAAATGAGATAGTATGATGAAGATACAATCAGTTGAAGTGGTAAAGATAGTGAACGCCAGAACAAAATAGAGTATGTAGCCTATTGTTACTATTTTGATTAGCGGTTATAATAATGTTTTGTAAAAGCTATACGCCTATTGTAATTAGGTTGTAGACATGCAAAAATATTTGTTTGTAAAAATGCTTGAGCCAATTCACTTGGAAGCATTGTATTTAATCGGTTATAGGCCGACCTAGTTAATTGTTTTGTTAGCACATATAAATATAAGATGCACCTTTGTAATAAGGCATGAGTATGGATATAGAGATAAGATAAGTAGAGAAGAGACATGAAAAGTGAAGATAGAATGAGTTAGAGATTTACAAGGAGCTAAAGCATCAGCACACAAAAGGAACTGATCAGACAAGTAGTGTCACAGCAATAGTTCATCCAGCAGATATAGTGTGTATCTGAGATCAGAAGGTTGTATCCTTCACCAATTGAGCAGTAAGCTCTAGGAAAATGTGTCCCTACTCCTAACAGGGTTATTGTAAAAGAATCCTAATAGGGTTCGACCTTTGACCAGGTCACTGTACTAAAAGCTTTGTAAAGAATAACTCCTAATAGGGTTGCAGATCTTCTAACAAGGATCATAATACACTAGTGCAGTTCTTAGTGGGTGTCAATTCCCACTGGGGTTTTTACCTATTTGGGTTTCCCCGTAACCATATTGGTGTTATGTGTTGTGATTGTTTATCTTGTTTATATTGATGTTCATTTTAGTACTTAAGAAATCAAGTTAAGATTCAAGAGTTAATAAACTAATAAGATATAGTGAACACTGATTCACCCCCCCCCCTTCTCAGTGTTCCCATTCCTAACAATTGGTATCAGAACCCTGGTCCTTTGAAGAGAAGTTTAACCACTTGAAGAGATCAATGGGTTCAGAAGAAGAAAATAATCTAAAGAAGAATCTTATGGAAGCTCTTGAAGACCTTGAAAGATCTCAAAAAGAAGTTGAAGAACTAAAATTGAAAATCAGTGGTGCACAAGTTTTCATCAAGAAGCTAAGAAAAGATTTGAAAGATTGTTCAAACAGTGATTTAGGGAAAATGGTTAAGAAGATGAGTGAGGAGAACACATCTCTAAAAGATTAGATTGAAGAGTTGGATGAAAAGATAACTAACAATCAAGAAGTTTATGATGAACAGATCAAAGAGAACCTTCAACTAAATGAAGAATTGAGACAAGAAAATATGGAAATCTTGGAGCTAAGAAATGACAAAGAAAAGTTGGAATCTGAGCTGAAAGAGGCAAAGAATCACATTGAGAAATTGCACACTAGTTTTGATTTGATAGAGTCATAGTTGTATGCATGAAAGCTTAAAGGAGATAACAACTGTATTGGATTCAATGAAGCACAAAATTAGATTGATGACATGCGAGCAAGAAAGAAAGCACCAGAAGACACTATTGTTGCTAAGGAGACTGGAAATCAGATTAAAGACAATGTTGAACCATCTAAGGATGAGCGCAAGCCAGTAAAAAAAACTTGTTATGCATGTAACAAGCACAAACATATAGCAAGGGATTGTAAAGAGGTAAGACCTTTCAATGGTTACTGTTATTCATGCAATAAATTTGGTCATAGAGCTATGAATTGTAGAACAAGTTAGAAGAACAAGACTCAGCATAATTAGAGAAATTAGAATCAACCAAATGCAAGAAGTTCCCAGAGTATTACATGTCAGATATGTAATTATAATGGTCACTCAGCTAGACAGTGTAAAATGGTAACCCATATCAATGCACCAAGGAATTTAAGGCCTCCAGTTATTTGTCACTCTTGTAACAAGGCTAGACACATCTCAAAGTTTTGTAGATCAATAACGCAAAGTCAAGAAAGCCCTAAAAAGCCAGAAGTTTCAATATTGAATGAATAAGGAGAAGTCAAGTTTGTGAAATCTTCAAAAGATGCAAGCTTGATTTGGACAGAGGAAAAGAATGATAAGGTTGATAAGTATGTATTGGATGCATTCATAATGGATGTGCCCTCTACATCTGGATGAATGACCCTCAGGGTCATAGGGGGAGCTAATTTAGCTCTAGACCCCTACGTAGATGGTATACTCACCCTCAGAGTATGCGCCTTTGGATTTAACATTTTGGAGACCATTTGATGCTATGTGCAAGAGCGTACTGCCTGATCAATTGCAAGATGGAAGTTGGAAATTCTCAGTCAAATTCTAGTTTACGTGGCAAGCATTAATTGTAGAAATTTCACTTTATAGTCTACGAAAACTTATAGATCACTCATTGCATTTCAATTTAAGTGATTGGAGACCACATAAGCCCTAGCAGTTGAATTGTGCAGTGTAGAAGCTTGATTTACTAGCCAAGAAGTGTGATTGATTAGTTACAAAGCCCTAGTCTGATGCAACTATTTAGAAGTCTTTGGAATCCAATTTGAAGTGTTAACCAAGTATGTCATGGCTACACTAGTTGTGTTTGATGTTTCTGAGAGAAAGAGATACGTTTTTAAGAGGCACCCTGTTAAGTCAACCCTAGATGACCTAGAAGGTGCATTTTCAAGAACCCCTATGGGCATAATGCACATTAAAGACATTCATGCATACATATACTATAAGAAGGAACCAGTTGGATTTGATAGGATAAGGTTTCACCTTGAGTCCATGGTGAAACTAGACAAAACATTCCTACATGAGTTCGCAAATCTGGAAGACCATCCCATTGTTGAGTATGCTATGACATATGAGTTATATGAATCTGAGTGGATAAAGATCTTGTTAAGAAGAATCCATGATGACCTATTTTGGATAGGTGAAGTCCTAGTAAGTGTATGCACCCTAAAATGGTCACCTAGACTTTGGGGCCCCATTCAGCAATTTATCAGATCCCTGAATCAATATTTTCAAAAATCAACATTTTTCAATTATATCAATTTCCTTGATCAAATCCTATTTTATCATTTTTTGATTATTTTCCTTGGGCTAACCATTTTATCCTAAAGTCTTTATTTATTTAAAAGAAATATTTCCTCCCCTTTTATTAAATAAAAAGCCCCCACTTTTCATCTTATCCTAAGTTGCACAAATAAAGCATTATTCTTATTTTATAAAAAGAAGAAAAGAACTTTTTGTCTTATATAGACACAAAAGTCAACTCTTATTTTCTCATTGGAGGATATTTGTGCACATGGATTGCTCCTTTTTTAAGCTTCACCCTTGATTAAATCTTTTGCCTCTTAATCTCCATGGTCCATTCCTTTTCATTTCTTATAAAAGAAGAGCTCTCTTCCTCATTTGCATAGATATCTTTTATGCTAATGTTATGCTACAGGTTTTCTAGGTCACTTTGGAGCTTTTGAAGATTTGGAGCATTCTTGTCTTTTGCATCTACATTCCATTCTTAGTTTCATTCTTGCATAGTAGCTTCATGTTTATGCTTTCATAGTTTAGATTTCGTTTCAAGCTTTAGAGTAACTCATCTAGTTTAACTAGGAAGGCTTGGTAATACTTGTACTTTCCTTTTCATAGCATAGCTTGTACTTTCATTTCCATAGCTTAGCTTGCATATTCATCTTAATCTAGCTTGCATTTGCATTTCATAGTGATTCTTGGGGATATTGGCATTCTTTCCCTTGTCTTCATTTGAATCTCTCATTGTGTGGTTGACTAGCAAGGTCATTAGCTTAATAGCTCTAGCTGAGAGCAAACTTCAAATAATCTTGCAACTCCATGCATAGAGAGCTCTAGGTCACTTTCTAAGGTTTCCTATTCATAGATTCCCTTGGAAGTAATGACTTAGAGAAGTGCACCATTTGAGTGTGTACATTTTTGGCACCCACCGTGGCTAATGGAATGGTCAAGCATATGCTCTGGAGAATAGCCAATAGGATATGATGTGTCTACCCCCTCGAGATCGAAAGTGAAATCAGGTAGAGGGAATGCAAAAGCAAGAGCAACATGATCAAATCACTAGAAATCATAATCGAAGATGAAAGATGATAGAATAACCATCAAGCAATGAAGATATGCCCCAGTCAAGACCTTAGAGAGAGATGAGATGAAATGAATGAAAGACTAGAAGGGTGAGAGAGATGGACAGGCCATTGCATACCAATTGGCTGATTTTCCAATCCAAGACAAAGCACCAATTCAAGTTGAGTTTCCAGATGAGCACATTATGTATATGACTACAAGAACTTGGAAGATGTTCTTTGATGGTTCTTTCATGCAAAATGGTTCAGGTGCCAGAGTGTTGTTTGTCTCTCCTCATGGATATACTATTCCTAAGTCCTATAAGTTATTGTTCCCATGCACAAACAACATTGCTAAGTATGAAGCCTTGACAAATGGATTGAAAATGGTTATAGAATGGGTAATTATAGAGCTACACATTTATGGGGATTCACAATTGATTATCAACCAAGTTAATGAAGAATATCAAACAAAGGATGACAAACTGATACCCTATAAGAAGATGGTTGATTCATTGCATCGATACTTTACCTTTGTTACATTTCAACAAATCCCTAGAGCAAAGAATAAGGTAGCTAATGCTATGGCTACATTAGCTTCACTTCTTCAATTAGAACAACATGAATCCAGATTTGAATTCCTGGTGGAAGAGCTACATTACCCTATTTTTGACTCCTTAGAAAGCAATGTCATTTGTACCTTGGTTAGCCATGAATCATTTTGCTATGGTTCCATTTATTCATATCTTCATGATGGTACTATTCCTGAAACCTTCAATCATTCTAAAATAAGAAACCTTGTTCGTAATGCCTCTCACCACACCCTTATCTCTGGTGATCTGTATAGTAGGGGTTTAGATGGGACACTTCTTAGGTGTTTAGAAAAGGATGAGTCAAACCAAGCATTAGTTGAAATTCACAAGGGCATTTGTGGAGAACATTCTAATGGTCTTGCCATGGCCCAAAGGTTGCTCAGGGTGGGGCACTATTGGCCTACCATGTAGATAGATGCAGTAGCTTTTGTTAAATCTTGTGAAAAATGTTAGAAACATGGAAACTTGATACATGCTCTAGGTAGAGAGCTTATTCCTTGTATTTCTCATTGGCCATTTTAGCGCTGGGCCTTTGACCTTGTTGGGCAGATTCATCCCAACTCATCAGGTGGACACAAATTCATTATTACTGCTACTGATTACTTTACCAAATGGGTAGAAGTTGTCCCACTTTCTGTTGCCTCAGGCAAGATAATTTCTTTGTTTATTTTGAATCATATTATCTGTCGGTATGGAGTGCCTTCTAAGATAATCAATGAGAATGGGGGTTAGTTTAAAAATAAGGACCTTAAGCATGTCTGTAAGAAATTCAAGCTAAAACAACATTGGTCCTCCATTTACTTCCCACAAGGAAATGGACAAGTAGAGGCTTCAAATAAGACCATTCTCAAGATTCTCCATAGAACAGTTCACAAGAATGGTAGGGATTGGCACCTATAGATAAATCCAACCTTGTGGGCCTACAGAATGAGTATCCATACTCCAATAGGAGCTACACCTTTTTCCCTCACTTATGGTGCTGAAGCAGTGTTACCTTTAGAGGTAGAGATCCCTTCACTTAGAGTCTCTCTCAAAGGTTTAGTGACAGATGAAGACTACTGCACCATGAGGTTGCAGGAACTAGAACTTCTAGATGAAAAGTGTAAAGTATCTTTTGATCACATGAGAGTCTACCAAAAGCATATGTCCAAAGCATTCAATAAGAAGGTTCACCCTGGAGAATTTCAAGTGGGGGATCTTGTTTTATGAGAAAACCCTAAGAACCAACAAAATAGAGAACAAAAAGGGAAGTTTGAACCTAATTGGCTTGGACCATACATCATTATAACAGCTTTTGGTATAGGTGCTTATTTACTATCTGATCCAGAGGGGGAACAACTCCCTGACCCTATCAATGTTTTACACCTCAAGAAGTTCTATCCATGATGCCCATTCTATCTGGGGGCATCCTTTGTACATATCTTATTGATCCTAAAAAAATTCCAAAAAAAATTCATATATGATGCTAAAAAAATCCTAAAAAGCATATAAAGTCCTAAAAAAATACAAAAAAATACAAAAAAATGCAAAAAATTCAAAAAAATAGAAAAAAGTGCCTTGGTGAAAACCTGGAAATAGGTGCCTTGGTAGCAAAAATACAAAAAAATTGAAAAAATAAAAAAATCTCCAAGTGGTGAAAACCTGGAAATAGGCGCTACTTGAGGCCTTTGCACCCTTGTTTCTTAGCATGCACTCTTGACACTTAGCCTTTCTCCATCATGCCTTGACCTTGTTGCCTTGGTTTGGAATTGGTCTTTGTCTTTGTCTAGGGGGCATCACTGTGTTAAATTTGGTCTCTAGGATGCGTTGGTCTTTTGGACATCCTTGCAAATGATGTTTTTCAACACCACCAAAACAATTTTTTTCAACACTACCCTAGCGTCAAGTGTTTCTCAACACTTATCAGATATCTTACCCGCAGTCTAGCATCATGCGATATCTCTCACTAGCAGATGTGATACTCAAAGATTGACTCTATGACCTACACACACACACTTAAACACTCGACTGGCTGAGACTTGTTTGACTTTATCTCTTTGTGTGCTATCTATGATGATTTATTTGATGAGTGTTCTCTCCATATGATTGTTTTTGATGATGCATAGCTAGAAGACTGAGGGCATGAGGACATGTTTTATTGCTTTTTCTGCTTGTGGGTATATTTTGTTGGTTCTCACTATCATTAGCATTTATGCTTGATCCACTTGACATTGGGGATCTACAAGGTATTATCCTTGACTATTTACGCAAGTGCATACTTATAGTCATCTTGACTTTCCTTTTGTCTCGATGCAAGTATAATCTTGCCATATCAAATTTAGGTAATCTCACTGCACTAGTCATCTTGACCTATATGTCTTTGGTGCCTAGGTGAGATTTCCACATGTCAATTTGATATAGATCATATTCATATACCCATAGTTATACTAGTGTGTATTGTATGATCTTATGACGCTACCAATAAAGCTCGATGATGATTATTAGATGTCTATTGGTGTTGTGACCTTGCAAGTCAACCACTTTTCATAGTAGCTTTTATTTTTAGGTTCATGATAGTTAGTTTTGCATCTTGCATAGGGAGAGAGCTGTCCTTTTATCTTTCATGGACTAGTTGGTCAACTGTGCTCACCCTTCCTTTTCTCGATCATGTCTTTTGCTTCTTGTCTTTCATTTCACACCATTTCCTCTTCATTTTAGGATTGAAATGAAAATCTGAGTTAATCTTGATAGTCAAAATCACATTTCAAAATTTCTCCTTCTTCTACGTAGTTGGTTGACCATTTGAGGCCTGATCCTTCAATCTTCATTGGGGCACCTTCATTTCTTCACCCCCATCTCTTTCAAACTCCTAGTCTATCATTCATTTTCACTCACTTCATCTCTTTGAGGTTTGACTTCATCTTTTCAGTCAAACTAGGGCATATCTTCACTGCTTAATGGTTATCCTATCATGTTTCATATTTGATCATGATTTCTAGTGCTTTGATCAAGTTTATCAATTTGCCGCTACCTGATTTTGATTTCAATTCTAAGGGGGCAGTACCTATTAGCTTTAATCTATGATTCTGCTTATCATTCAGTTCAGCTTGAGATTCTTATTTTGAGACTTGATTATCACTTAACAACAATGGTGTTGATCTTGTCTTTTGATTCTTCTCTTTTATTTTCAGACTTGGCTATCACTTAATAGCAACAGTGTTGGTCTTATCTTTTAGCTTATGCTTATGCTTGTCCTGATGTGTTCCCATCCATCGAACACACATCTAAGTTGTTTTGTGATCCCAAATCGATCTCACATTTTAATTCTTCTTTGACCACATGTGTTCCCAAAATGATCACACATTAGTCAAAGAGGGGAAAATGTATGCACCCTAAAATGGTTGCCTAGACTTTGGGCCCCCATTCAGCAATTTATCATATCCTTGAATCAATATTTTCAAAAATCAACATTTTTCAATTATATCAATTTCCATGATCAAATCCTATTTTATCATTTTTCAATTATTTTCCTTGGGCTAACCATTTTATCCTAAAATATTTGTTTATTTAAAATGAATATTTCCTCCCCTTTTATTAAATAAAAAGCCCGCACTTTTCATCTTATCCTAAGTTGCACAAATAAAGCATTATTCTTATTTTATAAAAAGAAGAAAAGCACTTTTTGTCTTATATGGACACAAAAGCCAACTCTTATTTTGTCATTGGAGGATATTTGTGCACATGGACTGCTCCTCTTTTAAGCTCCACCCTTGATTAAATCTTTTGCCTCTTAATCTCCATGGTCCATTCCTTTTCATTTCCTATAAAAGAAGAGCTCTCTTCCTCATTTGCATAGATATCTTTTATGCTAATGTTATGCTACAGGTTTTCTAGGTCACTTTGGAGCTTTTGAAGATTTGGAGCATTATTGGCTTTTGCATCTACATTCCATTCTTAGTTTCATTCTTGCATAGTAGCTTCATGTTTATGCTTTCATAGTTTAGATTTCGTTTCAAGCTTTAGAGTAACTCATCTAGTTTAACTAGGAAGGCTTGGTAATACTTGTACTTTTCTTTTCATAGCATAGCTTGTAATTTAATTTCCATAGCTTAGCTTGCATCTCTCATTTCTAGCTTGCATATTCATCTTAATTTAGCTTGCATTTGCATTTCATAGTGATTCTTGGGGATATTGGCATTCTTTCCCTTGTCTTCATTTGAATCTCTCATTGTGTGGTTGACTAGCAAGGTCATTAGCTTAATAGCTCTAGCTGAGAGCAAACTTCAAATAATCTTGCAACTCCATGCATAGAGAGCTCTAGGTCACTTTCTAAGGTTTCCTATTCATAGATTCCCTTGGAAGTAATGACTTAGAGAAGTGCACCATTTGAGTGTGTATAGTAAGAATCATAGGAGATCTTATTCATGAAATGATAGGCCTTTCTAGGACAGATGTCATTCTTCCAGTGGGAAAGGATGTAAGGAAATTAGTTGAACATGCATGTAAGTCCAGAAGTGATAGGCATGGTATGAAAATTGAGCCTATTGAAGAGAAATACATCAAATTGATGTCTATGATACTAGGTTACAGGTTTCAGCACACCAATAGGGTGAATAGTGTGTCCGCAACCACTATTCTTGTAGCAATCTGAATTGTTGAGGAAAATGGAGAGTTTAATTTGTGTGAGATCTTGCATGCACAATTGATTGATAATATTAAATCCATTGAGCATGATAAGACTAAAATATTCAGGTTTGGGTCTTTAATCATTTACATGTACTTCCATATACTTGGAAAGGTCTCAAATTTTTACTTAGACAAAAGTATGCCTACAGCGCCTCAAATATCTCTTAAGACATCTACTGAGAGCACTTTGAAGGATTACATGGAGCTAGAATTGAAGATATTTAAGATCAAAATGCAGATGAGGTATAGGATACCAAAAAATATTGTTGAGAAATACAAAGACAATATTTGCTTTATGGTATAAACTGACATAACATGCATGGAAGCCATAGAGCCTAGAACAAAGTGGATCCATCCACTTGGTTATGAGGTAGAGGAACCAATCTTGGAAGCATATGCACAAGTATTACTATCAGAACCTAAGGACCCTAATGAACCAAGATGGGGAACTTATGAAGAAAAGAAAAGGGAAGTTGATGCAGTTTTGAACAACTAAGAGGAAAGCCTCTAAGATTACATTTGAGATACTTAGAATTCATGGTGTAACTGAGGAAGATCTTAACAAAGAAGGAGAAAAAAAGATAGCATTGGAGATTGAGAGCGCATCCAGAGTGGGAGCCAAGAAAGATGATCCTAAAATGAAAAAAATCAAGATTGAGAAGATTGATGATCCAAAGGATAAATAGGGTAAAACAAATGTTATCCCTCCTGCACCCAAAGAGACAATTGATCTGGATACCACATCACCTCCAAAATAAAAAAGCATGCCAAAGAGGAAGAAGGAAACTAACACAAGTCACCCATCCTCCTGGGCAACCAGAAGTAAGAAAAAGAATGCTCAAGCACCTCCCGAGGTAGATTTCAGACCTAGTCTTCAAGTTTTGAGAACAAGGATTATTGATGAAGGAAGAATATATATCAGATAGGAAAATTATATGAGAGATACAGTGAGATTGACAAATCAGAAATCCATGGAATGATAATAAAACACATGCTCAAGTTCAAGAAGACAGTCTTAGAACTTAAGACGGTGATTTCGGACAATGTGTGGAACATCTTGGAATTCTTGAAAAGATAGGCTATTGAGGAGGATCTAAGAATAAGAGAAAAGATTCTAGATGAAAGCTTCCCTGTATGTTCTCTAGAAGAGAAAACATTATTGTTAGATCTGGTGAAGCCACACCTTAGAACAAATTTGAGAACACTGCACATAATGGATAAGAACTTTGAGTTGGTAGCTAAAGAAACCAAGAAAGCTTTTGAGAGAGTTTTAATGGACAAGAACATGTACCCACCTATTGCGCCCACAACTCAAGTGCCCTCTAAGGAAGCCAAGTTGTCAGAGACCACCAAAGCACTAGTAACAGGTCCTTAGGATTTAGTACCTACAATGGAAACACCTATAGAGGCAGTGTAGTCTATGCCCATGAATGAGACAAAAAAAGATGACACAATCATCATTGATAATGTAGAGATAGCCATGGTGGCCATAAATAAAGACTTGGATAAGTTTGAGGAAGCCTTTGTGAGCACACATGAGGTTGAAATTCTATGTGGTGACAATTCACCTAAGCCACAAGAAGTATTAATAGAGGATCTAATAGGTGTGAATGAGGTGAAATAGTAGTTCACCAAAATGAATAGGGTATGAATTTGAATAGAGGTAAGATGTATGATATAGGGGTGGAATATAGGACCTATCCTCAATCCAAATTCCCAAAAGGAAAGATCCAAATGGATTAATCACAAAGAAGTGATCAATGTACAAATGAATCAAACAATGGAGAAAATGAAGAAAGGAGAAAATCCTATAATCTACTATGAAAGGTATATGCTTGAAATCTAGAATAAATAGAAGAAAAATACTAACCTCAAAATAGGGAAGATCTGGAAAATGTTGATTTCTGATGTCTGTGCATAGTTTCAGGCAATTTTGCAACCTATTTTGGTTTGGAAATGTCAAGATGGAGAAAACCCATAAAACTTTTGTCTTTCGGGAAGCAGGTAGTCCTTGACCTAGATAGTGGGACAAGGTCTTACCCTAGGGCAGGATCCTACTCCCCATTAAAGGTCATCCTTGACCCAAAATAGCTCCGATGGAAAATCTATTCGTGAATCTTGGAAGTTCACCGAAAAGGGTATCTAGATCCAAGCTATGATTCATAGTCTTGTACTTGTACCTACAAGAAAAATAGGATTTTTGTTGTTTGGATGGGGGGTTTGCCTTGGTCAAACCCCAATTTAGAAATTAACCTTGAAATTGAATTGAAATAGTAATATGCATAAATAAAGTAAATGGAACTATTCACCTTACTTATGTTGAAGTCATTGTAGAGGATTCATATCCTTGAATCCACAAGTAGGGATGCTCCAAATGAATGTAGAAGTATGTAAGATGTCTCAAATAAATGGCATTTAGATCTTCAACACCAATCTTGAATGGATCTTTGCATATGAAGAGGCTTGGATGAATATGGAAGGAGAAATCTTCAAGGGGGCTCCAAAGCGATTGAATCCTTCAATGGCTAACAATGGATCTCCTTGATGAATGCTTGAATGATAGGCTTGAAGATGAATGAATTCTTGCTTTCTTTCCTTCTCCTTCTTGCTTACTTGCACTTGAGATCTTGATCATGAAATTTCTTGATTGTGGATGCTTGATGGCAAAAATAGATGTGTGAAATGAGAGAGGAAGGCTTCCTTTTATAGTGATCTAGGGCACAAACCTCTAGAGAAGGCCAACATTGGAGAATTAAATCCAAATTAACCTTAACACCTATAAATGGACCCAAATTAAATTAAATTTAAGGATTTACCATTCCGAAACCCGAAATGGCTGACTCGAAAGCGGGAAAATAAATCTTTCTGAAACCTGATATCTTGGAACTCCCTGAATCTAAAAATTGGACTTGGGGTCCAAGACAAGGTAGACATCACCCTACATTAGGGTCAAGGTCATCCTTGAACTAGGTTAGGGTCTAGGTCATCCTTGACCCTACCAGGTCATTTTTGACCCAGATAGTCAGAAACTCTAGTTTCTCAGAGAAAACTATCTAGAAAAGGCTGGAAATGAGGAGGAGAGAAGCAAAATAGGGGGGAAACAACCAGATACATGAAAAGATGTGATAAAAGTGCTTAACATGACCCTAGACCACTCACTCAAAGGGCTAAATTCTCTTAACATGGAAGTTCTTACATTTTAAGATGATACAAGGTGAAGAAGAAGAAAAGGAGATAGAAAAAGAGATAGAAAATGAAAAAGAAAAGGTAGAAGAGGAGAAAGGAGAAGAAGAGGTAAAAAGATGTGACCCAACATATGAGCCATCTATTGAAATGCCTATTAAGATAAAGAAATAATTGATGGACAACACTCCTATCACTCCCTTACCCTCAGCATAATTGTTGTCGAGTTTGACACCAGACACCACAAGCTTGGACTCTTGGGGAGAATAAGACCTGATTAAGATCAGTGTCCTAGCTATGGAGAAAGAAAAAGAGAAGAAAGTGATGAGGAAACCTCTATTTGTTGAATCAGTCAACATTCTCAATATCCTTCTACCTTCAGACAAGAAAGTGTCTAAGGCTCACTCAGTTGATGATGTCAGTACCATACTGACAAACTTCAAAGAAAAAATTTCTAGCTTGGAAGAATCTGCATCCCAAGTTGTAGAAGAGAAATATATGAAGAAGAGATTGAGTGAACTAGTTGGAAACCTTGCACTTGACCTTAGTTCATTGAAGATTGGTAAAGAATCCTTGAAGGAGTTTCTAGCTAAGGGAAGGAAGATCATTGATGATTGTATGAACCAGGATAAGCTGACTGGTGATCACTACAAGAAAATTCAGGAAGTAGAAGCAATGGTTGATAATGTGAGAAAATTAGTGGAAGATCCCTCCACCAATGTGAACATGTGAAAAAATGTGCACCGGCGGTAGATAGACAAAATAGAAAAGGCTGAGAAGGAAATGTCTAAGATAAGGGCAAGTTAAACACAACTTAGGAATGCTCTTGTGCCCTCTCTAGATGTACTTAATTAGAACATCAAGGAGATCAATGCCACTATGGTGAAATATGATCAAGGTCTGAGTACAAACTTGGAAAAGATGGAGAAGCTACAATATGCCTTATGTGCCCATCTACAGACTGTCAATGCACTGATAGCATTTTGGAAACAAGAGATCTAGAACTTGCAGATTGCATATCTAGATGTACTTTCTTTGTAAGTACTTGTAGATACATTTTTTTGAGCACCTTTGTCATTAATGTCAAAGGGGGAGTATTGTATGTAGAATATGGAGTAGTATATATGATGCAAAGAAAAAGTATAGTACAAAGTATATACTAAAGAATTTTGTATAAGGGTACAGTTAGTAACTTCACCATATTCCTTTGTTGCCATTAATGACAAAGGAGGAGATTGTTGGCAAGTTGACTATACTATTTTATATGACTAGATATAGTGTTGTCATTATGGAAACAAAGTCATATAGATTTTTGGAGTCAACACACATTATCATAAGGTGATAATATGACACTATAGAAGACTGGACAGTTAGCAGAGCACTAGTAGATTAGAGCATCAACACACGTGTGTATGACCGAGTTATAGTATGCACCCTTGAAGTTAAGATGGTAAGTGTTTATTCATGCTAATTATAAGAGTGCATGATCAGATGAGATATTATGACGAAGATATAGTCAGTTGAAGTGGTACAGACAATGAATGCCAGAACAGAACAGAGTATGCAATCGACTGTTACTATTTTTATTAACGTTTATAATAATGTTTTGTAAAAACTATATGCCTATTGTAATTAGGTTGTATAAATGTAAAAATATTTGTTTGTAAACACGCTTGAGCCAATTCACTTGGAAGAATTGTATGTAATCGGTTATAGGACAACCTAGTTAATTATTTTGTTAGCGCATATAAATATAAGATGCACCTTTGTAATAAGGCATGAGTATGGATATAGAGATAAGATAAGCAGAGAAGAGACATGCAAAGTGAAGATAGAATGAGTTAGAGCTTTACAAGGAGCTAAAGCATCAATGTACAAAAGGAACTGATCAGACAAGTAGTATCACATAAAAAATTCATCCAACAGATATAGTGTGTATCTGAGATCAAAAGGTTGTAGCCTTTACCACTTGAGCAGTGAGATCTAGGAAAATGTGTCCCCACCCCTAATAGGGTTATTGTAAAAAACTCCTAACAGGGTCCGACCTTTGACCAGGTTACTGTACTAAAATCTTTGTAAAGAACAACTCCTAACATGGTTGCATATCTTCTAACAAGGATCATAATACACTAGTGCAATTCTTAGTGGGTGTCAATTCCCACCGGGGTTTTTATCTATTTGGGTTTCCCCATAACCATATTGGTGTTATGTGTTGTGATTATTTATCTTGTTTATATTGATGTTTATTTTAGTACTTAAGCAATCAAGTTAAGATTCAAGAGTTAAGAAATTAATAAGATATAGTGAATACTGATTCACCCCCCCATCTCAGTGTTACCATTCCTAACAGATTATACACTTAGACATTTCATAAGAATACAGTCTCCTTTATAAGGATCCACTTTCCTTAGTGTAGTAGTATTTTTTTATCATGTGACATTATTTACTTATGTGGACTTGTTCATTTTAATTCATGATTCTCTTTAATGCAAGAGGTGTGAATCCTTGATCATGACCTCTTCCTTATTTGTAAAAATATGTTCATATTAAACAAATACCCTTACTTGGGGGCTTAAGTATGTCATCCTTCATCAATAATTTTTTTTTTCCTAGCTATAGGGGGGTTAAAAGGGTGCATTATTTTTATCCTTCCTTATTTTTCTTTAAGATTTTATCTTTGTTCAATAATTCCTATTGAAGGTAGATTTATTGTAGCCAATATCTCTTCCTTTCAAGGGTCTCTTTCCACATGTGGATGTGCTTTCATGATTATCTATTCCTTGGATAACGAGAGTCTTCCCTTTTTGCTAAGGTTACAAGAATACATTTTTTTAAGAATATCTTCTTATTGTTGGAAGTAGGTATCCTTGTTCTCTTTTCCTTGTGATTACACCATAGTCCCATATCACCATCATAAGGAGGGGGACATACATACAACATCCTTTGTAAATTATTTAGCTTTTATTGGTCTTTTAACTAATCACTTCTTTTATGGATCGACACAAAGACTATGATTTCCATAAAAAATATTTTGCAATCTACCCCATGTAGAAAGTTTTATAAGCCACCCCATTTGAAAAGTTTTGTAGGTTTCCCTGTATGCAAAGTTTTTTAAGCTGTCCTGTGCACAAAGTTGTTTAAGCTGTCTTGTGTGAAATTTTTTATAAGCCACCTTGTGTGTAGTTTTTTCAAGATAGAATTGACTAACATCTCATAGCTTTCTAGAGCATCAATTATCCTTCGATATCTCTTTTTCATGAGTAGAAATATCATAAACCAACTTGCTCACCTTTATACTCTTTCCTTCTCTTCCTCTACCATGGATCACCTAGCAGAACACAAATTGCTAGACTGTTGGATTCATGGTTTCTCTATTTCTTTATATGCTCTCATAGATTTTATAGTAGGTTAGATCATGGAGTTTTTTTCATCCTTGGTGTATGCTCTTTATCTTTCCATGTGATAACTGTTAGGAATAGTCCCAAGAGATAACTAAGAGCCGGGGGGGGGGGGGGGGGGGGGGGTGAATCAGTTATCTCCAAGTTTCAATTCTTTATCCAATTAAGTATACTTAAACATAAAGCATAAACACAATGAAGGAACACTTGAACATAACATCAATATTTTGGTTACGAGGAAACCCAAATAGGTAAAAACCCTGGTGGAAATTGACACCCACTAATAATCTGCACTAGTGTATCATGATCCTTGTTAGAAGATCCTTAACCCTGTTAGGAGTTGTCTTTACAATGAATTTAGTATAGTGACTTGGTCAAGGGTTAGACCCTATTAGGAGTCTTTTAAAATTAACCCTATTAGGGGTGAGGATGCACTATCTGAGAGCACACTGCTCAAAGGGGTGAAGGCTAAAATATTCTGAATAATAGATATACACTATATCTAGATCTTGGTGAATCACGCTTTGACCTGCTATCTAGATCAGTTCCAATGTATAGCATAAACTCTTTACTTGGTCACATAGACCTTTTGCTGATGGATCAACACTTCCCACACTCTATCAACTCTACTAAGCACACAAAACAATCAGGGACCTATCTAATATTAATAAATGTAGGTGCACGCTACATAGTGTCAGCTCTACCAAAGTAACTAAAACTTTCTCCTCTAGATGAATTAAATCATGCACTCTTAATAGAACATTCTTAACTGTTCTCACATCCTTAACCCAAGGGTGCATTACAAAATGATAGGTGCAACTCTTGAATTAATATAATCTCTATCGGCTCTTCTGAATAAACACAAGAAACTGCTACTGGTGAATAACGACTGCATAACTTCACTTCTGCTGATAATCAGACTCTGTGTCCATGATTGTAACATCACTAACATGTCTTCATCACATACCCAAATCTGCAAGGCTCCATGATGACTGTATAGAGAATCACTCACAGAACACTGCCTGTAACTCTGTTAGGAACACTACTGACACAAGTTGCTACATAACTGTTTGTTCTAATAGTTAACCTCTGCATCCATGATATCATGCTGATAACATTTCCATGCTACATATACTCAAAGATTACTATATAAGTCTTCCACGCATACTACTTACCATATGTTGTCATCAATGACAAACATACAGTCAACACTCGCTTGCTAGCAAATCTCCAACAATCTCCCCCTTTGGCATTGATGGCAACATATGGAATGAAAAACACCACCAACCCAAATGAAAAATTCTTTTATAACATTCTCCATTTCTTCATCAAAACTCCCCCAAGGATGAATCCTCCATCTGCTGTAATATTCTTTCAACATTCTCCATTTTCTCAACTAAACTACTTTCATGACTAAATACTACTCTCCCTTAGTATATTGCTCCTTCTTTACTTCTATTTTTCATGACTATATATATTACTCCCCCTATGACATCAACGGAAAAGGGTGCCAATCATTTTAAGCACCAGTACTACTCCTAAAGTAGAGTAGTCAACCATCCATCAGTCCCTAGGGACTAATGCTCTTTCTTCTTTCTTCTAAGCAGAATCATGGAAGGGAATTACTACCAGCTTCTCCCTGAGATACTCAAAAGTATCCTTTGGTAAAGGCTTTGTGAATATATCTGCTAGCTATTCCTTTGTGCTTACATAGTCCAAATTGACTTCTTTCTCTACCACTTTCTCTCTTAGGAAGTGATACTTAATCTCTATGTGCTTTGTCTTTGCATGCATCATAGGATTCTTTGACATGTTGATAGTGCTAGTATTATCACAATGAATAGCAATAGGATAATCAATCTAAATACCAATGTCCTTTATCATCTACTTGATCCAAACAATTGTAGAACAATTCAGAGCTGCTGCAACATACTCCACTTCTGTTGTTGACTGAGAAATACAAATTTTCTTCTTGCTTGTCCAAGTGACAAGTCTGTCACCAAGAAACACTGCTCCACCTAATGTACTCTTTCTATCATCAACGCATCATGCCCAATCAACATCTGTATAAACATGAAGCTCAACATTATCTGAGTTAGGATACCATAGACCATAATCTATAGTGCCCTTCAAGTATCTGAATATTCTCTTTATTGCCATGAGATGACTTTGTTTAGGCTCTGCTACAAATCTTCCAACTATGCCAACTGCATTAGAAATGTCTGGTCTAGTTTGAGTAAGATATATGAGTTTACCAATCATAGACTTGTATAATGTTGTATCTACTGCTAGAGAATCATCTTCTTTTGTAAGCTTGCATCATGTTATCATAGGTGTGCCCATTGGTTTGCAATCATCCACCTTGAACTTCTTCAATATCTCTTTCACATATTTTGATTGATTAATGAAAATACCTTTCTCTGTCTACTGCACATTTAATCCCAAGAAGTATTTGATAGGTCCAATCATGCTCATCTAAAATTCACTCTGCATCTCCTTAGAAAATTCTACACTAAGTTTGTCATTACCCCCAAAGATAATGTCATCTACAAATATAGCTACAAGTAGTATACCTTCAGATGTCTCTCTTATGAATAGATTACAATTTGCTGCTCCTTTCTTGAATCCAATTTTTGTTAGGTATCCATCAAGTCTCTCATACCATGCTCTAGGGGTTTTCTTAAGTCCTTAGAGGGCTTTCTTCAATCTGCATACCATATCAGGTTTGTATGATAAGGTGGATCCTTCTAGTTGTTCAATGTATACTTCTTCCTTTAACTCTCCATTCAAGAATTCTGACTTAACATCCGTCTGATAAACTTTGTAGTTTTTGAATGTTGCAAAAGATAAAAACAACTTAATAGCTTGTAATCTGCTCACTGGTGTAAAAGTGTCTGCATAATCAATACATTCTCTTTGCACATATCCCTTACATACTAACCTTTCTTTGTTCCTTACTACTATACCATCTTCATTCATCTTATTTTTGAATATCCACTTTGTTCCAATCACATTATTATCACTAGGTCTTGGGACCAGTTCCCAAGTATCATTCTTAATAATCTAATTTAGTTCCTCTATCATAGCATCATGCCAATCTAAATCATTACATGCATCTTCAACACTTAGAGGTTCAATCTAAGATAGTAAACATACCACTTCATTTCTTGCTGAATCCTTTTCTTTTGATCTTGTTGTGAGTTTTCTGCTCTAATCTCCAATGATGTCATCCTTAGAGTGATATCTAGATGTACACTTTGGAACTTTAGGTGATACTGACTCATCTTCCTTCTGAGTTTCTTCTTCACTTGTTTCAGGGTCATTAAATAATACATCAATACTGTCAAATATCTCTTCAACAACTGTCTCACTAGTGGAAGGCCTGGGTTCTTCTTCAATCATAGGTGAGTAATCATGATATCTTTCTTGAACCATAAACAATTCATCAATCTTAACATGAGCACTTTCAATGATCTTCTTCAATCTTAAGTTAAAACATCTATAAGCTTTACTTTTAGTAGAGTAACCAAGAAAAATACCTTCATCACTTCTTGCATCAAACTTGCCTATTGCTTCATCCCTCTTGATGTAGCACTTGGTTCCAAAAATTCTAAAGTATTTCACTATGGGAACATTGCTAAACCATAGCTCATAAGGTGCTTTGTCCACACCAGGCCTTAATTGTATTCTATTGATTGTATAGACTACTGTATTGACCGTATCTCTCCAATAGGCATGAGCAACTTTTCCTTCAATCATGATGGTGCGCACTGTATCAAGGATTATTGTATTCCTTCTTTCTACAATCCCATTCTATTGAGGTGTTCTAGGTGCACTCAAGTGTCTCTTTATGCCATGTTCTTCGCAGTACTCATAGAATCTGTCAGAGGTGAATTCTCCTCCTCTATCCGACCTTAGACATTTTATCTTTAGTCCAGATTCATTCTCAACCTTAGCTTTGAATATTTTGAACTTCTCAAATTCTTCCGACTTATGCTTCAAGAATGCAACCCACATCATTCTAGAATAATCATCTACAAACAAAATGAAATACCTTTCACCATAGTATGATCTTGTTTGAGATGGTCCACATAGGTTTGTATGAATTAGATCCAAATTATTCTCTGCTAAATTATGCTCACTTTTGAATGAATTTCTCACATGCTTTCCCATCACACATTCCTTGCAAATAGTATCAACCAACTTTTCTATGCTAGGAAGGCCTGTTACTGCCTTAACATTACTAATCTTTACTATGTTATCAAAATTGATATGACATAGTCTTTTGTGCCATAACCAACGGTCATCTACTTTAGCAAAAAAAAACTTGTTTCTCGAATAAGCTAAAAAACATCACCTTTAGTCTTTGATCCTAATGCAATTATCTCTCCTTCTTTGTTGTTAATTATGCACTTGTTTCCATTGAACTCCAACCTATAACCTTTATCAAGTAACTGCCCAACACTTAGTAGGTTATGTTTCAAACCATCAACATAAAGAACATCATTAGTGCTATTCTTTCCATCCAAGGTGATGGCTCCTCTACCAATGATGGGTTTAGGAGTGTGATCTCTGAATTTGACCATGCCTCCTTTGTATATGTCCAAATGAACAAATGTATCTTTGTCTCCTATCATGTGATGTGAGCAACCACTGTCAATGATCCAATCTATCCCGATGTCAACTTGTGAAATCAGTGCTAACTCTTTTGAATTATTTTCATCTTCAAGAGCAATGAATCCAATCTCCTCTTCTACTGATTCTTCATCTGATACTCCATCTACAACATAGTAGAATTCCTTTGCATACTTAGGCTTGTAGTCATTCTTGAAATTTTTAACTCTTGTAGGACACTTAGATGCAAAGTGACCAATCTTATTACATCAAAAGCATTTGAATGGTAATTGTCCTTCATATTTTCCTTTTCCTTTCTTTTATCTTTTAGCAATCATAGAAATGAAATAATCTAGAGCTTTTTCTTCATCATCATCATCAAAATTACCAGAGGTGTTCAAGGATTTCTTACCATGGACCGAAGCTTTGAAAACTGTCTCACTTTTAGGCTCTGTCTTCAAACTTGATATCTCAAATGCAGCAATCTTGCTGATTAAGGTTTCTCTTTTGAAGTTTTCTAAAAAATTGCATAGTCTCATCAAGGATGTTTATCTCATTCTCATATTCTAGTGTCAAGGTAGTAATCACCTTATCCATGATTTCTTCTTCTGAGATTTCTCCACCATTATTTTTGATCCTAGCAATTGCTTCATTGATCCTTTGATTTTAGAATCTTATGTTCTCTTCAAGTAGCATCTCCAATGTATTGTAATTTTTCTTCCATGTCTTTCTGCATGCATTCTTTGCTTGTTTATCTCCTTCAAACATGTCTTCTAGGTGCTTCCATATCTTGTAGGCTGTGTTTACTTTCTTTAAATTTGAAAACTCACTATTAGATAGGGCGCTAATAAGGGATTCTTTTGCTATTTCATTTTGATGGAACAAATCCTTTTACTTGCTAGTAGCATCATCCTTTGCAAGATCTGCTAGAGAGGGGATCTACACTTCTTTGATAGCCACTTCAAAAACTTCAAAAGCAATGCACTGTAAATGTGTCATCATCTTGTTCTTCCAATCAAGATAATTCTCTCCATCAAACTTAGGACTATCTTTTCTGAAGAATGCCATCTCATTAACCTCAAGCTATTAAAATTTCTCTCTAAGGCACTTGGCTCTGATACCAATTGTTAGGAATAGTCCCAAGAGATAACTGAGAGGAGGGGGGGGGGGGGGGTGAATCAGTTATCTCCAAGTTTCAATTCTTTATCCAATTAAGTATACTTAAACATAAAGCATAAACACAATGAAGGAACACTTGAACACAACACTGATATTTTGGTTATGGGGAAACCCAAATAGGTAAAAACCCCGATGGAAATTGACACCCAATAATAATCTGCACTAGTGTATTATGATCCTTGTTAGAAGATCCTTAACCCTATTAGGAGTTTTCTTTACAATGCATTTAGTATAGTGACCTGGTCAAGGGTCGGACCCTATTAGGAGTCTTTTACAATTAATCCTATTAGGGGTGAGGATGCACTATCCGAGAGCACACTACTCAAAGGGGTGAAGGCTACAACCTTCTAAATAATAGATATACACTATATCTGGATCTTGGTGAACTGCGCTTTGACCTACTATCTGGATCAATTCCAATGTATAGCATAAACTTTTTACTTGGTCACATAGACCTTCTGCTGATGGCTCAACACTTCGCACACTCTGCTCTACTTTTCACAATCAACTCTAAACCATGCCTTAGGAATCACAAATGACTACCTATAAATATCTTTCCTATAAATGATATAATCAAGTCAGCCTATTATAACCACCTTGAAATCATATTAGAGAAACCATAACATGCTCCAATAATAATTGTGTCAGCTCTACTAAGCATGCAACACAATCAGGGACCTGTCTAATATTAATAAATGTAGGCGCACACTACACATTGTCAGCTCTACAAAAGTAATTGAAACTTTATCCTCTAGATGAATTACATGATGTGATCTTAAAAAAACATTCTTAACTCTTTTCCAATCCTTAATCCAAGGGTGCATACCAAAATGATAGGCGCAACTCCTGAACCAATATAATCTTTGTCGGCTCTTCTGAATAAACATAAGAAACTGCTACTGGTGAATAACGATTAGATAAATTCACTTATGCTGATAATCCAACTCTATGTCCATGATTGTAACATCACTAACATGTCTTCATCACATATCCAAAGATGCAAGGCTCCATGATGACTGTACAAACAATCACTCATAGAACACTGCTTGTAACTCTGTCAGGAACACTGCTAACACAAGCTACTACATAATTGTCTATTCTAACAGTCAACCTCTGCATCCATGATATCATGCTAATAACATGTCCATGCTACATATACTCAAAGCTTACTGCATAAGTCTTCCATGCATGCTACTTACCATATGTTGTCATCAATGACAAACATACAGTAAACACTGGCTTGTTGGAAAATCTCCAACAATAACTTGTGCCCTTGCAATAGCTTTGTCAACATGATGCTACTAGATGGGACAATTATGATTAAGGTCTCTTCGACTAGTTAATTTGGAGTTTTTCTTTTGTACAGATCCATTTTTGTTTGTGCATTTTCTCTTTTTGTTGTCTTTTATTTTTTTCCTTTTGTCCTTTGTTTTTTACCCTTGTGCATAGTTGTTTTTGTTGAGATTATTAATTTGGGGGCTTACATCTCTAAACTTAGTGATATCTTATCTCTTCATAATTTTCCCATGATCATCTCTCTCTCTCTCTCTCTCTCTCTCTCTCACACACACACACACACACAAAATAAAATAAAATAAAAATATATATAAAAAAATCCATTAGCATGAGCATGAGGCTGTATCATATTCCCAATAAAGTGGGGGATAAATGCACCATCGTAAATTGTAAGTACCTAACATTTGTTGTATAATTTCATGATTTTTGAGTACCCACCTTAGTGTGTTTTCATAGTAGGACTTCATATGCCACTTAATGGACACCTAAATTCAAATATGGGTCCTCTATCATTTCAATATTGTTCAAAATTTAGGTAAGCACTTATTTATAAGTGCGCTCCTCTTTCTTTCCACTAATCACATAATTGATTTCATCACTTAGGAGCTATGTTACCATTTGTGGTCTTTTTGTTCTACCCTGATCTTGTAACTAACTGTACTTTATAATCTAACATTCCTTAATTATCTAGGACCAATGATCCTAATTTTGGATTTAATTGGGTGGAACATAACACCTAGGGAACTGTATTTCTAGGAACATAACACCTAGGGCATTTGGTTCCCTGAAGATCGGGCCCAAATTGGATCTAGTGTCCTATATCAATGTTTTAGTGGGATATTTGGACTTACAACCGACTTGCTTGAGTTTTAATGCTTGGTATATAGTGAGAGGTGTATAAAAACCATATCTCTCTTCATTTTGGAAATGATGATTAATATTATCAAGCATTGAGATCCAAGAGACAAGTAATCAAGGGAAGAATTCAAACATCCAAGATCTAGACTTCTTCTCAATCATTCAAGGCCTTCTTCTCCATGGATCAAGCTTCTCTCCCCATTGAATGCCTAGAAAAGGAGTTATCTATCAAGGAAGGATATACACCCATGTCCACATCTTCTTTCTTCTTTGTAATCAAGTGTTGTGGAAAAATACATCTATTACAAAGGTTTTGTCTTTCATATTTTTCTTTCGAGTTTTTGTATTAAGTCAAAGCTATTACCTCAACATATTTTATCACATTCAAAGAAATATTTGCATTATCAAGGTATGATACTATAAAATAAAAATTGGTGAGAAATAATAAGATGTAGATCACTCACCAAATTGTATTGGACATTAGAATACCAAATCTAATCTTCAAACCAAATATGATTTGCAAGACCGAAAAAGATGAAGGGACACACATACAAGATCTAGATAAAAGGGTGGATTATGGTATTCCTAGTATGGATAGAAATGTATGTATATGGAATGTGAAGTAAAGAAAACTCTTGAGGGATAGAAGAGTACAAGTGAGCTTCTAACTTGGAAAAACCTATTAGAAAACTGTCAGAACCTGAAATTGTTCTAGATCCGGAACCCTTGGACCTGTATCTTCAGACTCTGAAAGTTGTAGAACCCAAGGAGTATGTCAAAGTGAGACCCAATTTGACCTATTCCTCTAGGAAAATTTCTAATTTGACCTATTCCATGTAGTTCCAAAGAATGTAAGGTTCTTTAATAAGTCTATCACTGGTTCTGAATCTCTGAAAATATAGATTTGTAACTTTGCCACCTTTTCCTTCACACAAGAACGAAGGGGAAATTGTTGTTGGGGAAGAGATTACCTCGATAAAGCCCCTGTATAGTAATTAAACTTGAATTTAAATAAATGAAATGAAATAAGTGCTATCATAAAGTATATATTAGATCTAAGCAATATAGCATATCATACCTAGTAGATGTGATTGTGCTTAGAATGTGATCAAGAAGGTTGATGAAATAGACTTGAATTGACACAAAAAACAAAAGGAAATCATGTAATACAAAACCTCATGTAGTAGATGTTTTAATTTTCCTCAATGTTGAATTGAAGAAGAAGAAGAAGAATGGATGAATGCAAATGTCCCTCCTTGATTGAAAACTCCTTTACTCAACCTTCAATGGGGAAAAGAGAAAGATCTATGAAGGGAAGACTTCAATAATTGATATTTGAATGGATGCCTTCAATGAATGTGTTTTTTTATCCCAACCAATGGTTCAAGGTCACCTAAATATTATCCTTCTCTTATTATTGGATACCTCGAGTTAGTGGCCAACTGACAAGATTTAGTCTCAAGACTAAAGTTTTCTACTCTTTGGGCTCTACAAAACTAGGGTGGGTAACCCCCTCTGTAACACCCAAAGATTCAACTAATAATTACCAGCATTAAATATTGGTAGATAAATCTTAGGAATATACCACAACTCATGATGAACACTTCCAAAATTGGCTCTATTCTAGTTTAATACATTGCAAATACAACTGAGAGTATACATACACAAACCCACTTCCTAATAAAATGAAAATAAATTTATATATGGGTATGACTATATTCTGAAATATTCCTTAAACTCTACAACATATCAATGCATATTCCAAGGCTACAAAGTCTAATATAAAGTTATAAGAGAAAGATAATAACCAAATAGAATTCAACCATTGGACACAAAGATATTGATGCCTAACATCAATAAGTCATCTATTGAAATCACATAATTCTTCTTCACAAATCCTTGTTACATACTCAAGATTACTATCATCTAAGCAAAGTAATATAAATCTTTCTTTGAAAGAGAGTTATGTACAAACAATAAAAGATAGGGAAATTGTAAAGACAAACTCAAAGAATCCTTGATGCAATAAATTCATATAATCAAAATTACACAATCAAAAGATAATCTCATGAAAATGATATTGAAAGCACAAAATAGCTGATTATTTCTTGAAGAATTAACTCCTACAACCAACACAAAAGACCCAAAGTCTTGCAAATACACAAAGCTTGATTTACAAGTCTTAAGAATAATTTTTTTAGAACCCATCAAGAATGAGAATGAGAAAGAATAAATAGAAGTAATCTAGATTTGATGTGATACTGACATGTGTCCACTTCTCTTCCTTAGCTTGCAAGAAAAAAATATTCCCCTTATTCTCTGCAACTAGCTAACTTGTACAACTAGTCTTCTCCACCACTTTCACCTCTTTGAAATAGTCATCTTTGTACAGGCCTCACACATATGATGCCTCTGAAAAATGACATTTATCCTCTTGTACTCTTTCTATATGTTTCTTCCTTATGCCCCATTCTATTTATCCTCCGTTAATTTTTGTTTCTAAAAGTGACATTTACCCTTTCGAAAAGCATATTGCCTATTTTCCCTTTTACTCACCCCTCCTTTTCATGAATGCAACTTCATACTTGTATATTAAAAAAAATTATTCTCTACACTCTACACATGGTATGCACACTTAACAATTAGAGAATTCTTTCACTCTATTTGGGTCTGAGTGGAATACTTAACTTTGTCTTCTTGTGATATTAGTGGGTTGTCTTACTGATGACTCTAACCAAGAATTTCTCAAGTGAACCAATGATAACTTCAAATGGTATCATAATCACACTTAGATAGTCAAAATTATAGAGGGATGAATTCATCCTCATCTTTCCTGGGGGTGAGGTTCATTTTTTATCTTCAAGGCTTATAGGATAACTCCCACAACCTAGCTTCTATTCTCATACCCAAATATTTCAATGTAATATTCCCTTGAAGGACATATTAAGGGGCATCAAGAGAGCTTATAGTCACTTTCCAAGGATATAGAAACCCTACTCCTATGTCTGAACATTTCAATATAATTGGTCATCCTTAGCTTTCCTGGGTGTGGGGTTCATTTTTGATCTTCAAGGGTTATAGGATAGCTCCCACAACCTAGCTTCTATTCTCACACCCAAATATTTCACTATAATATATTCCCTTGAAGGAAAGATTAAGGGGCATCACAAGAGATCATAGTCACTTACCAGGGATATAGAAACCCTACTCCTATGTCTAAACATTTCAATATCTCTCCAATTATACTAGGATCTTTGAAAATCTCTGTAGCCACACACAACTTGTCCCTTTGTACATGGCTCTTATTCTTGTACATTTACCAAAACATAATTTCACACAACCACACTCTTCTACTTTTAGTATTCCACATACTACTAATTTGGATAAGTAATCCCTTTAAACTTGAGGAAGATCTACTGAATGTAAAACACAATATCATGGTAGTATTTATCCTTCAACCTCAGGTACCAAACTAGAAGTGACACAAACAATAGGTCTATAACACTAGACAATTCTAAATTGAACACATCTTGTAAAATAATATCAAAACATGCATAAACATTTGTAACAATAGCCTTGATTATCATTTTGAAAGGTTTTGATGTTATAGAACACTATTCTATACCCTAGTTGATAAGAAGGCCCTTGCAAATCTTGTTTGTAAGTGTCATTTCTTCATTGGGAACACCATTCTTCATTCAAATTTTTAGATATATAGTCCAATGCCTTTAACCTTTCCCCTCTAATACATTTATGCTTATGTGGTGCCACATGTCACCAATAGATAGGTTGAACTCTATGTTGACTTAATTCAAAATTGATAACCTGTGCATCCCTCCGTTCCTCTATTTTGCCTCATCTTTCTTTACCTGTGGAATCATGGGGCTCTGGTTATATCCTTCTCTCACTACTTCTCTATGTTTCTATGGAAAAATAGACAATGTACCCTTTTCTTTTGCAGAATCATAGGGATTGAATATATTATAGGATTCTAACACATCATCTCTCTCTTCTAAAACATTTCACCATTTACCGATCTCTTTCCCTTGGAAGCACAAGGTAGAACTCCTTCCCTCCATCAGTTCCAATTCAATTATTACCCTACCACTCTGCTACTAGCTCTATATTTCCTCTCTAACCACTATAAAATCTTGGGGGTGAACTACTTCCTCCACACCCTGACATTCCTCTTAATACTTAAATTTAGAAGTGATATTTTAGTAGAAATTTGGGACCACACCATATCATATAAAACCTACCACCCCACCCTTCTTTGATTCACCCACATTGTTCTTTAATGATCCTATAAAAATAAATGGTATATATTTTATAAACCTTGTTAAAATTTTGGTATGACCACCTTAAATTCCTTTAGAATTCAAAGGTGCCAACAAAATGATTGTTTGAACTTCTTGAATGCACAATAGCTTGCTTGATAATGATTTCATGAAGATGAGATATGAAAATTAGAGGAGGATGCCTCCTTTTATATTTTTAGGGCTCAAATTTTTGAAGCCAACTTGGATTCAACTCCCAAAGGAATCATCCCTACATTGGGCCCAAATCCCATAAAAAAACAACCCTCGAGGAATAGGTCGAATTTGAACTATTCCTAGGGAAGAAATTTTTGAAATGGATTCTAGATTAGTTGCTAGGAGGGGTATTGGAGGTTGTAAACCACTAGGAGTTTAGGGTGAATCCAAAGATCTGAAAAGGTATGTGAAGGACCTAGGTGTGAAATGAATTAGGTGAATAGATGGAAAATAAGAAATTTTGCATAGACATTAGAGCCAACGTCGAGTTCAAGCAAGAAGGAGGACCTTAATTTAAATTATGTATGCATTTAAGTACAATATGAGGTCTTACCATAAGAAACACACTAAAGTGGTCTAAATATGGACCCAAAATGAACACTAATGAAGTGATTAATTTTTAGGATGATACATTTAGCCCCCACTTTAGGTGGAGCATGAGACAAGCTCATGCTCACGGTAAAGGAAGAGAAAGATGAAAGAGAAAATGATGATCATGGTGAATTGAAAAGAGATAAGACATCACTAAATTTAAGGATAGAAGCCCCCAAACCAAAGATCTTAACTCCACATTCATGCACAAGGGCACAAAAAAAAGAAAAAAACAAAAGGAAAAAAGAAAAGACAAAAGAGATAAAATGACTAAAACAAAAATCCAAATCAACTAGTGAAGGAGACCTCGATAAAAAATGCCTCACCTACTAATATCATGTTTGGAAAGCTATTGAAAAAGCATAAGTGATCACATAGGAATAAAAAAAGCATCACCAATGATGATAGAAAATCCATGGTCCAACCTACTAGCATAACCATGAGAGTGAAGAGAGAGAGAGAGGGGGTGTGTCATTACCTTATCATAGGAAGATTGTGTGTTGTACTGTGAACCATGCAAAGTGTGACCACCGTGCTTAGTAAGATTGTATTTCTTACTCTGTACCACACAAAAGATATGATTGAAAGTTCTAGAAGGTTTGTGTTCCATGCTAGTCATTCCCATCTTGAAATGTTTTGCACATGGAGTGACTTGAAAGGTGGCTTTGGCAATACTATCTTGTGCATGTGTGTTGTTGAACCTTTATGAATGAATGTTAGTATCTGTTGTATTCATGAAGATTGGTTGTATGTGCACCTCATGGACAGATGTTAGTATCCATCAAATCCATAAATATGGGTTGTATATGCACCTCATGGATGGATTTTAGTATCCATCATATCCATGAAGATGGGTTGTACATGTCTCAGCTTTGGAAATTTTGATTTGTGTGCATAATGTACAAGAGAGTCCATATGTATGGCCCTCTCCTTATGATGGCTATGTATTAGACATTATAAGGAAGATAATCAAGGATACCTACTTACAAAAATAATGAGATATCCTTAAAACAACAATGTACACCATAGAATCAACTACGAGTGGTGGCTCTTATAAGATATTAAAATAGATAATCATGAAAGGATATTCTGCTTGTGAGAAGAGACCCTTTAAAGGAAGAGATCTTGTCTATAATACATCTACCTTCAAGAGGATTTATTTAACAAATATAACCTATTCAATACAAAGAGAGGAAGGAGAACAATAATCCACCCTTTTAGCCCCCCATTATTAGGTGAAATAAGGATTCTTGATGAAGGATAACAAACTTTGAATCACATAGTAATGATATTTATTTATAATAAATATATTTTTACAAATAATGAATAGATGATAATCAAGGATGCACACATCTTGCATAAGAGAGAATCCTAAATTAAAATGAACAATTCATTATAGGAAAATAATGTCACATGATGAACAAATGCCACTATACTAAATAAAGTGGATCCTTAGACAAAGAGAGTAAAATAATGTACATGCAATATTTCCCCCATAAGTATGAAGGAAAGATAACATATATAATACACCCTTAATAAAATCTACCTTATAATATATACATAATTTCAAGAAAAATAAGTAGCACATTAGAGAGGACTTGTAATGCTAGAAAAGACATCACATATAAAGTAAGAAAGTCATTAAGGAAAGAAATGAAATGATAATATGAATTATTATTACATGATAGACATGGCATTTGATACACGAAAATTATTGTTAAGAAGAGACGTTAGGATCTTGCGTGAAACAAAGTATCTCATGCCAAAAAGAATGTACCATCATGAAATAATAGAAAATCCATAGAGAAGGAAGAGAGAAAAGAAAGAAGGATGTCACATTATGTCTACTCAGTGGTCAACCTTAATCATAGAAGATATGCACTTCTAAGTAAGAAAGAGATTGTAAGGAGGATACTCCAATATATAATGGCTCCTTTGAAGGAGAAATAGAAATAAAAACCCAATATATGCCCTAAGTGTTAGGTATTTTATAATAAATATGCACTTTCAAGTAGAATAAGGTTGTGACTTGAGATAAAGAACCATGTGTAAAACAAAAAATCCTTTCAAGAAAGTATATTATACTATAAAATATGTAGGATCATAATTGCTATTGGATGCATGCAAAATAAGGAGAAAAAGAAGAATGATACATTAATATCCCTAAGTGATGTATCATGTATAAAAGAGATGCACTTGAAAAAAAACATAAGGGTGTAATTCACAATGTCAATATCCTTATGTAAAACAACAAATTTATGCTAGAAAGGATGTCATTGTATACAAGAAACATGATAAAAAGGGAGATAAATGAACTCCTGAAAGAAGAAAGAAATGAAAACCTCTTTCCCCCCAGTTGGGAAAACAAGAGGGGATTTCGTATTATGATGCTCTTAAGCTCATTACACCAAAAAAATTTCATAATGGAGAGAAACATAATAGGGAAAGTGTTGTTAATATATAAATTTGATATGAAGAAAATGTATAATGTCCGTGTTAAAGGAAATAGACATCTATCAATGAGATCATTAACAAATTATCTAAATTCAACACAATCACAAAGAGAATGTCTACTCTAATGATGAAAAGGGCACGCAAACTCACCATTATGATAGAACCAATAAGGAAATCTTATCCTAGAATGATAATTTATATGCATATAAATTCTTCTAGCCAAAGATTCACAGTCATCATTTAGTGAAGGATCATGAGATGGTGTTGGAAAAATAATGTTAAGAGGTGGTCATGGCTGAGAGACAGGGTTAGCTTAAGTCACATGATATTCTTTAGGAGGATTAGGATGATGGTCACTATAGCCTTGATCACATTGGGTAGGATGTGAAGTAAAAGGTAATTCATCTTGAGGTTTATGAATGGAATGAAGAGTAGGATGGGTGGTTTCTCTAGGAACATCATCATCCTTATTATCCTTAGTTTGGAAAGAGGAAGGAGGATTATCCTTTATTCTTGGAGATAAATCATTTAAGAAATGCCTAACAACCATATCGTGGATAATTCTTTGAATATTTTGATAAGAATCACAAGCACTAGGATCACGAGGATCAAGATCTAGGGGAATAGCACTAAGAAGGTTAACATTAGGATCATTAACAATTTCTCCTATGCTATCTATATAGTACATACACTGAGTGAAAATGTAAAGAAGAAACACACATGAAATATTTATAAAGAGAGGTAATAAGAAAGGTAATGACATAAGTAATTGCACACTAATCTATCTTAGAGAGTTCCATGTTAACAAACACAAAATGAAATCCCTAGATAGGAGTGTGAGAAATCTACTATGATGTAACAAAAAAAAATATAGATCACCAAATAATTTGTAACTAAATCATAAAATATAATTGGAGAAAGTGACAGGTTCACCAAAATGTACAATAGAAAATGGTGAGAAATACTAAGATCTATATAACTCACTAAATTGTATTGGATATTAGAATACCAAATCCATTCTTCAAACCAAATCTAATTTTCAAGATCCAAAAAGATGAAGGGAAAAAAATACAATATCTAGATAAAAGAGTGGATTAGGGTATTTCCAATATGGACATAAATGTATGTATATGGAATGCGAAGTAAAGAAAAAATTGAGGGTTAGAAGAGGAAAATTTATCTTCACACTTGAAAATCCTCGTTGAAAAACTATCAAAACTTGAAAATATTCCAGATTTGGGTCCCTAAGGCCTGTATCTTTAGACTATGAAAGTTATAAAACCCCAAAAATATGTACTTGAGATCCAATTAAATCTATTCCTCTAGGAGCAGGTCAAATTTGACCTATTCCCTATAGTGTCAAAGACTGCAAGGTTATTTACTGAGTCTGTCATTGGTTCCAAATCTTTAAAAATGCAGATCTACAACTTCATCACCTAATCTTGCACATAAGAAAGAAGGGTAAATTGTTGTTGGTGAGGGTCTTTCCTCGATCAACCCCTATATAGGAATTAACCTTGAATTTGAATAAATGAAATGAAATAAGTGCTATCATGAAGTAGAGATTAGATCTGATAAATAGAGTATATCATGCCATGTAGATGCAATTGTGCTTAATGTGATCAAGAATATTGATCCAATAGCTTTGACTCAATACAAAAACCAAAAGGAAATCATGTAAGATAAAACTTCATGTAATAGATGTTTTAATTTTCCTCAATGTTGAATTCAAGAAGAATGGATGAATGAAGATCTCCCTCCTTGATTGCAAACTTCTTTACTTGACCTCCAATGGGGAAAAGAGCAAGATCTATGAAGATACGAATTGAATACTTGATTTCTTGAATGGATGCCTTCAAAGAATGCTTTTTTGAACTCTTTGAATGCACAATAGATTGCTTGATAATTTTTGCATGAATATGAGAAATGAAAATGATAGGAAGAGGCCTCCTTTTATACACATTCTAGAGCTCAGACTCATGAAACCAACCTAGATTAAAATCCCAAAGGAAACATCCTTGCATTGGGCTTGAAGCAAATTAAAAATAACCCTCAAGGAATATGTTGAATTGAGTCGACATATTCTAGGAATGGGTCAAATTTGACCTATTTGTAAGAAAGAAAATTTTGAAATGGCTTCAGGATTAGGTGGTAGGAGGGGTATTGGAGGATGTAAACCACTAGGAGTTTAGTGTGAATCCTAAGATCCAAAAATGTATGTGAAGGAACTAGGTGTGAAATGAATTAGGTGAATGGATGGAAAATAGGAAATTGTGCATAGACATTAGAGCCAACCTCGAGTTCAAGCAAGAAGGAAGACCTTAACTTAAATTATATATGCATTTAAGTACAATATGAGGTCCTACCATAAGAAACACACTAAAGTGGGCTAAAAATGGTCCCAAAATGAATTCTAATGAAGTGCTTACCTTTTAGGATGATACAAATACATTCTATTGTTTAGATCTATCATTTTCTATATGACAACACACTTTCATTTCTTTCATTTCATTTAAAGGTTAATTCTAGATAGAGTTTTGGTTGAGGCAAACCCCTCTATCCAACCTTCTTCCTTGTTTTTTTGTGTGCACGTATAGATAGTGCAACTACCAAGACTTGATCTAACAAGTATATGTTGTATTGGGAGGTATGAAACTAGATTTAGGTAAAAGCACTGAGAAAAAATTGCTCGAGGCTTCTTGTTCCTTGGAATAAAACACCGAAGGCATTTTGTACTTGACATATCACTTTCAAGTTCAGTTTGTAAGTCGATATAGTTTGTAGGTTTCTATTCTAGGTCACTATAACTTCCTATTTTTTTTCCTTTTCTCTACCTTTTTTGAAACTATCTATATTTTATTATTTAGCCTTTTATTTAGCATCATATTATCATCTCATTCATCCATTCAAATTAGTGAAGGATCATTGACTCACTTAGAGATTAGGTCCTACTTGAGCCTATTGAGACATCTTCCTTCCAATTGTGCATTAGGAAAAGAAAGGGCTACAATCCTAGCCTCTTGTCTTTTCTTATTGTATAGTAACTTTCTAACAAATTTCTCATTACTTTTCATATCTCCATCTTGTTTCAACTATCTTCAAATTTGTAAATCATCCTAAGTTGGGAGGAAAAGGGCATTATTTCCAAAAAATAGTGAATGGTTTTGTTTGAGTCATTTCCTTGCTAACTAGATATGGTAGGGTAGATTATTTTTCCACTTTGATTTTTACTTAATTTTTTACCTTCCCTAAGTGCTAGTTACACACGTTTTAGTTTGGTTTATAGATTGTTGTTGGTGTTCAATATTTATAACAGTCTTGTCAAGGCCTATTATTAGGTTTTACATTCCATATATTGACTCTTATGCCCAATGGGTTGTATAAGACCATTGATCCAAGTTTTTTAGAAGGAAAAAACCCTTGAGAGGTTACCAAAATGTTACCTATTTTTTTCTTTCAATCCTAAAAATAGCTTTATCAATAGTTATGGGCTTTTCATATAGGTTTTAGAGAATTTTTGAAAGTGTGAAAGTTATTTGAAGTTTATGTTTGTAGGGAAAATGATATTATTTTTCTATGATTGGATCGAGCTTAGAGTTTTAAGAAAAATAACTCTATGAGTTAGTTCACCTTCAATGAGAGTTAATAATAGCTAAGGAAAAGAAATATCTTTCTCATGTTTTGAGCATCTAGGCACAATCCCTCATGACAACATGCACAAATCTAGAAGTAGGGTTATTACAATTTAATTTGATCAAGTATTTAATGATCAAATTTATATGTCTATAATATGTATGTGTGACATACATACATAATAAACATCACATACATATAAACACACATGCATGTATACATGTATGTGTATTAACGTAAATGACATTCCTATATAATCATTTGTTTAGTTAGGCCCTATTTTAGTGTTCCAAGGCTCTCATAGTTGTTATGCTCGATCCAAAATTGATTTCATGCATATTACCAACATCCCCTTCCTAAATAGGACCTCTAGTCCAAATTTGAGTCATTTTTAGGTAGGAAAGGGTACTAAAAGTCACCCTTGTCCTTGAAGTTTGGCCCCAAGTTTGAATTAGGTAATGGTTATTTGATTTTAGTGGGATCCGTAAATTTTTGTTGGCCTCCCTCAAGTTATGGACTCTAAAATGGCTAGGAGAGGTATATAAACAAGACTACCTCCCTCATTTTGATAAGTAAGAAAGAAAGCATGAATTCATCTCAAGCATGCATAATCAAGAAGCAATCAAGCATTAATACGAAGAAAGCATCAAGGATAATTCAAGAGATCAAGCATTTAAGGAATGTGAGACAAGGATTAATTTGTAGATCTAAGAATTTGTGAAGGTATTCATGATCTTCCTATCTTAAATTTGACATCAAATATATTTTCAAATACCTTCATGAACATTTCAACACCAAGAAGGTTTATGGAGATATAAACATTTCATTTTTAGATCAAGCCTTTGTTATGCATCATCTTACTTTCCTTTAATTTTTTTTCATTTTTATGTCAAGTTTGATCCTAAACAAGGTTTTGACTTAGGAAAAACCCCTTTATACACTATCTTTTCCATGTTTTTTTTGTGTGCAAGAATAGGTGGCGAATGTCTAGGAAGAGGTACAAATAGATCAAGAGAAGAGATATAGTTTGTAATTGATTTCATCAAAAAGTACCAAGACAAAGGTGAGTGAGTCACCCCTAGCTTGGACTAAGGAAAGCGAGTCACCCTTGTCTTGGACGAGGGAGATCAATTTTCCCCTATTATGGAATAAGGTGAGCAAGTCACTCTTGTTCTCCCGCTTTGGTTTGAAATTTGGTTCACAGATTAGTTATAGTTGTACACACTAAAATGGTGCACTTCTATGAACCATTACATGCAAGGTTGCTCAAGAATGAGGCCTCACAAAGCGGCTCATAGCTCTCTATGCATGGAGTTGCAAGATTATGGATTTTCTCTCAGCTAGAGCTATTGAGCTTGTGACCTTGCTAGTCAGCCATACAATGAGAGATTCACAATGAAGAAAAGGTCAAGAGTGCCAATATCTTCAATGAAATCAAAGTATGTAATGCAATGCAAATCTAAATGAGAATGCAAACTATTCTATGGAAATGAAATTACAAATTAAGCTATTGAAAGGAAATACAAAAGGTTACAACCTTCCTAATTAAGCTATGTGAAGTTATGCTATTGCATGAAAGGAAATCTAAGCTATGAAAGTCATGAAAAATGAAACTACTTATGCAAGAATGTAAACTAAACTATGAAGAAAATGAAGAAATCTAAAGTAGGATGCAACAATGATCTCTAAAAAGCTTCAAAGTCTTCAAGGATTCCTGCAGCATAAAGTTAGCATAAAAACATGATATGTGCAAATGAAGGAGAGAGCTTTCTTTTTATAAGAAATGCAAAGGAATGGACCATTGAGATTAAGAGGCAAAAAGTCTTAATCGGCGGTGGAGCTTGAAAGAGGAGCGATCCGTGTGCACAAGTATCCTCCAATAGGAATTGACTTTGTGTTCATGTGAGACAAAAGTGCTTTTTTTTTCTTTTTTTAAAATAGGAATAATGTTTTATTTGTGCAACTTAGGATAAGAGGAAAAATGGAGCTTTTTATTTAATCAAAAGGGGAGGAAATATTCCTTTTAATTAAATAAAGACTTAGGATAAGTGGTTAGCCCATAGGATAAAAATCCAATATATGATCCAAATTAAGACTTGATCAAGAAATTGATAATGTTGAAAATATTGATTATTGATAAAACTGATTCAAGATTGATAAATTGAATAAATGGGGCCCAAAGTCTAGGTGACCATTTTTGGGTGCATACATTTGCCCCTCTTTGACTAATGTGTGATCGATTTGGGAACACATGTAGTCAAAGAATGAAGTTGAAATGTGAGATTGATCTGGGATCACAAAACAACTCAGATATGAGGTCGATTCGGGATCATATCCAGACAAAACATAAACAAAGGCCTTTGAACATGAGGTCGATTCGGGATCACCTTCAAAGTAAGAGATAAGAATCTCAAATTTGAGAAAAAGTTCACAAAAGATGTCTAAATCAAGAAAATCAAGGAATCAGGGATAATAATCCTATAAATACTGCCCCCTCAGAATCGAAATCGAAATCAGGTAGAGAGGAACAATAAACTGATAAAGATTTGATCAAATCAAAATGAAATCATAATCAAATGTATAGGTCAATAGGGTAACCATTAGGCGGTGAAACATGCCCCACTGATGAAGTAGAAGAATAGAAATAGAAGAATAGAAATAGAGTGAATGAAAGACTAGAAAATTTGAGAGACATGGAAGGAAGCAAGTCCATCAAAAATTGGATTATGCCTCAAAAAGTTAGTCAACTGCTCAGAAGAAGGGAAAAATTTTGAAACATGATTTTGACTGGCAAGATAACCTTAGATTTCAATTTTTAGTCAGAAAATGGATCTAGGACATCGAAATTATCTAGGGGTGCAATTTTTGCGCAATTCTGAGGTGTTTTGAAAATTGGTCAAAAAGTCAAAATGCTATAAAAGGGGTGAAAATGTCATTTTCAAAAATCATTTGTCTTATAGTGATTTGAGAATTTTTAGAGCTTGAGAGAGAGAATATGGCCCAGCAAGTAGGAGTTCCCATCCACAGGCATTGATTCGAGCGCGCTTGATTGCATAACCGACCACCACACTATCCTGCCCCAGTATGTTTTCGAAAAACTCACTATTTTTGAGTGATTTAATACCTTTTAAACATGTTTTGTAAATTTTTACAATTGCAAATTTTGAAGCTAGGCAAAATATCGCGCGATACTTTAGAAGTATCGCACCCTTTGGGGATAAATATCGTGTGATACTTTGTGGGTCCCCAAAGTATCACGCGAGTATAGGCACCAGTATCGCACGATACCAGGTGAAATATCGTGTGACACCAGGTGAAGTATCGCATGACCCAAAGTATATCGCACCACTATAGGGAGAAGTATCGTGCGATACTTCTCCAAAAAAGCAGTATCACCGAAGGGCAAATTTTGAAATTTTAAGTATTTTGAGCAAAAATGACATGGGTCCAGACAATATTATGTGTTTAGAGATGTGTTAGACTGATTTTTAGACATCCATCATGATATGTTCTAACAATTGGCTTGGTTGAATGGCTTGCCGAAGGTCTTTCTGACGCTGAACATCAGAGTGCTAAAGGTGACCGGGCTGAGGTGTGTCCGAGATCTAGATGATCCGGGCAATGCTGACATTAGGACTATTAGATTTAGGTATTTACTGAGATTCCCAGACATCAAAGCTGACCATGGGTTGTTGACTGTGCTTGCCGAGAGATGGCATAGCGAGCACAACACCTTCCATCTTCCCACAGGCGAGGCATCCATCATGCTAGAAGATGTGTACAGGATCCTACGAGTGCCATGTCACGGCGAGCCTGTAAGTATAATCATGTTTTTAAATTGTGTAAGTGTAATATTTCCATATGATGAAAACTGACATGATTCGTGTGATGGCACAGGTATACTATGATCAGGATGTGACCGAGGGGCGACAAATGATCCAGGAGATGTTCCAAGATGTGACTATCCTGGATCGGCATGTCAGCTAGGAGTAGTTAGTAGAGGATTTCGGCAGAGATTTCCCAGTGCCATGTATTGTGGCATCAATCATTTCACAGATCCTGATGACTGATCGCACTCAGAAGGGATTCCTGCTCGGATGGGCTAGGTTACTGATGGACTTGGTAGGTAGACCTCAGTGCATGGCATGGGGTCCTACCATACTGGCAGAGATGTACCACGAGCTACACAAGATCATGTATAGGGACAGTCGGTCATGGGTGTGCGGTGCCATCCTGGCACAGGTGTGGGCATGGGAGCACATCGTGGTGATGCACTCGAGGGTTCAACCGAGGGAGAGGAGATACCCCTACATATATAGATATGTGGGGTTCATATCACATGCTCATAGTGGGGATGTGACATACTACCGGAGGATCCTGGATGAGATGGCAGCTTTCACATGGAGGCCATACAAGGATGTGGACGGGTGGAGTGATGCAGATGACGAGCTAAGTTATATGTTGTGCACTCGGCCATTAGTAGGCCGACACCTAGAGATTGTAGAGAGATTTTGCATCACTTGAGTATGGCGGCAATTTGGGAGGCAGCAGCGGGTCTCGAAGGAGACCACTACATATGCCCAAGTTAGGGATGAGGAGGGACATGGGTGGCTACCCATGTTAGACTACCAGTAGGCAATTGCAAAGATAATAGGTATCAGGAGTGAGCTCTGGGAGTATCACCCAGATGTGGTAGATGCAAGGGCTGATGCAGAATACAGGGCAGAGTGGCAGAGGGAACCATTCCCTCGATTTACGATACCAGATGCATAGGTACCAGCACAGGGGGGAGATGGAGGAGATGATGGGGGGGACAGAGGAGACAGAGGGGATGGAGGAGATGGAGGAGATAGTGAGAGGGGGAGAGGGAGGAGGATGGAGAGAGGGGAGGGATCTAGATCAGGTGGTCAGAAATGGTCACGAGGATAGAGATCGATGATGCCTGAGGATGAGGCGAGACCAGCTCGCTGGCAGGCAGAGGCACAGTAGGACCAGCCTGCGGGTGGAGATGATCTAAGGGTGAGGATACAGGCTCTCGAGGCTGAGATACTATAGCTCAGGATTACTATAGTAGTGAGAGAGTAGCATCTCACTAATCAGAGAGCAGAGATAGAGCGTCAGGAGAGGCAGCTATAGGTTGCCCTGGCAGAGAGACAGAGAGAGGCAGCGTGAGCTGCATATTATTATGGCCTCTACATTCAGGCAGTCCCAGAGGATCAGAGAGCACCGTCATACTTTGCAGTAGTGGGTAGATCAGATGTAGTTCCTAATCTAGCACCACCTCTACCAGCACCAGGACATGAGGGTGGCAGTCAGTCTTAGGGTTTAGAGTTAGATTTTAGACATATCTTGAGACATTGATCCAGATTTTAGGATCCCATATTGTATATTGTATCATGATAGTGATGTATATATGAGATTACTGGATATTTGATAGATCATGTGTGTACGTCTCACTTGTGATGGATGTATCAGTTTATGTATATTGGCTTGTCATTTTTCTCAAAATGTTTATGTATATGCTTATGTATGTTCTCTCTCATAGATGTATGTTTAATTCGCATGTGTATGATATAGACTCATGTTTTTGAAAATGACAGTTGTGATATAGAGATGATGATATGATTAACCCCTTGTGATGAACAGGAATAGGTTTGAAAAAAGACAAGGAGTGAAAGACATGAGCAAGAAGAAGGAAAGGTGAGTGTAGTTGACTGACAGGTCCACGTAAGATAAAAAGGAGAGCTTTCTCCATATGCAAGATGCAAAAACTAAACTAACATGAACCTAAAATGCAAGCTACTATGAAAAGTGGTTGACTTGCAAGGTCACAACACTTATAGACATCTAATTATCATCAGCAAGCATTATTGGTAGTGTCATAAGATCATACAATGCACACTAACATAACTATGTGGATATGAATATGATCTTTATCAGATAGAAATGTGGAAATCTCACCTAGGCATCAAAGACATATAGGTCAAGATGACTAATGCAGTGAGATCACCTAAATTTGATATAGCGAGATTATGCTTGTATCAAGACACATGAAAGTAAGGATAACTAGAAGCATGCACTCGCAAAATAGCCAAGGATAATACCTTGTCAATTCATAGTGTCAAGTAAGACCAACATAAATGCTCATGACAGTTAGGATCAACAAAATATACCCATAAGCAGATAAAGAAAGAAAAAATGTTCTCATACCCTCAGTCTTCTAGCTGTGCATCATCAAAAACTTCTCAGGGAGAGACCACTCATCAAAGAAATCCTCATAGAGAACACACAAAGAAAAATATAAAGTCAACATATCTCAAGCGAGTTGATTGTTTAAGTGCATGTGTGTTGGTCATAGAGTCAGACTCTGATCATTGCATCTGCAAATGAGAAATATCACATCATACTAGACTGTTGGGTAAGACATTTGATAAGTGTTAAGAAACACTTGACACAATGGTAGTGTTGAGAAACACTATTTGGGGTGGTGTTGAAAAACACCAGTTTGTGAAATGCCCCAAGAGACAAATGCACCTAAAAGACCAATGCTAACAGTTATGCCCCCTAGACAAAGACAAAGACCAATTCTAGACCAAGCCAAATATGATGGAGAAAGGTTCAGTGTCGAGGACACATGCTAACAAATAGGGGTGCAAAGACCTCAAGTAGCACCTATTTCCAGGTTTTCACCACTTGGAGATTTTTTCAGTTTTTTCATTTTTTTAAATTTTTGCTACCAAGGGGCCTGTTTCCAAGTTTTCACCAAGGCACTTTTTCTAATTTTTTTTAAATTTTTGCATTTTTTTATTTTTTGGTATTTTTTTCAGGACTTTTTATGCTTTTTAAGATTTTTTCAGCATCATCTATGAATTTTTTTGGTATTTTTTCAGGATCCATAAAGTATGTACAAAGGATGCCTCCAGACAGAAACAGACATCAAGGATAGAACTTCTTGAGGTGCACAATGTTGATGGGATCAGGGAGCTGTTCTCCATTGGGATCTGATAGTAAATATGCACCGGTACCAAAAGCAGCTGTAATGACATATGGTCCAAGCCAGTTAGGTTCAAAGTTACCCTTTTGTTCTCTGTTCTGTTGGTTCTTAGGGTTCTCTAAAACAAATCACCTATTTGAAACTCTCTATGGTGAACCTTCTTGTTGAATGCCTTGGACATACGCTTCTGATACACTCTCATATGGTCAAAGGAAGCCTTATGCTTCTCATCTAAAACTTCTAGTTCCTGTAACCTCATGGTGCGGTAATCCTCATCTGTTATCAATCCTTTGAGTGAGACTCTGAGTGATGGGATCTCTACTTCTAAAGGTAATACCACTTCAGTGCCATAGGTAAGGGAAAAAGGTGTGGCTCCTGTAGGTGTGAAAATGCTTGTTCTGTAAGCCCATAGTGCTAGATTGATTTGCAAGTGCCAATCCCTACCATTCTTGTGCACTGTCCTATGAAGAATTTTAAGAATGGTTTTATTAGAGGCTTCTACCTGTCTGTTTCCCTGTGGAAAATAGATGGAGGACCAGTGTTGCTTAATTTTAAACTTCTTGCATAAATGCTTTAGGTCCTTGTTCTTGAATTGACCTCCATTATCAGTGATAATCTCAGAAGGCACTCCAAATCGGCAAATAATATGATTCAAGATGAACAAAGAGATAGTCTTCCCTGAAGCGACAGAAAGTGGCATAGCTTCCACCCATTTTGTGAAGTAGTCAGTGGCAGTAATAATGAACTTATGTCCACCTGATGAGTTGGGATGAATCTGCCCAACCAGATCAAAGGCCCAGTGCTGAAATGGCCAATGAGAAATAGAAGGGATCAACTCCCTACCTGGACCATGAATCAGGTTTTCATGTTTCTGACATTTTTTATAAGACTTAGCAAAGGCTACTGCATCTATCTACATCATGGGCCAATAGTATCCTACCCTAAGAAACCTTCAGGCCATGGCAAGACCATTAGAATGTCCACCACAAATGCCCTCATGGATGTCAACTAACGCTTGGTCGGATTCCTCCTTTTCCAAGCACCTAAGGAGCGTTCCATCTAAACCCCTCCTATATAAATCACTAGAGATAAGGGTGTGGTGAGAGGTGTTACAGATAAGGTTTTAGCATTCAGAATAGTTGAATGTGTCGTGGATGATGCCATCATGAAGATATGAATAGATAACACCATATCAGGAAGACTCATGTGTGACAATGGTACAAATGACATGGCTTTCAGACGAGTCAAAGATGGGATGGTGTAGCTCTTCCACCAGGAATTCGAATCTTGATTCATGTGTCTCCAACTGAAGAAGTGAAGGTAATGTGGCCATGGCATCTGCAGCTTTGTTCTCTATCCTAGGGATCTGTTGAAACGTCACAAAGGTAAAGTAACATTTCAATGAGTCAACCATCTTTTTGTAGGGTATCAATTTATCATCCTTGGTTTGATATTCCTCATTGACTTGGTTGATGATTAACTGGGAATCCCCAAAGACATGTAACTCTGTTATGTTCCATTCTATAGCCATTCTCAATCCATTGGTTAAAGCTTCATATTCTGCAATATTATTCGTACATGGGAATAAAAGTTTTTAAGACTTTGGAATATTGTACCCATGTGGAGAGACAAGTAATGCTCTAGCACCTGATCCATTTTGCATATGAGAACCATCAAAGAACATTTTCTAAGTGCGAGTAGTCATATACAAGATGTGTTCATCTGGGAATTCCACTTGAACAGGCATACTATCTTGAATTGGGAAATCAGCTAATTGGTCAGCAATAGCTTGCCCTTTTATGGCCTTCCTTTCAATGTACTCTATGTCAAATTTAGTTAAGACCATCATCCATTTAGCAAGTCTACCCGTGAGGGAAGCCTTACTAAGCAAGTACTTAAGAGGATCAATTTTTGCAACCAAATGTATAGTATGAGCAAGCATATAGTGTTGCAACTTTTGAGAAGCAAACACCACTACAAGACAAGACTTCTCAATGTTATTGTAATTGATCTCATAGGAGACTAGAGTATGGCTAATATAGTAGATGGCCCATTCTTTCCCAGTATCATCTAATTGAGCCAACAATGCCCCCAAGGAAGACTCTGTTGCTGAAATGTATAAAATCAATGGTCTCCTAGGAATAGGCGGCATCAAAATTGGAGGATTAGCCAAATACTATTTTATTTGATCAAGGATCTTTTGGAAATCCTCATTCCATACACAAGAAGCACCCTTATGCAGCATCTTATTAAAGGGTTGTGCTCTATCTACCAGCTATGAGATAAACCTCCTAATTGACTGGAGTCATCCCTGAAGACTTCTCATCTGACTAATGTTTCTTGGAGGTTGCATATCTAAAATTGCTTGGACCTTTTCGGGATCAACCTCTATACCTTTTGCTGATATTATAAATCGTAAAAGTTTTCCTAAGGTGACACCAAATGCGCACTTCTTTGGATTTAACCTGAGTTGAAACTGTTCCATGTGATCTAGAATTACTTCCAAATCGGTAAGGTGTGCATCCCATTTTCTTGATTTAGCCAGGGTATCATCCACATAATCTTCCATGTTCTTATGCATCATATCATGAAAAATTGTGGTCATAGCTCGTTGGTATGTTGCTCGTGCATTTTTTAACCCAAATGGCATAACATTCCAGCAATAGGTTCCCCATGCACATGTGAACACTATTTTCTCTTGGTCTTCAGGAGCTATTTTAATTTGATTATATCCTGAGAAACCATCCATTAGAGAGTATATTTCATAGCCTCCTATCATGTCCACTATCATGTCAATGTTTGGAAGTGGAAAATCATCCTTTGGGCATGCTTTGTTTAAATCTCTAAAATCTGTGCATACACGAATGGACCCATCATGTATGGAAACTGGTACTATGTTTGAGATCCATTCTGCATAATCGATGGCTCTGATGAATCCAGCTCTCAAAAGTTTTTCTAATTCCGCTTTGACAAGGAGAGCTACATGTGGATGCATTTTTTTGAGTCTTTGTTTCATAGGTTTGACTCCTGGAGCTATGGATAAGTGATGCATTATAAGATTTGTGTCAAGCCCTGGCATGTCTGAATAGGTCTATGCAAAATTAATTTTCTTCATTTGTAAGAATTGTATATATGCCTTGGTTTCTTCTTCTGATAAAGACTGAGCAAGATGAATTATTTGAGGAGCTTCTTCTGTGTTTAAATTAACTGGTTTTGTTGGCTCAATCAAGACTAATGATCTATCCTGAAAATAACTTGGCAAGTTATTAAGTACCCCATCCTAGGCACCTCAAAGAGGTTTTCACCCTCAGATACATAATCTCTTTTTACTATTTTTGGTTCTAATACCGCCACAAAGTGGTTTTCACCATCAAACCTATTTTTCTTTCTCTTTTTCTTTTATTTTTAGACTGAGGTACTTAATATCAGGCTCCGTCATACTTGTTGTTGGTTCATTGGTGGAAGAAGCCACAGGTTCAAGAGCATTCAGATAGCAGGCAAGTTCATAGTCATTCTGAAAAGTGAGGAATCTAGGCTCTTGATGGTGCTGAGACCAGTCAATTAGGTCATAGTGAACAAGGGGTAGGTCAATGACTGGTTCAATGTTATTTATGTGAAAGGTGTTATCTCTGGTGACCATACAATTGGGATTCATCGAGTCCTCTCCTAAGATACCCGAATTAGGACTCATCCTACCAAATGAAGTGTCATCCACTAAGGCAATTTGAGGAGTACAATCCTCTAGTCCTACACTAAGCTCGTTGGCCACATCGGGTTGGGTACTATAAGTATGGACAACATCCATGTCCAAATCAACTGTTGCATCTGAAAGTGAGTCCCATTCATACTCATGTGAGTCTGTGTCTGAATCATCATTTGGGCCTTGTGATGTAGAAGCCTCAAGGTTGGGAAAGGTTTCCCCTTTTCTAATGCTAGCATTGTTACTATCCATCACAGCTAAGATAGAAACACTTTCCATTGTCAATCTAGCATTCATATAGTCACTATCCATCACAGCTGGGATAGTAGGACTGTCAAGTATCAAATCTTTTGAATCTCCCCATAGAAGATTTGTTGAAGGCACCCAATCATCAGACATGTCTTGTTGATTAGAAAGATCAGGTGTGTAGTCTGAATCACTATCACTGTCTGTCGCAGCTGGGACAAGAACACCTTTCTTCTTCTTATTTTCAAAACCCAAGCCAACTGTTGACTTATTCTTTTGTCCAAAAAGAGCATGGTCAAGAGGCTCAACTTTAGCATCCAACCTATGGCTAAGGGGACCATATCCTGGATAACCCATATTCTTAACCAACATATACCCTCTCCCATAAGCTTTAGGTGAAGGAGCAAAGCTCTCATTGTGTTGGTATTTTTCCTCATGATAGATCCAGTCCCTTACGACAACTTCCTCTTTCTCTTCCTGAATAGGAATCGAAGACTCAATAAAATTTCCAAATAATGTCATTGCTGATGATGAAGGTTTCATATTTGGTGATGGTTTCCCATAAGACCTAGGAGAGATTGGCATTTGTGCAAAAGAATTGATTTTATAATCTCCCATCCCAAGATCTATGGTCTTAAACTTCTGCTTGCATTGTTCAAGGGAAATACTAGGGCTGTCAGCTTCCCTATTCAAAGGTACATGTGATCCCGTGGAAATGTTATTAACTGACAAAGTGCTATCTCGAGGTATGCAAATTTCTACACCATTATGGGGAAACTTAACACACTGGTGATACGTTGAGGGGACTGCTTGCATTTAATGAATCCATGGCCTACCTAGCAAAATGTTGTAGGCTAAAGGACCAACATCAACAATTTGAAATAAGATGTGCTTTTCTACTAGGCCAATGCGGATAGGCAAAACGGCCAATCCCTTAGAACTTCTTTCAGCTTCATCATATGCTTTGATTGTGATGTTTTTCCTCGTGTCAATGACTTCTTCAGAATATTCAAGAGCCTTCAGCAAACTCATGGTACAAATATTGAGCCCCGCACCCCCATCTCTCAATACACACCTGACACGGGTTTTATGAATCATGACTTTGATGTGTAAGGCCAAGTTATGTGGGTGACTGATGGATTTGTCATCTGCTTCTGAGAAAGTGAGGTAATGAGGGCTAGCCAAATGGTTGACCATATTGTGGAATTGATCAATATCTAAGTTGTTAGGGACACTAGCTGCTCGCAAAGCATCCTCAAGGACACGCTTGTGCTTAGCGGACAATTCTAAAAGTTCAAAAATAGATATCTGTATGGGTGTACATTGTAATTGGTCAATAAGATTATAATTAGAATCAGGACCAATGACAGATTTAGGGGGAATGCCCTTGGACATGGGTTGCTTAGACTTGCTAGTGCTAGGACCTCTGATAATAATGGGAGCTTGAGCCTGACCCCTAGTGACAACATTGAGGGATTGGGGCATTCTTCGTGAGTGAGGACCTCTTAGCACCACCACAGGTCTTTCATCAAACATAGGAGTTGAATCCACGTCATATCCATAAGGATCTTTCCCTCTCATCATGATGATATTATCATCAGCCGCTTCAAGCATATTAATAACATTTTTAGCACTGGTGTAGGCATAGTTGATAGCAGCTTTGCCATGCTTGTTGTTAGAATTCTCCCCTTTTTCATATTTGGGCAAGGGTTCCTTAAAAGCCTTATGATCCGCATTAGTGGTTAAACCATCAACTTGTAATTGCCCACTTTCAATGAGGTCTTGGACAAGATATTTAAGCCTAAAACAATTTTCAATATCATGTCCAATTCCATTGTGGAAGACACTAAAGGCTTTCTCATCCCACCAATGAGGTTTAGGATCGGGTATGCGGTGCTTGGTAGGATCCTGAGGTTGTGCCAAATTATGAGCAATTAGTGTCTTGAAAATGTCTGCATAGGAGTCCCCAAGTTTGGTGAATTGTCTCTTTTCCTTCTTGGGTTTCCCTTGATACTTGGATTTATTCTCTTGTTGTCCTGAGGATGCTTGCAGCTTCATGGCTTGTACCGCATTGGAGAGATTAAGAACTCCTTCATTCTTAGGTTTTGGTGATTCAACAACTCCGTCATTGACCACCTATTTATTCTTGTTCCAATAGGAGTTCTTTTTGTCCTTATAACCATGATTGTTGTTGTTTTGGCCATTGTTGTTATTGGTTGATTTGGCCAAGATTCCTTGTTCTTTTAGGACATCTTCTATGCGACATGCCACTTCTACCATGGTATCAAAAGAATTAAATGGTATCTTTCTTGCCTCATATCTTAATTCCGGCACTAAGTTACTCACAATGATGTCTATTCTTTCCTCCTTAGGAATTGTCCTTGGATATTTTGAGCACAAACATCTCCATCATTGTAGGAAAGTGACAAAAGGTTCTCCTTGATTTTTTTAAGCTTGCACAAATCAAGCATTGTAACCGACCTTGATAGATTATAAGCAAAATGCTAAACAAATCTTTGGACGAGTTCTTTAAATGACTTTACTGGAGGAGTAAGGTTGGTGAACCACTCCATGGCTTGGCCTTTGAGACTCCTTGGAAATAATCTCATCAAGTAGGAGTCTTCATGATGAAAAGAAAAGCTCATTATGTAGAACTGTCGAACATGGTCATGAGGGTCACCAACGCCATCATATTTGTCATAGGTTGGAAACTCAACTTTCTTAGGGAACTCAACCAACACCATACTCTTGTCAATCAGGTTGGGACATATGGAGTTCAAATTAAATGTGCTCTTAGGAGCCCTCATCCTTTCTATGTCCTTCTGCATTTGCATGATCACCTCATTGGTTGAAGGATTCTGTTTCTTAATCTTTTGGTGGACGTCAAAATCATATGGAACTTTAGCACCTTTGTTGATAAGGCTTTCTAGGAATTGATCCTTGTTTTGTTCCACATATCATTCCACATATGCTTGAAAGGATGGTTCCTTTTGCATAGTCATAAAATCCATATGGTCAAATTTGAAATAACTTCCTCCATGTTGTGAGCCATGATGTGCTCATTGGGAGGGTTGCTTTGAATGTCTATGAGGTGATCGTCTCTGATGATGATCATATCTTGAAACCCTTCTTCCTCTAGGACTTGGGGATCATGAGGGTGTCCTTGATCTTCTTCTAGGACTTGGTGAAGGGGTAGATGGGGGTGAGTTGGTCCCACTATTGGTTCCCCGCCCATTGAATCAGATTTGGAGTTGTTGTGCATAGAGTCTATCTTCTTCTTCTTGGGTGACTCTCTTCTTTATGTCCAATAACACACGTTCCTCTTCTTCTAGTTGTCGAAAGTTATCCTTTTTAGCAACTTGTTCATCCAAATAGGCTTGCTTCTCCCTCTCAATGCTTCTCAATCTTTTATTTGCATATCGAGAGGTATCTTTAAGTGGGGAGGATGGTCTTGAATGCCTTATTGCATTGGCTGTGTTTATGTGGTGATCACTAGATTCATTGTTCTGGTCCTCATGTTGTGACCCTAAATCTAAGTGAGCTTGCTTATGATGTCTCTCGGCTCGTTGGTGAGTATCAAAATACCTCACGTTGTTGGGAGGTGACCTGGGTGGACTAGCACGAGAAGAACCACCGTACTCTCTTCTATGTCATTGGAAGATATCCTCAAGAGTTTGATTCATGGCTTCTCTTTGTTGTCGAGTGAAAGTGTAACTCATGTCCATACTTGATGAAAGTGGTACAAAAGAGGTGCTCACTTCACGAGGATTATCTTTTGGATTAAAATAAACCTTAGATTCACTCTTAGGTGATTGATCAAAAAGGGGTCCTTTTCCCTTATGCTATTGATGAGTCTTAACGGGTGGTAACTGGCTAAAGGAAACAGGGGGTCGCTTCCCTTGATTGACTTGGTACCTTGTCATAACTGACATAAAAGAAAGATACTCTCAATGATAAAGTGACCTCTCAAAGTGTCAGCGCCAAACTAGGATAATCAAAGTCCTCTATTGTCCAAAGAGAAATGAAAAGATAGAAAAGGGGCTTTACCAACACTGTCAAAGAGGTGCTTTAAATCAAAGGGTGACTACCCTTGCACTTTTGAACCAGGAGCTTGGACTAGGCCAAAAATATAATTGAAATTGAGATTTAAGTGAAAGTGATTTGGACAATAGGAGCACTAAAATTTTCCAAGAATGTAGCTAACAACCTTAGAGATGAACCTTGGCACCAAGAATAGCCTTCTAATTTGACAATTATTCCCAAAGGGATTTTGTAAATCAGAGAATGCTATCTCGGAGGACTAAAACCAAAAATTGAGAGCCCAGACAGGTCTCAAACGTTAGAGCAAGAAGCCTACTCCAAGATCTAACCTGACTAACAGCAATTGAAACTAACCAAATTGCAAGCATGATAGAAATTACCTAGGTGATATACTCTAGGCTACTGGGGTGATATACCTATAACCACATGATACTTCACCTTATGCCAGGTGATATACCTTATAATAGTCGAGCGATACACTCCAGGCAGGTCGGGTGATAGTCTGCAAGGGGTGAACTATCGCGTGATATTTCTTCTCAAAGTAGGAGATACTTTTTAAACCCGTGAAGTATCACGCGATACTTTTCTCTAAAGGGCATGATACTGTTGCAAGATTACTTAACTCTTGACCAGAACTGTGTAAAATTTGCATTTTTGGGTCTGCTTGGTCAAAATTTTTGGTCTAAAGGCTGATGTTCTCGATTTTAGTCACAATATCAATAGAATTTCGGTAGGTTTGCAAACAGTGAGGGATCAAACATGTCTCAAAAAACTTGAAACAAGGGCAAAAGCAACCTTGTCAAGACAAACACTTGTGATATCAGAATTGAAAAAGCACCCTATAAATGCTACTGATTGTTTGTATGTGAGAACGTTTACACTGGCATCACACAACCGAAGATAATTCAAGAAAATCTATCCTAAAAAGTCAAGGCTCAATACTTATCAACTTAGCCCACAACTTGATGCCCCCTTGCCTCACACCAAGTGGTTACCCACGAGAGATATTGGATTTTTCATGGAAGTGTCAAATGACACAACCAAAGGGACACATATGGTGAGTATCTTAAGGTGATCCGGGTAAACCACTTGGATCAATCCTTGCACTAAGAAGATAAGTGGCTAAATAAGGTGGCTTCTATCTAATGGTTCTTAATGAGGGCTTCCATTCACAAAACCCCTCTTGCTCCTCATAAAGGACTAGGACCTCACGACCGCAAGAGTACCTTAAGCATTCTTGCTCAATGTTTTCCCCATGGTCGCAATCCCACGGGCTACTCACATCAAGTGAAGACAAGTGTTATGTCTACCAAGGTTTTGTGTCCTTGATAGCCTTGAGATTATAGTGAGTTGGAATCACTCGCCACCAAGGAAAATGATGACAAGGTTGTCCCCACTTGGGTTGTTCCTCTTGATTGCTCAAGAGCAGGCCCGCTAAAGGATTCTAACAACTAAACAAAAGTGGATGAACTCATGAGGTTCAAGGTTTTTGGTTCACCACAAGGGTGAAGAGCATACTCCCCTATCTCAAGAACTTCTCCCAAACACACCAAGAAAAGTTCATTTACCCTCTTGTTTTCAAAATTCAAAGATGGGTCAAGATTTTTTGGTTCACCAAAATGGTGAAGAGCATACTTCTCCTACCACCCAAGAATTCCTACAACAAGATCTTAAGTGCCTAACAAATGAAACAACTAGTTTTTGCCACACTTAAAAGAAAAGAAAATAAACAAGCAAGATTTTTTTTTGTTTTTATGCTTGGGCAGCCCTGCAAAAACTGTTAGTAGCCCTCTTTGAATTGCGATTTTGGCAAACTTCTTTAAGCAAAGGCACCTACAACCACAACTAGTTAGGCTCACAAGGTTAGCAAAATCCAAAATCTAAATGAAAATAATTGCAAGAAACTGATTTACCTAAGCTAAAAGATGCAGGTTAGACCTATCTAAATACAGTAAAGAAAACCAGCAAACTAAATATGATCAGATTCGGATGATAAAACTTGAACTGCAGGTCTCTGTCAGATCAGGAGATATACTTTGAACTTCACCAGTATCGCGTGATATAGTTTTCTATACTTGTGCGATATACCTCGGTTCAGGCGATATACTTTTCTATACGTGGGCGATACTTCTCACGACACCAGGCGATATACCTTAATACTACCAAGTGATTCTTCTCTGGGGTGAAGTGTCGCACTGGTATAGTAAGGTATATCGCACAATATACTTGAAAAGTATCGCGCGATATACTGAGAAAAAAGGCCAGAGACTGCAAATTTTTTGAAAAATAATCCAAAAAATGATGAAAATGCAAGAAATTAAAGGACAAAGCCTATCTACTCTGCCCCACGGTGGGCACCAGAAATGTACACACTAAAATGGTGCACTTCTATGAACCATTACATGAAAGGTTTCTCAAGAATGAGGCCTCACAAAGCGGCTCATAGCTCTCTATGCATGGAGTTGGAAGATTATAGATTTGCTCTCAGCTAGAGCTATTGAGCTTGTGACCTTGCTAGTCAACCATACAATGAGAGATTCACAATGAAGACAAGGGCAAGAGTGCCAATATCTTCAATGAAATCAAAGTATGTAATGCAATGCAAATCTAAATGAGAATGCAAACTATTCTATGGAAATGAAAGTACAAATTAAGCTATTGAAAGGAAATACAAAAGGTTACAACCTTCCTAATTAAGCTATGTGAAGTTATGCTATTGCATGAAAGGAAATCTAAGCTATGAAAGTCATGAAAAATGAAACTACTTATGCAAGAATGTAAACTAAACTATGAAGCAAATGAAGAAATCTAAAGTAGGATGCAACAATGATCTCTAAATAGCTTCAAAGTCTTCAAGGATTCCTGCAGCATAAAGTTAGCATAAAAACATGATATGTGCAAATGAAGGAGAGAGCTTTCCTTTTATAAGAAATGCAAAGGAATGGACCATTGAGATTAAGAGGCAAAAAGTCTTAATCGGCGGTGGAGCTTGAAAGAGGAGCGATCCGTGTGCACAAGTATCCTCCAATAGGAATTGACTTTGTGTTCATGTGAGACAAAAGTGCTTTTTTTTCCTTTTTTTAAAATAGGAATAATGTTTTATTTGTGCAACTTAGGATAAGAGGAAAAGTGGGGCTTTTTATTTAATCAAAAGAGGAGGAAATATTCCTTTTAATTAAATAAAGACTTAGGATAAGTGGTTAGCCCATAGGATAAAAATCCAATATATGATCAAAATGAAGACTTGATCAAGAAATTGATAATGTTGAAAATATTGATTATTGATAAAACTGATTCAAGATTGATAAATTGAATAAATGGGGCCCAAAGTCTAGGCGACCATTTTTGGGTGCATACAATAGTCTCTTGTTCTCATATATGGTCTTGAGATTACTTTTCTAGTTCTTAGTCATCCCATGCACGTAGAAAATCATCCTTTCTCTCTATTTAGCCTTGGATATTACATTTCTAAATTACATTTCATAATCAACCCCACACTTATCATTCAATGAAGGATTACTACATCCACCTAGAATTCTTCTCCTCGAGGACTAGTGGATCATTTTCCTTCAAATGTTATAAGGTCAAGGTGAATGAGTGTGAGATAGATTCCTTGTTTGCATGCATAAACTTGTGAATCCTATTACAGTTTTATTTACCTTCAAAAACCTTTCACTATAGTATGTATGTATGTATGTATTAATTTATGTATGCACACAGACACACAGACACACACACAGACACACACACACACATATGTATGTATTATTTCACACACTTTAGTAAGTTTATGGCACTAAGTGATAAATTATACAAAAACATAAAAAATAAATAACATCGGGTTGGAAAACAAAAAATATTAGATAAACTAAGAAATATAATGAGACAATAGAATTATAAGGCATGTAATCTTACAAAACCACTAAGCTAGAGGATCATACACATAAATTTGGAAAAATAAATTTAACATACATAATTAAACATAAAATAGATAAATTTTTATACAAATAATCATTTTAAGAGATAATGTAAATTGATGCACATGAAGAAGAAGAAAAACAATCAATATGAATATGAATAAGTAGAATTTGATGATTTTACCTTAAGGCCCCCCCCACACACAAACTCATCCTAATTTTAGTCTTCATTCTCATAGCATGTTTTAAGGATCATTTTAGCTCGGCCTTTTTCCTTTCACCAAATTGCAAATTTTTTTCTAACTTTTTGATTATTCTCACTAACTTTGGAGTACTTGTCAAAATTTGAGAATTTTCTCTAGCATGCCAATTTGGTGCATATATCCATATGTAATTCACTAGTAACCTAGCTAAGTTTTCTCTTTCTCTCAACTACTATTAGTTGAATACACCTCATTTATTATATTGTTTTAGTAAGGTACTCGTTGCTAGATTTTTATTGAAAATTTCATGTGCACATTGTGTTGGTATTACTATTTTAAAAATCTCTCATTATTTCATTGGATAATATTGCAATAATATCTTAATTATATTTCTTTTATATTTCCCTTGGCATATCCCTAGGACCATCATCTTCTTTTGATCAATCTTAGGGTATTAAGTTTATAGATAAGAGACCAATTTATTATAGATCTATTTACTTTGCTATTGATCTTTAGAGTCCTAGATCTATACATTTAAACTAAGTGTACATACTCTCTAATCTCCATTCTCTATTCGACTATTTGGTGGAAGACAAAAGGGCAAAAATAGGGGCTTTACCATTCTTGCCAAGCTCCCAAGTTGACCCAAATATGCAATCCCAAATATTTTTTCTTGTTCTAATTAAAAGTCTCAATCATTCAAATGCATGGAGACTTTCTAGCATGTCTTCAATTTCTTAGTATTATTTTTTTGATTTTGTTAGTTTAGATTCTTATTTAGCATTTTTATGTGTTTTATTATTTTTCTATTTGTTGTTGTTGTTCTTGTTTCCTTTTGTGAGAAATATAACATGGAATATTTAAAATTTAAATATTTTTTAGATTGATAATGTATAAAAATTATATTAATATGTATCTAGGAGGACAATGTATGATTGGGATGACAAACACATCGTGCTAGTATTTAATATTGTGGATCACTTAGCTTGTTTATGAGGTATATTTTGAATTCCTCTTCTTTTTAATGAATTTATATTTTAGATATGCTTATTAGGCTCTAGTAAAGTGTATTTTTATGACCTAAATAAATTGACCAAGAAATTAAAGTAATTTTTATTTTTATTTTATTCTAATAACCTTTTTTCTTTGTAGAGATGAAAATATGAGTTATTTTCATTCTCTGTAAGGATATCATAAAATTTGTTCATGAGATGAGAAACATGTTGGACTCTATAATGTTTACTTGTACTAGTCAATGCATTTTCCAAATTTCATTTGGAGAAATTGAAAGGTTTTAAAAATGGGATTGAAAGGTTTTAACTATGTGTACAAATAAAAATTTGTAGATAACTTTATTCATTTGATCACTTTTCTTTCAAAAGTTGTTGAATCAAAGCTTGAAAACAATATGAAGACTATTGTAAACAATTATCCTAAAAAGATTCACTCTATATTAGTTTTCAAACAAAAACCTGAAATACCTTGAAAAGAAGACCAAAAGTGAAACCTAAACTCATATTTTTAACATGTGCTGAAGTAATTTTCAATAAATTTGGTGAAAAATATTGCATATTGTTGCAACACATGTGAATAAGTTATGACTTAAACTCATGACTTACATTTTATTAAGACACGTGTGAGACATACCATGATCAATGTCTGACTATTATTATTTACTAATAAGCAAAGAATAGTTTGAAAAAGAAATATGGGGAGAGTGGAGCTCGGCATTTAAAGTTTAGAATATTTGTGGTCATGGGTTCGAGCCCCACGGTGGGCGAGGAAATAACGCTTGGGTTGGGTTGAGTATTTTATCATTTTGCTCTGCCGAGGCCAGACCTGTATTGTGATGAAATTAAACATTACATGGGTAATGATTAGAGTTTCAGCTCTTCATCGGATTAAAAATGATATATATATTTCTGCACACTTATTTTTAGCTTATAGTATTGAACTGTTCTGAGTTTACCACTTATTTTGGGGAAAAATGCCAAATTTTTGGCACATTTGAAGTTTAATTTTTAATTTAAAAATAATGTCGTCTTTTAAAATATGATTTGTGTTTGTTTAAAATTGTTTGGACTTTTATTACTTGTTCAAGTATATTTATATTTTTAACTTAATTTTTTTCAATCATTTGAAATATGAAATCATGATTTGTTCTTTAGTTTATAGCATAATCTTAAACTTAAGTTTCCATCACTTGTACACACTCTTGTATCTTATCTTTGATCTTTTAACCTAGGTTGGCCACTTATTGTAGCTTCTAAGGCGAATAAAATAAATAATATATATTAGGGAAGGAGCAAAACAACATACCGACAAACACACATCCTAGGGCATCAAACACATGCTCGACCCACAAACTTAAAACAACCTCTTATGTATCTCAATTTCTATATTCACTACTACAATCGCAACTGTCACACTTCATCTACAAATTGCTAAATCAACCATAGAATTTGATTGATGTAGATCTCATGCATAGCCATTAGGCACATGTTTCCCCTTCAATTAAAGGTCACATTTTAATTTTGATAGTTGTAAAGAATCTAAGCACATGCAAATAATGCTAATGTGCTATATGACACTAATGTGCTTAGTCTAATCCCAAACAATTGAACCAAGTATAAAGTGCTTTCAAAGGAAGATTATAAGGAAAATGAAAGTTATAATGCATCAGGGGAGGAGCACAAGAACAAGTTGAGACACATGTATCCTAGAGAGTCATGGACATATCTAACTTACAAAACCTACAACCTCCTCCAATAGAATTCCATATATTTATCCATTATTGCATACATCACTTCTCTCACATGCACATAAATTCACAAACTCAAACAATTCATCTACAAATAGTTAAATCAAATCTAGAGTTTAATTGAATTAGATCTCATAAAAAAACCACCAAGAACCCCTTTCCCCTTCAATTGTTTTTCACATTTTAGTGTTTAATAGTTGCAAAGAATGTGGACACATGCGAAAGGATGCCATGTGCTATATAGGACATAGATGCATAAGGAGGACATGACTACGCCAAGATAAACATGACCACAAACACTTACGCCCCTATATAGATTTCTTAGAAACATAAATTCTCAAACATTATTGTGATGTCTTCCCAATATGGTGCATCTACTTCAACTAACAAAATAGACAAGCTCATTCTTTCCCTATATATATATATATATATATATATATATATATATATATATATATATATATATATATATATATATATATATATATATATATATATATATATATATATATATATATATATATATATATATATATATATATATATATATATATAATTTCTAACTTAAATGAATTAGGATAAATCTCATCTATTTTTAAATTATTTATTCTTCTAAAATAAAATAATAAATATTTCATTTGTCATTGCTATAGATTTTATCTATATTAAAGGTAAGCTGCATATTAGTTAGAAGTGGATAAGTACATTAAGTAGCACAAACTCTATTTTTTTATCTACTCTTTGGCATACTAGCCAATCGTTTATGTCACAGGTTACTATGCTATGTCTAAATTTTAATGTACACATTTTTATACTAGCCTAACATAAGTTTGATGGATCAAAACCTCATGCTAACTTGTTTTTAACACTATGCATGCAATTCAAGTGATTGAAATAGACACACTGCCTCTTTCCTTCATTGGGGAATTGCTAGAAATTGTTGGAAATTTTATCCAATTTCTAATCGAGTAGAGGTATTGGTGAGATTCAAACTTCAAATATACATAATGAAAATATGTGATTGTATGAAAATCTCTTAATTTAAGTTGTCTCAATATGGAAAATCATGGAGATATTCATCTTTTTTGTTATGTCAAAAATCACTACTTGACATGTTTAATAAACCTATCTTAGATGAACATAGGACATCATGGAAACTAACATTACTTCACCATAATATAACAACAATAAATAAACATAAATCAACAACATAAGAAGAACATCTCACCACATATGATTTACATAAAGATACCCTTCCGGGAAAAAGAAGTCCACCAAAAAGAGAGGCCTATGCTTGTATTATCTCCATGAAATAGAGATTACATACAATCCATCTTCCTCCTCCTCTTCACCTTCAATCCAACAACACTTGTGTACAAAAATGAACTCCCATAATGTCTCCATATTAATCCCTCAATATATAGGTTTATGGAGGTCCAAAATACCACTGTAGAACATTACCATAGGTCAAAAAAAGGTTCCAAATACCATGGTAAAAATCCATCTAACCCACCATCTTGGAATCATGCATGTAGCTTAAAATAACCACTTACAAATGCTCTTATAACTATCATAAGACATCTCACCAAACTAGACCAATATAGTAGTTGTTGACAGTCATAAATGACCTCTTAATAATTCTAGATAACCTAAATGACATTATCTATAATTGTCATACATGCAATTAGATACATTACACATGTCCAACAACTTGAAGATAGAAGATTCAAAATGGGACACCCAACTATTTTGTCCTTTCCCAAAGTCCAATGAAGGTAACTTTGTCTTTACTTGAGATTGTTTCAAAATGTTGGTGAATCAATTTCATCCCTTGTGGATAAATTAAAAATGACATTAGGAGAACAAATAAATAAAGGATTTACAAGGTTGATGTCACCTAAATCCTAACATCCATATCACTTTTGTATTTCTAAATTAAATAAATCCTTTGGCATCTCATCTTCTCTATTTTCTATCATTTAAAATATTAAATAAAGTATTAAATTTTCATCATTATCATTCTCATACATATTTGAGATACTAAAGGGTTACATAGTAGTTAGACGTAGATATGTACACTGATTAGTGCAAACTGCAGATAAGTACACTAATTAGTGCAAACTCTATTTTTTAACCCACATTTTGGTATACAAGCTTATCTTCTAACTTTCAACATCTCTATGATAAGTCTAAAATTAGTTGATATTTAAGAGTTGAGAGCGCGCTTCAATTTACCACCCTTTAAGTTGGACTATCAACTTATCTAGGCCCTCTTCTACATTAGGCTCAACTTTTAATTCACCATAGTTAAACTTTAATATTATTATATCCTTTTTTGAATCAAATTAGTTCCTTGCTACTTATTTGTATGTGAGTTAGTCATGATATAACTTTAGCTTTCACTTTCAATGAATCCTGTTTTAAATTGGACTATCAACTTCTTTAGACCCCTCCCACTTTTATACATATTTAGATATAATACCATTATCCATATTATCTAAAAATAATTTTTATGTAAACTATGCGCAAAGATTTCTACTATACCCAATTTTTAGCTTAGTTTTTTAATTAAAAAAAAATACATTCAAACTTAACATTTATTGGTACTAGTGTTGGCATTTGTGTCATCATTTCCTTTCTACTCTCTTACTTAATTTCAACAACTCTCTCTCTCTCTCTCTCTCTATATATATATATATATATATATATATATATATATATATATATATATACATACTTACAATAAAAAATAAAAAATATATATTTTTATATCTTACTATATATATATATCTTACATTTTGGTGAACCCGCGATAGACAACTCCTTTTTGGTGTTAGATCTTTTGTTTTCTTGCATCAAGATTAGGTATCTTTTATGCTCTTGCATTTTAACATTTAAAATACAAAAAAATCCATATATTTTACAAAATCCAAAAATATTTCTTGTATTTCATTTACTATGAAGATCTTTAAGATGCTTTGGTGTGTGGTTATTTTCTTTATTATCCTCCTTTTAGCATCTCTTTATTATACTTATGATGTTTATGAGAGTATCATTCACTTCATTATGTTGGTTACTCTTCATTTTTCACTTGCCTATGCTATTATGAGATTGACCAATACTAGTCTTCCTACTTTCAAGGCTTTCATTAAAGATTTATGTGGAGGACTTATTACTCTTTTGGCTTATGTGAAGAATTTGGTAGATGATATACCATCTCCTAATATTCCTAATCCTAATCCTATACTTCCTAATCTTCCTAATCCTAATCTGATTCCTAACATACCTAATATGCCTAATTCTCCATCTGCTATCCCTAGTTCTTCCCATACTCATGATGGGATTCAATCTATAATTCATGATGTAGATGTGCAAGAATTCTTGGATTTACCTTCCCTTTCTTATCCAATCCAAAAAGATATTAAAGGGAAGAGAAAAGAAACTTCTTCTAAACCTATTATTCCACCTTATACAACTTTTACTCATGAACACAATAAACAATCACCTCCTGTAGAAGCTTTACATGATATATACACTACATGATATAATATGATAATTAAGCAAGGTTATATAGGTTTAGGGCTTGGTGTTAATGAGCATGGTATCAAATATCTAGTTCACATACCCCCTAAATTGGATATGCATGGTGTGGGTTGTTCACAATCTCAATCCAAGGTGGTTGATGTTAATCACCGTCCTCCTCTTCATGATCTACTCCCTACACCTACCTTTGAAAACCTCAATATTTGTTAAGAGGTGGCCAAGAAGGTGTATGTTGAGCTAATGGATTCTAAGAAAGAAACATTTAGACCTATGTCAATAGATGCTCTATACAAGTACACATGTCCTTTTCATTATCACAATACACATTTACTTGCTGATTGTGTGCATTTCAAGCTATATGTTAGAGAAAGAGCTACTTTAGGAATTATATCTCACTCTCGTGCAGTTTTACAATTCCTTCATAATTTTGATATAGGGGATACCCCTCACTCTGATATAGTATAATATAGATCTCTTCTCCTCTTGTGTTTGGACTGCGGGGCAAGAGGTGTATTTTCATCCAGTCTCCTAAGATCCATTAAGCTTTTAGCATATATTTTGTCTTAAGTTTAATCAGCATTCTTTCTATCCTATCTCTCTATGGTTTAATATTATGTTTATAATCATCCATAGATTCTATTCAAGATAGCTTTCCTAAGGCATTTGTTTTGCAAAGGTATCCCTTGTCTTCATCCCTGGGGGGAAAGGTTCTTTCTTCTGTCTCTTTATCTAGGGATATGCTTTCCTTAACTTAGTGGCATTTATTTATATTGTAATATTATTTGATTATACTGACTAAGGTTTTAACTATGGATACCATGTTATATGAGAGGTTATTTCCCTAGGTCATCACCTCTTCTTTATTTTGCAATTGATATTCTTTATAAACTCTTACCCTTGCTTTGGTGTTAGAGTTGCTTCCCTCATTCCAAAGATTCCTCTCCCTCTTGTTTGCAGGGGGTTTGATGATTGAATCTTTGTTCTCACTTGGCGTATCTTAGAAAGATGATATTTTATCTAAAGCACTCCTCTATAGTGGGGGTCTTGTTGATAAGATCTCTTTCTCTTTGAGGATCCTTTTTCTATAAGTGACATATCCTTTTCATGATTATCTATGCTCTTGGATGTAGGGGTCAATACCCTTTGCTAGGAATATAGTGTCTATTATTGTTAAACAGGGTATCTCCTTACGTTGTGAAGTAGGTATCCTCTTTCTCTTCCTTATCATGTCTAGTAGACAACCATGATAAGGAGGGGGGCATATATAGGGTCTCCCTTGTACTATAACTTTTCATTTATATGCTAAATCCTCTGAAGGTAACACACATAAGTTGCTAAATCCTGAAGAGACACACATTTTTCAATTTTTAATATGCTAAATCCTCTAAAGGTAATGCACATAAGTTGCTAAATCCTGAAGAGACACACATTTTTCAATTTTCAATATGTTAAATCCTCTGAAGGTAACACACATAAGTTGCTAAATCTTGAAGAGACACACATTTTTTAATTTTCAATATGCTAAATCCTCTGAAGGTAACACACATAAGCTGCTAAATCCTGAAGAGACATGCATTTTTCAATTTTCAATATGCTAAATCCTCTAAAGGTAACACACATAAGTTGCTAAATCCTAAAGAGACACACATTTCAATATGCTAAATCCACAGAAGGTAACACACATAAGTTTCTAAATCCTGAAGGGACATGCATTTTATATTCATAGTGATACAAGAAGGTGGATCTATGAGTATTCCAAAATTCATGAGAAGACATATTACAATTGCAAGGAATAGTTTTTGGGTGAACTATCAGGTTTTGCTACGTGTTGGGCTCTCCCTCCTCGGTGATTCATGGTAAGGTGGACATCTTACTGGGTGAGGTAATCACTTTCTCTTTTCTCTCTTTTTTCTTTCATGCTAGTAGGAATGGATCATGAAACTATGTTATTTATAGTGTTTCTCATGTCTTTCTTATGTAATCATTTATGCTTTTATGATATTTTTCCAAATATGATATTAGTATAGGAAACATTTTCTTAGCAAGGTTTCCTTTGCTAGTTGATTTGGGTTTGTTTTAGTACTAACTCCTCTTTTTGTTTGTTTTCGCACTGTCATGTGTGTATGTTGAGTTAGGGTCCTTAGCTTGGGGGCTTGTGTCCCTAACTAAGTGTTATTCTATCTCGTTGTGAATCCACTTGAATCTTTCTTCTCCTTTACTGCGAGCATGTTCGATTTCCATACTCTCGCTAAAGTGGGGGCTTAATGTATCATCTTAAAATGGAAGCACTTCCATGTTAAGAGTGTTTATCCATACTTAGGGGGTGTTTCATCATGTTCTCCCCTATTTTCTTCCCCCTTCCCATATTCTATGCCTCTTTAGGGCTTTGTCTGGGCCTCCTCGGGCACTATTTTCCTCTCCCAACTCATTTTCTAGGGGTCCTAAACCCCTAGGTCAAGGTCAACCTTGACCTTGACCTAGGTTCCCCTTGACCTAGGTTACCCTTTTCATTGGAAAGTTTTTCAGATGCGAGGAGAAGTTCAAAAGTTTTTTTTCCCGCTTTCAGGTCGATTGTTTCGGCCTTCGAAACGGTAAAACCTCAAATTATATTTAATATGGGTCCATTTATAGGGGTTTGCACTTAATGGGAATTTATTTTCTATATGTCAGCCTCTCTAGAAGTTTATGCCCTAGATTTGTATAAAAGGAAGCCTTCCTCCCTCATTTTCTCCATCTCATCTACAATCCACAAGTTATGCAATCTATCCATGATCATTTGATTTCAAGTTTTCCTTCAAGCATCATCTAGCATCTATTGTCAAGCATTCTAGCCTTCATCTACATTCAAGCATTCAAGTTCTCCATTGAAGATCAAGGATTAAAGCTTTCAAGCCTTTGAAGAGATTTGGCTCAAGCATTCAAGATTCAGCATTCAAACCTTAGATCTATCCACCATGGTGGTGTGATCTTCCTTCAAGATCCTTTTTTCATCTTCAAGATCTATTCATTCTCCTTTCAAGGTGGATTCCAAGCATAAAATCATGGAGGTTTTGATTTACATTTGTTAGTGTTAAGTCCAAGCTTACATATCAACATACTTGTTTACATTTCAAATACAATTGCATATTTTTTGAGTATCATAGCTTAATTTTTAGATCTACTTCTACTACTTGCTAGCACTCTTTATTTCAATTTCATTTTAAAGGTTGATTCTAAACTGGGGTTTGACCAAGGTAAACCCCTCATCCAAACAACAAAACCCTTTTTCTTGCAAGTCCAGGTGTGGGACAATGAATATCAGTGCAGATTTGAGTACCCTTTTTAGAAAACTTTCAGGATCTACGAACATAATTTTTGTTAGAGTAGTGCAGGTCAAGGTTGACTTTTTGGGGTAAGATTGTACCTCGGGGTAAGATCTTACCCCGACTCTGGGTCAAGGTCAACCTTCTTCAGAAAGACAAAATGTTTTTGGGTTTTCTTTGTTTCTGCATTTCCAGGTGAGATCCAGTTGCAGAATTCTCCGAAATTGAGCACAGACATCAGAAAACAACATTTTCCAGATCTTTCATACTTGAGGTTAGTATTTGTTTTCAATTCAATTAAGATTTCAATACATACTTTTCATAACAAAATATAAGGTTTTCTCCTTCATTCATATTCTCCATAGATTATTTCTTTTGTGCATTAACCTTTGGGTTGATCAATTTGGATCTCTCCTTGGATTTAGAGGTGGATCTTGTATTTCCCATTCACATCAACAAACACACACAACCATTCATATATATACATACATACATACATACATACATACATACATATATATATATATATATATATATATATATATATGTATATATATATATATATGTATATATATATATATAGTATATATATATATATATGTATATATATGTATATATATATATATATATATATATATATATATATATATATATATATATATATACATGTATATATATATATAGATATATATATATATATATATATATACATATATATATATGTATATATATATATATATATGTATATATATATATGTATATGTATATATATATATGTATGTATGTATGTATGTATGTATGTATGTATCTCTCTCTCTCTCTCTCTCTCTCTCTCTCTTTCATTGTTTATACAAGATCTGGAGCTAAATAGAAATGAAGCTCAAAAAGAGATTAAGTTTTTAATTGCTAGTTTTTATCCTATTTCACATTCAACTACCACTTATGGATCACAAGTTAAAGTTGTCAATCAAAAGCTGAAGACATTACAAATAAAACAAGATAAGAGGATCACTACTTTACTAGAGCTCCACACTTATTTATGTTGGCAAGTGGTGTTTTGGGGCACTAGGGATCACTTGAGGGTTTTCATTCATGGAAACACTTATGCCGTAGTGATCGCATGCAGACAATTTTGCTACTGGAGTTACAATCATAAAAATGACTAAGTCCAAAATCAGGGTAACATGGTATAGTGTTACAATTTTGGTTAGTGATGGAAATGTATGAGGTATTATGGCCAAAAAAGTTAGTAGAAGGAATTTTGGGATATGTATATGCTTCAATTAAGAGCACATGAGTTTTGGTGATCAGATCAATAAGATTCAATGATCTGAAGGTATGCAAAGACAAAGAATTAGTATAACAAGGCATATGAGCAGTTGCGAAGATTAAGGCAAGGTTAGTGGATATGGTAACATTCTAAGTCAGGTGAATGAAGTATATTGATGACACTTGGGTAATATAAGATCTCCAACTCCATAATTATCATTTACATAATTAATTATTATGATTTGTATGGTATTTGTGAAGCCGACTGGATGGCAGATTTTGAATAAGTATAGAATGATTTTGTGCAAGAAAAAAAAAAGATATGTGAGATATGATGATGAAGAAAGGCTGTGAATCTGAGAGTAGATAGTAGATGCAAGATCTTTATTTGATAGAGCTATAAATGGAATTATCTAAGCAAGGAAGTACTTGTATTGTTCACATTTTGGAGAACTCTTCAAGATAATTTTTGATTGTAAGAGCAGTTTGCTCACCGCCTTTAACTAGCTGTTTTGTATACCCCTAACATGGTTTTGTATTCCTCTAACAAGGAAATGTACTATGTAATAATCATCTCCTAACAGGTCTAGATCTCCTAACATGGATATAATATTTTAGTGCATAGTTGTGGGTACCATCCCCATCGGGGCTTTCCCTTGGCTAGGTTTTCCTTGAGAACAAATCATGATGTCATGAGTTATGTGTTGTGGTTATATGTTCTTTTCATTTTAGCATTATTATGGTTCATTTATAATTGGTTGAAGTTTAAATTAAAGCACAGTAATACTGATTCATCCCCCCTCTCAGTATTACCTAATCCTAACAATTTGATTCCTACAGTTGATGTAATGAAAAAAAATGTTAGAGATTTAGAGGTAATATTTGGGTCACCAGACATGACTACACTCAAATCTATGGAGGAGTTTACTTCTATATTACATGGATAGATTCTTGCCACAGTGCACTTGTAGAAATCATGGGAGAGTTCTTTAGAGACATCCAAAACAAATTTTAGAAGTGTTTTTGAACAATTAAGATTGACCTAAGATGATTTCATTTTTTGAATTTCATTTTTGTACCTTTTGTTGATTGGAAAGATTAGGTACTAAGGGGTGTTGGATATTGCTAATGCATAGGGAGGTGATTGAGACATTTAATATGTTTAATCACTATGTTACCGAATGGGCACTCATACTGTTGTCATTTGCATTTTGTCACTGATGTCAACATATGTTTTTGTGAGGGAATCAGACTGGTAATCACAGTGTACAAATACTGTACAGATGTTTCAGATGCTGCGAAGATAGATGAGAGTTCAGGAGGATGTTGTGATCTTATATACATTGAACATAATTCAAATTAGAGAAGGTACAAGTAAGACTCCCTATAAATTATGGTTTGATCATACTCCTACTGTAAAATATTTTAGAATATTTGGTAGTAAGTGTTATATCAAGAGAGATGATGAGATAGGGAAGTTTGATGCTAGAAGTGATGAAGGAATCTTCCTTGGTTACTCTTTTAAAAGAAAGACTTACAAATTTTTCAATCTGAGATTGAGGAAGATGATTGAAAGTAAAAATGTAAGAATAGATGAGAAGTTTCAGATACAAGAAAGAATGTATGACAATAATCAGATTACAAAGATAAAAGAAACTACTACTGCTAAAAAAGGAGAAGAACTTGTTGAGGAAGAAAGTGAAAAAGAGGCTTGTGATGCTAGCACAAGTAAGGCTACTGAGACTCCTAAAACACCAAGGTATGTAAAAAATAACCATCTTGAAAATCAAATTATTGGCAATTCCAGTCAGGGAGTGCTAACTAGATCAAAAGTTGATTGTAAGAGCAGTTTGCTCACTGCCTTTAACTAGCTATTTTGTATACCCCTAAGATGGTTTTGTATTCCTATAACAAGGAAATGTACTATGTAATAATCATCTCCTAACAGGGCTAGATCTTCTAACATGGATATAATATTTTAGTGCATAGTTGTGGGTACCATCCCCACCGAGGCTTTCCCTTGGCTAGGGTTTCCTTGAGAAAAAATCATGATGTCATGAGTTATGTGTTGTGCTTATATGTTCTTTTTTATTTTAGCATTATTATGGTTCATTTATAATTGGTTGAAGTTTAAATTAAAGCACAGTAATACTGATTTATCCCCCCTCTCAGTATTACCTAATCCTAACAATTTGATTCCTACAGTTGATGTAATGCAAAAAAATGTTAGAGATTTAGAGGTAATACTTGGGTCACCAGACATGAGTACACTCAAATCTATGGAGGAGTTTGCTTCTATATTACATGGATAGATTCTTGCCATAGTGCACTTGTAGAAGTCATGGGAGAGTTCTTTAGAGACATCCAAAAAAAATTTTAGAATTGTTTTTGAACAATTGTGATTGACCTAAGATGATTTCATTTTTTGAGTTTCATTTTTGTACCTTTTGTTGATTGGAAAGATTAGGTACTAAGGGGTGTTGGATATTGCTAATGCATAGGGAAGTGATTGAGACATTTAATATGTTTAATCACTACATTACTGAATGGGCACTCATACTATTGTCATTTTCATTTTTTCATTGATGTCAACATATGTTTCTATGAGGGAATTAGACTGGTAATCACAGTGTACAGATACTGTACAGATGTTTCAGATGCTACAAAGACAGATGAGAGTTTAGGAGGATGTTGTGATCTTATATACATTGAACATAATTCAAATTAGAGAAGGTACAAGTAAGACTCCCTATGAATTATGGTTTGATCATACTCCTATAAAATATTTCAGAATATTTGGTAGTAAGTGTTATATCAAGAGAGATGATGAGATAGGGAAGTTTGATGCTAGAAGTGATGAAGGAATCTTCCTTGGTTACTCTTTTAAAAGAAATACTTACAAATGTTTCAATTTGAGATTGAGGAAGATGATTGAAAGTAAACATGTAAGAATAGATGAGAAGTTTCAGATACAAGAAAGAATGTATGACAGTAATCAGATTACAAAGATAAAAGAAACTACTACTACTGAAAAAGGAGAAGAACTTGTTGAGGAAGAAAGTATAAAAGAGGCTTGTGATGCTAGCATAAGTAAGGCTACTAAGACTCCTAAAACACCAAGGTATGTAAAAAATAACCATCCTAAAAATCAAATTATTGGCAATTCTAGTCAGGGAGTGCTAACTAGATCAAAAGTTAGAGAAGAAATTTATTTGATTTCTCAAGTTGAACCAAAAAATACTGATGAAGCATTTAAAGATGAATCTTGGATAAATGGTATGAAAGAAGAGTTAGATCAAATGAAGAAGAATAATACTTGGGAACTGGTTCCTAGACCTAAAAATAAAAGTGTAATTGGAACAAAATAGGTTTTTAGAAACAAAATGGATGAAGAAGAAACTGTTGAAAGGAACAAAGCAAGAATAGTGTGTAAGGGATACTCACAACAAGAAGGCATAGACTTTGAAAAAACATTTTCTCCTGTTGTTAAAATAGAGGCAATAAGATTGTTATTATCATATGCTACACATAAAAACTTCAAAGTGTATCAGATGGATGTAAAATTTGCATTTTTGAATGGAGATCTTGAAGAAGAAGTCTATATAGAACAACCAAATGGATTTCCTCTATGCGAAGATAAAGACATGGTGTGAAAATTAAAGAAAGCTCTGTATGGGCTGAAGCAAGCTCCTAGGGGTTGGTATGCAAGGTTAGACAAGTATCTACTTGGGCTTGGATTCAGAAAAGGTAATGCAGACAGTAATTTGTATTTAAGAACTAGTGAAGATGGAATTATGATAATAGAAGTCTTCGTATATTATCTTTGGAGGTAATGATGATCTATGTAAGAAATTCGCTAAAGAAATGGAAAGTGAATTTGAGATGTCCATGATAGGTGAAATGAAATTCTTTCTTGGATTGCAAATAACTTAGAATGAGAAGGGTATTTTCATTTCTCAGACCAAGTATCTCAAAGAATTGCTTAAGAAATTTGGAATGGAAGATTGTAAACTAGTAGGAACACCTATGGTGACTGGTAACAAGCTAACAATTGATGATGAATCAAAGTGCATTTTTCAGACTTTGTATAGATCAATGGTTGGAGGACTAAAATATTTGACCCACACTAGACCATATATTGCTAATGCTGTTGGAATTGTGGCTAGATATCAAGAAGAACCCAAAGAATCACATCTAGCTGCTGTGAAAAGGATACTGAGGTATCTAAGAGGAACCATAGTCTATGGCTTATGGTATGACATAAATGATAGCTTTGAACTTCATGCTTATACTAATACTGATTGGGAAGGAAATATTGATGATAGAAAAAGTACTAGTGGTGGTGCATTTTTCCTTGGGAAAAAGTTGGTTTCTTGGCTATGTAAGAAACAAGATTGTATAGCACAATCTTCTGCTGAATTAGAGTATATTGCTGCTACTACAAATTGCACTCAGATTGTTTGGATGAAACAAATTTTGATAGACATTAGAATACATTTTGATGAGCTTGTGGTTATCCATTATGATAACACCAGTACAGTGAATATGTCAAAGAATCTGGTGATGCAATCCAAAACTAAACATATTGCTATCAAGTATCACTTCTTGAGAGACAAGGTGCTAGAAAAGGAAATAAAACTAGAATATATCAATACAAAAGAGTAGATTGTAGACATCTTCACAAAGCCACTATTGAAAGATACCTTTGAATATCTCAGAGGTATGCTGGGGGTTTAGGCCCCTCCTAGTTAGAATTAAATGATGCAGAGATGCATCAGTTGAGGGGTTTTTAGAGCCTTATCATAATCTGGACTAGATAAAGGGATCTACTCCTCAGGGGGAGTGATCATGGAAGAGAGATGTTGAAAATTAGTTGATAGCTCATGGCACCCTTTTCCATTATTGTCAAAGGGGGAGTGTTGCTATGAGAAGATCCCTATTGTATGGGGAGATTGGTTGGTTGTAAGACTTTGGATTGATATAACGTTGGGATAAGATTTTCCCATATGTTGACATCAATGCCAAAGGGGGAGATTGTTGGATTTTTCTAATGCATGGGGAGGTGATTGAGACATTTAATATGTTTAATCACTATGTTAATAAATGGGCACTCATACTATTGTCATTTATGTTTTGTCACTGATGTCAACATATGTTTTTGTGAGGGAATCAAACTGATAATCACAGTGTACGGGCACTGTACGGATGTTTCAGATGCTACGAAGATAGATGAGAGTTCAAGAGGATGTTGTGATCTTATATCCAAGATTGCGTCATGTAATGTTTCAGATTGGATGAGTTACAGATGTTTTGGTGAATACTGGTCACTAATTGTGATAGTGAGAAATGATAGAGTTAGTCTTTGAGTTTTGTGTATAGCTTTTCGGTGAGGCAAAATTAGTGCATGAAAACTTCAAAGTTGAAAGATAGAGTATTGAGGAATTTTCTATGAATTGCACAAGGTACATAATGCAGGATGATGTCAGCTATGGCGTGCACTCTGGAAGGTGATCTATTTGGAAGCTGACTACAGAGATGTAGCATGTATGATGGATGACGAACTTGAATTAAGGATGTCAGTCCTTAATTTTTGTAATGTAATCATTGAAGATATGTCCTAGATACTGTGTGTATCTTAGCAAAGATTTATGTAATTTTTTGTAATTAAGAAATCCTTATGGGCTGACTTGTTTATAAGAATTGTAATAAGGTATAAATGAAAGGTCTTTTCTTTGGAAAAGAGAGGTATGAGAAGAAGATGATATAGAGAGGTTGTGAAAGCTGTGAGGTTGTGTCTACTGTATGTAGAGTAGAGGTTTATTGGTGGACTTCATTGGAACTGATCAAGCAAAGACAGTTGCTATCGAACAGTTCAAAAGATTGTGTATTTTTCATATATACTTGTGTTGTGAACAGTGAGTTCTAAAGGTGGACTTAACCTTCTTTGGGAAGTGAGCACTCCCTTTTGTTCTTGAATCCTAGTAGGGTCTATCCTTTAACAAGGACTATGTACTGTAATGATTCAATAAGCTCCTAACATGGCTATATCTTCTAACAAGGATAACTATACTCTTAGTACATCATTTGTGGGTGCTAATTCCCACCGGGGTTTTTACCTTAAATAGGGTTTCCTTGAGACCAAAATATTTTATTATTATGTTGGCATTGATTGTGTTCATTGGATTTGATATTATGGTGCTTAAAGTTTAAAGTTTAATAATTTGTTATACAACTGATTTACCCCCCCTCTTAGTTGTATTATGGATTGTTATTCCTAACAAGGGGGGGGAGGGGGGTGAATCAATACTAACAAATTTGTATCAATTCAAACTTTCAATCTCAAACATATAGATTCATTCCTAGTCTACCGATAGTCTTTTCTGTATTATCGATATGCTTGTACATAAAGTAAATAACAGTAAAATCATAAAATGATTCACACACCCATAACACAGTTTTTTGGTCTTGCAAAAATCCTTGGTTAGAGGAAAAAACTGGGGATGGTACCCACAACTCTTCACTGCAGCTAAAAGAGTTTTCTAGTTAAGGCTACCAAATATCACTTTCTAAGTGACTCACCCTGTTAGGAGTGACTGATACACGGTTAAGTGTATCTAGAGTCTTGTTAGGACTACTTTTCTAAGATATTTTATGCTTTCTATACAACATTCACCATGTTAAAGGATTTACCAAAAGTTCATACAACAAACTTCAACAGTCTTGTTAAAGACTACCAAATTAAGGGGTTTACAATACTTTGTAGAAACTTTTTAGGATTCCTTACAAGATAGTTGACCTATTTTTTCTTTCCTCCAAATCTTATCATATCCCTTATTCTCACTGTCATAGTCCTTAAACTCTTTTCTCCTTCATTTCTTGTTCTTCACCTATATATCTTTTTCCTCTCTCTCTTTCTCATGTCTTCTAATTTTCTCCTTTGATCCTTTTATCCTTGATCCAATTCCTATCTATTGAATCATATATTCTTAACATTAGATCTTAGGGTTCCTTCATCTTGATCTTTTCCATAAACCATTTTCTCTTTTCCTTCTATTGGTTGTGGTACATTAATTTCCTTTATTCGATATCTGTTAGCTCGATAAATCCTTTAGGTTTCCAATAGTATAACTCTCCACAGTAATGATGATTGAAATCAATGAGAAAACTTATGCTTAGATTTTCAAAAATATCCTCCTTTTGCATTGATGGCAAAAACTCGAATTCCTAGATTCTTCTTTGTCTCTCAAAATTTTCAAACATTGTCTGCTATCGATATCTCCCCCTATGATAATTGTATCTATTTTTTTTACTTCTCACTTCACTTCTCCTCCTTTTACAGTGCACTTATCCCTCTTTACTTACTTCCTTTTTACTTCTCACTTTAATTACTTCTCCTCCTTTTACTTCACACTTCTCCCTCTTTATTTACTTAACCTTCACTTACTTCTCCCCCTTTTTTTGCAATTACTGCAAAATGATATATATAGGCTTGTTGGGGTGTATAGTTCCTATAGTTTGTCCATGATGAACTTGCACCTATCTCCTGTATTCTGAAAAATGGTGTTCCATGACTCTTTCAATGCATTCAAACCACCAATATGTCTATTTAGATCAGAAACTAGCTCTTCTAAGCTATCCACATAACTAAGTTTTAGTGTTTGTACAATGTTCTCTGCTACTTCAACATTCGCTATCATTATAGCTATATGAGGTGTGATAATGCTTTCTAGTTCCAAAATCCTCATATGTAGTCTATCTTTCTCTGGTATTAATTCATGTTCTCTTGAGATTAATTCTCTCATCTTTGTCAAAGTCTCCACAAAGTTTGTCATTGTCAGCTTTAGGGTGTCGATATGCTACAGTAGCTCATTATGAGCGCTGATAATCTTACTATCTAAATTCTTTGTGAATTTTGCAAAATTGCATGAATTATTGTACATTGATATTTCTTTTGTCAAAATTCCTTTCAAAACTTCAATTACTTTTGATAGTTCAACTTTTAAAAATGCTAACTTTGTCAATAACTTCTGTATCAGTTGATTTTCCAATTTCTTTGTTGCTTCTCTAGAAAGCTGCTACTCTAATTCTTTTCAGGATCCACTGATCTAATCAATGTATACCTTTAATTTCTCCTCTAGTGATTCTTCTTCATCAACAACTACATCTGGCATTAGGTCCTCAAATATGTTGAGCGTCCTATTGAGAACTCATCTCCTTAATTTCTTCACTCTTTCCTTATTTAGTTTTTCCTTTAGATGTAATACTCTTGCATATTCCTCTGTATGTTTTTTCTTCTTCATCTTTCTCTGATCTTGTTTTAGTATTGAAAATTAAGGATCATCACTATCTGCTTCATCATCTTCATCTTATTCTTCATCCTCATGCTTCCTTTTTTCCTTTGGTCTCTATTCACTCCTTATTGGTGTCCTTGTCCTTGTCCTTATCCTCATCATTATTTTTATCTCCATCTTTATTTTCTCTTCCTTTCTTCTCATCCCTTTCATTTATTTTGGTTGATTCTACTTTGCCTAAATTTGTTGGTGCTTGGGATGATTGATTATCTCTACCGATATCACTCTTCTCTGGTTGTTTCTTGGTAGATTTCTCCTTGTTAGTATCTACTTGTGGCTAATTAATTGGTAAGTGTTTCTATTCAGCTGATATTGGGGTCTGCACATTTTTTCCTAATACTTCCTCTTGTTTCTTCATGTCTTACAATATTTTCTCAGTGCTTTACAATGCATGTTCTTGTAACTCTGCTTGTGGTGTGACTGATATTGTGTCTTATCGGTCATGTGTATTCTTATTGATTACTAGAGTTAATTTATCAGTATATATGTTGAAAAATGTGTCAACCTTTTTAGTTTCTCTCTCCATAGGCATCTACACTGGTGCATCATGTTTCTCCAATTCCTTAGTAATATCTTTTATAATTACTTTATCCTTTTTATTTTGCATATCGAGTGCACTAGGTGCATTACCAATTAGTTCATTGATTGTAAATGAGTCATCAATATGTGATGGTACTACCTATGAATAGGTTTATTCTTGTTCTTTATTCAATATCTCCTTCCATAATTTTGTAATATCATATTCCAATTTTGGTTCTTCATTAACTAAAACCATCGCTGTTAAAGTCTTCATTCTAAATGCTCGCTTACACTTCTCTGCAAAGATATCTTTATCATTATCAGATAACAGTGACATAATTTGTTTTAATATCTTTGTCCATATCTCCTCAACTCTGTGATACACTGAATTCCATCTAACAAGTAAAGTTTCATCTAGTTCTCTTGGTAAATTATCCTTGATATCTCCTAGATATTTGTTGTATGCATGAAATTGTTTTACAATTGTATCTTCAATTAGTTGTGTTGAACTACAAAATTATTTGGAATTTGATTGAAGAATCTGTGATTAAAGATCACTGACAAGTTGCTGATTAGATATGTAATATGATTAAATCAATATTATGTTGTCATTGATGTCAACTAGTTTGACAAAACTTATCTTTTAAGTTACTATACCGAGACATCTGAAGAAAGGTGAAAAAGATGAAGAAAAGAGAAATCTAGATGAGGAAAGATGTACATGATAGATGAGGATAAGGAACACATTGAGTAACTTGTTCATGAGTCTATGACTTGATGATATTGACTTTATTATGTTGCATTGATCTATGATGAAGTATAGAGCTGAAAGACACAAAGCAGTGTTGTCGGTAAATGAAGCATTTCTGGTATACACCAACAGAGTATAGTGTATACCAATCATAGTATTAATCAAGCAGTATTCATTGACGCATTTCTTTGTTAACCGAGTGAAACAAAATGAATTAAATGATTAGTTTAGTCGATAAGATTGATGAGCTGGCAAGAGTATAACATTGAGGTAACAAATAATGTTTGTTACATAGATCGATGGCTGACAAAATTTAGGAAAGATCTAAAGGATGAGAATCAAATGTGTTATTGACACAAGTACCAGGAAAGTTTGAAGCGACAAAATCTATGAATGTGGTTAAGCGGCAAAATTTGATGGTGGAGAACAAATGATTTACTCATCTATATAAGAGAACAAAATTTCTTTATGGAGGATGCCGGAAGAAGTATAAATTGCAAGAATATCACGCGAACAAGGTTTTCATGCATTCTAATCATACTGGTTAGTAAGAACCAAGCTGCAGAATAATTATCAAGCTATAGAGAGCAATTACCGATGGATAGTAAGTTGATAAAGTATTGAATCTGAAGTGAAATATTGATCAGAAGAATTTGTATGGATTGAATATTGATCTATAATTTGCAATTGAAGTTTTATTAAGGTAGGTCATTTATTGTTACATATTTAACCATTGTATATAGTCACAATCTCTTAACCGAGTGGACTCTGAAAGTCTTATGATGTATCATTCATAGAATGAACATTGTTATCCTGTCAATCCCATAGTGAATACTGGTTGGACAATAAATTCTAGTCTAAAATCCTCTAACAAGGTCACACCTGACAGTGTGTTTGTAAACCTTTAACAGTGTTGGGTCTTAACCGACTCACTTTAGAAGAGTGAACAATTTTGGGTTATCGGTCCCAGGTGGTTTTCCCTCTACAGGGTTTCCATGTTAAATCTCTTGTGTTATGTGTTGATTGTGATATTTGTTTGTTATCATTCTTTACATGTTACATGATAGATTTGATCGGTAACTATTATGATATTAGACTAGTAATTGGTAAAAGCACAGACAGTGAAAGTAGTTATTGTTTACCAATAAGAATAAATTGGAGAAGTTGTTTTAAATTATACATTTTGGTTTGGGACACTGGATAACTGATTCACCCCCCCTCTTAGTTATTCTAAAAATTGGTATCAGAGCGTTGGTTGCTTGGAACAGAGTTTTAAGGACTTAAGCATAAAGGTCTCAAGATGTATAAGAGGGAAGTACCAAAATTGAACAAAGAGAACTTTGCAGTATGGCAAAGTAGAATGAAGCTGCACATATCTAGAATTGGGAACTCAGCACTAGATTTGATGGAGATGGCTACATACAACCGCCCATTGGTCCCTTAACTCTTGATGAACTGAAGGATAAGTATGAACACAATGTTACTATGATGGAACTTGCTGCTGCCTATACCGACACTAAATTTGAAGATATCAAGACATGTATGACTACCAAAGGAATGTGGGATAAACTAACACAAATATACAGTGGAGATCTGAATGTCAAAAGAGCTTGAGCTGAAAGTCTAAGAGGCAGATTTGATGATATGAGAATGAAAGAAGGTGAGAACATTGTCCAATATTCAAATAGACTCAAAGAGGTGGTACATGCTATTAGAGCATCTGATGGAGTAATTGATGATGAAATAGTCATAAGCAAGATTCTCAGAACTTTGCTACCAGTTTATGCAATTAGGATTTCTGCAATTCATGAAACAAGAGCTACATCCAACCTTACTCTTGACACTCTAATTGGTAAACTTAAAACCTTTGAATTAAACAATTTTGATAATAGTGTTGTTCCTTCTATTGAATCCACTTTCATGTCTTCTTTGAAGATTGGAAAGTCTAGTAGGAATAGTAAGAATTGTGATAGTGATGACAATACCGATGATGAACTTGATGAGCTTGAAGCACTTATGGCCAAAAGATTTCCCAAAGGGAAAGGAAGGTATAGAGGTAAGCTACCTTTGGCATGCTTTAATTGTGAAGAAGTCAGTCACATCACTGCTAGATGTCCTCAGAAGAAAGATGATGATATATCCAAAGACCGATCTGAAGGAAGCTATGGGAGAAGAGTCAATAGAGGCTATCGACACAACAACAGAGACAACCGAGATGAAAAAGGCAAAAAGGTATGTTACATAGCCAAAGATATTGAAATTGAATTTGATTCTGATGATGATATAGAAGTCGTATTTGTTGCTATGAAAGATGACTCAGAAGAGGAAGAGAAACATGAAGAGACAACACTGATATCTAAAGTAAGCAGAAATGATACATGGATCATAGACAGTGGCTGTACACATCATATGAATAGTGATGTAGAGAAGTTTGATCATCTTGTTGAATATAATGGAGGATCTGTGAGAATGGGAAATGATGCACCTTGTATTGTAAGAGGTAAAGGCTCACTGATGATCAATGACATATTACAATGTGAAAATGCATACTGGGTAGATGGACTAAACTATAATCTGTTAAGTGTGGCTCAGCTGAACAATTCAGGCCACCAAATGGCTTTTGAGAGCAAAATGGTGAAGATCTATGATGATGGAGGAAGATTTGTCAGAACTGGTACACAATCTAGAAGTAATCTATTCTATCTTGATATGGATCAGTCTTCTTGTTTGTTAATAAAGGATGAAGATGCTTGGTTGTGGCACAGAAGGTTATGCCATGTGAACTTTGACAACATGATCAAGATTAGTAGAAAGAAAAGAGTTAGAGGATTGCCTAAATTGAAAAGACCTAATCATGCCATGTGCCATGAATGTCAGAAAGGTAAGATGACTAAGTCTAGTTTTAAAAGCAAAGACTATTCAACAAAGAAGATACTTGAGTTGGTTCATACCAATCTATGTGGTCCTATGAGAACTTAGAGCTATTCTGGTGATAGGTATTTTATTCTTTTTGTTGATGACTATACTAGACTGATGACTGTTATGTTCTTGAAAGAGAAATCTGAAGCTTTCAAAATGTTTAAGTGGTATAAAGATAATGTAGAGAAAGAAACCAGAAAGGAAATAAAATGCTTAAGATCTGATAGAGGAGGTGAATTTATCTCTAATGAATTTACTAATTTTTGTAATGAGCATGGAATCAAAAGACAGGTATCTACAATGAGGACACCTCAACAAAATGGCATTGCTAAAAGGAGGAACAGGTCTATAATTGACTATACTAGAACATTGATGATACAAAATAATGTTTCTCAAACATATTCGAGGGAAGTTGTCAGTACAGCTGTGTATGTTCTTAACTGAGTACAACTGAAGAAGGACTCGAACTGAACACCTTATGAACTATGGTTTGGAAACAAACGTACTGTAAGTTATTTCAAAATTTTTGGAAGTAAATGCTTTATTTTGAAAGATGAGAGAAATGGAAAATTTGATTCTAAAGGAGATGAAGGGATATTTCTAGGATATTCCACTACAAGTAAAGCATATAAATTTTTGAATAAGGCTACAAATAAGATAGTTCAAAGTACTAATGTTGGTGTTGATGAGTTTGATGACAAGTACATAGAGGAAAGTACAAAGGAACTAGAAGACTATGGTAGATTTACTTACATTGAACATCTAGAGTATCTACCGACACTGCAAATTGTAACAATCGGTCAATAGGGAAACAATGTAGGACAACAAGCAACACAAACTGAGGAACAAGATGGAGCTACCAAGCAAGGAAATGACCCTGAACAAGATGACCAAGAAAGGAAAAATCAAGTTTTGGCTAGTTTTGTCAGAAGACATCATCCTGAAACACAAATCATTGGAGACAGAAATGTTGGAATGCAAACTAGAAGCAAAACAAGATAAGGTACATGTTTAATTTGTGAATTTGAACCTAAAACTATGAAATTTGCATTAGAGAATGAAGAATGGGTTAATGCAATGAAGGAGGAAATAGAGCAAATAGAGAAGAAAAAAACCTGGTCCTTAGTACCCCAACCAAAACATAAGAATGTTATTGGTACAAAGTGGATATACATGAATAAATTGAATGAGTATGGTGAAGTCACAAGAAATAAAGCTAGATTGGTATGCAAGGGATATGCATAGGAAGAAGGCATTGACTATGGTGAAACATTTGCACCTATTGCTAGATTAGGAGTTAGAATGCTACTTGCATATGCTGCACACAAGAAATTCAATGTTTATCAAATGGATGTGAAGTCAGCATTTTTGAATGGTATACTTGAAGAAGAGGTCTACATTGAACAACCTGAAGGATTTGTTGATCCCAACAATAAAGACATGGTATGTAGATTACATAAAGCTTTATATGGATTGAAGCAAGCATCGAGAGCATGGTATGAAAGACTGCATACTTACTTGTTAAGTATTGGATTTGTTAGAACAAGTGAAAACATCAATCTATATGTGAAAGGTGATACTGATGATACTATTATCATTGCTGAAATATTTGTTGATGACATTATTTTTGGAGGCTCAGATCTTGTCTGCAAGGCATTTGCTAATGAAATGCAAAAGGAATTTGAAATGTCTATGCTTGGAGAGATTAAGTTCTTTCTTGGACTACAAGTGATTCAACAGAGTGATGGAATATTCTGTTGGATACAATTGTCTGAAGGACATTGTTGGATTAGCTATGTGTTGTCTTTGATGTCACAAAAATGTCATATCAATTATCATTCTCAGTGTCTACTGAGCTCAGTCGGTCAGTTAGGTGGTTTTTAGTGTCTACCAAGATCTCTCAGGTGTCTAAAGGGAACATGACAGGGAAATAGTGTTAACCGAGCCTCCTTGATTATCGAAGAAAAAGTAGTGGTTACCAAGCTCTCTCGATCTCCGTAGGATGTTACAGAATTCACTGTGGTTACCGAGTTCACTCGGTCACCAAAGGAAATCTTTTTAGGATTAATGTTTACCAAGCATGGTCGGCCTTTCAAAGGATTTTGTTATTACAGTTTGTTTATCCAAGCTGACTGTTATAATAATTATTTGTTCTGACTTGACAATCTAAATGTTAATTAGAATGGCATATATATAGAAGGTCAAGTGGTGAATAGAACATATACAGCATGCAGAAATCATTTTGAAGAAAGGTATGTGCGAATTTTGAAGGATGGTTAGATATCCTTGAGGAGCAGCAAAGATTTATTTGATCACTAAGGATCTAGTGAAGCAGAACAGAGATCTATATTCAGCAATTCAGTTGCAGGTCATTTCATTGTTACTCTCTTACAATTGTAGCAGTGATATCAAAATCTCTTAACCGAGTTAGTTTAACAACCATTTTGTAAATCCTCTAACAAGGTGACAGTTCTATTGAATTATTCCGAGACCTCTTACAAGGCCACTCCTAGCAGGGTGATTAAATCCTCTAACAAGGTCACACCTAACAGTGTGTTTTGTAACCTTTTACTAGGTTGGCTTCTAACCGGGCATCACTTCAAAAGAGTGAAAAATAATAACTAGTTACATTGGTGGTTTTTCCCATATTGGGTTTCCACGGTAAATTTGGTGTCTCTTGTGTTCATGTTATTTTCTTTATTCATGTAAGTTAATCAGTGATGAATGCTTAAGAATAGTTTAATTATTACACACTTCAAGGATCAAGTTTTAGCTTTTCTCTGTATGTTTACCGAATGGCACAATAAATAATTTGTTAAGATATTTAAGGGATCAGTGGTAATATTTTTGTGGTTAACTGATTCACCCCCCCTCTCAGTTACTACATCTATATTTCCAATAATTGGTATCAGAGCTTTTGGTGCTTACAGGAAGGGTTTGAAGGACCTAAGCTAAAGATCAAGATGTCTTACAAAAGAGAAATTCCAAGGCTTAACAGAAATAACTTTTCAGCATGGCAAGGTCTCATGAGACTTCATCTGGCTTCCATTGGTGATTTAGGATGCAAATATATTGATCAAGAATATACAATTCCTATTGGCACATTAACTGTTGAAGACATTGCAGAGAAGAAGAACCATAACACTATGATGATAGACATTGCATCAGCTCTTAGTTATGAAGAATTTGATGAAATCAAAGACTGCACAACTGCTCATGAAATGTGGAACAAGCTAAAGAAAATCTATGGTGGCGATGACAATGTGAAGAGAGCCAAAGCAGAGAGCCTAAGAGGACAGTTTGATCAGATGAAAATGAGAGAAGAAGAAAACATTACAAAATATGTTGAAAGGATCAAGAAAAGTGTTAGTGCAATCAGAGCTTCTGGAGGAAAAATTGATGATGAAACTATTATAAGTAAGGTTCTTAGAACATTACTTCCTATTTATGCAATAAGAGTTTCTACTATTCAAGAAAGAAGATGTGAAGAAAATCACAATATAACTTTGGATGCCTTAGTTGGAAGATTGATAGCCTTTGAACTGGATAACTATGACAACTATGTTCCAACTTCTAAAAATATTGAATCAGCTTTTGAGGCCAAACTTTCACTCAAGAAAGGGAAGAAAATCCAATCAGAAAGTGAAGAAGAATCAGAGGAAAGTTCTGATAGCGATCTTGAAGTTATTGAAGCATTACTTGCAAAGAAGTATTCAAGAGGCAGAGGAAAATACAAAGGTAAAACTCCCTTAATCTATTTTTCATGTGAAGAAATTGGTCATATTGCAGCTAGGTGTCCAAACAAGCAAAGCAAAGATGAGAAGAAAAGTTACAAGTACAATGGCAAGAAAAATTTCAAATCATTCAAGGATAAAGGTAAGAAAACATGTTTTTTAGCTAAAGATTTGGATGATAGTGAAGAAGAAATTGTTTTCATTGCTATAAAAGATGAATTTGATAATGATGAAGATGAGATAACACTTATCTCTCATATAAGTAAGAATGATACATGGATTATAGATAGTGGATGTTCACATCATATGACTGGTGATAGGACCAAGTTTGAACACTTTGAAAACTTTGATGGTGGTAATGTAAGGTTTGGAAACAATGAACCTTGTATTATAAAAGGAAAGGGATGAATTTCATTAACCAAAGAACTTATATGTGATAATGCATATTGGGTTGAAGGACTAAAGCATAATCTTCTAAGTGTAGCATAGCTAATTAACATTGGATTCAAGGTTGAATTCATGAATGGAAAAGCAAGACTGCTGGATGACAAAGGAAAATTGATAGGATCAGGCAAACAAACCAAAGGTAACTTGTTTTATCTTGATCTTGGTGATTACTCATGTTTTATTGCTCAAATTGAAGAAAGTTGGTTATGGCACAAAAGGATATGTCATGTAAATTTTGACAACATGATGAAAATAAGCAAATTCAAGAAAGTAAGAGGTATTCCTACTTTGAAGAAACCTGATGTTGGCCTATGCAAGAATTGTCAAATTGGTAAAATGGGAAAGTCTAGTTTTAAAAGTAAAAACTATCAGTCTGAAGATATTTTGGAAATTGTGCATATTGATTTATGTGGACCTATTGGAATTGAGAGCTATACTGGAGAAAAATTATTTATTCTCTTTGTTGATGATTACTCTAGAATGATGACTATTATGTATTTAAGAGAAAAGTCAGAAGCATTTGAGAAGTTCAAATGGTATTTAGCAAGAGTAGAAAAGGAAACAGGAAAAAGAATAAAATGTTTGAGATTAGACAGAGGTGGTGAATTCATCTCCCATGAATTCAATAATTTCTACATTGAAAGAGGAATCAAAAGACAGGTATCAGCCCCGAGAACTCCTGAGCAGAATGGAATAGCCGAAAGAAGGAACAGATCTATCATGGACTATGCAAGGACTCTAATGATTGAAAAGAACATTGTTATGAAATACTGGAAGGAAGCTATCAGCACTGCAGTTCATACCTTGAACCGAGTACAGCTGAGAAAAGATACATTCAAGACTCCGTATGAGCTATGGTATGGCTACAAACCAAATGTAAGTTACTTAAAAGTATTTGGTAGTAAATGTTACATCTTAAAAGAATCTAGAAAAGGAAAATTTGATGTAAAAAGTGATGAAGGAATATTTTTGGGATATTCTTGCAAAAGTAAGGCATATAGATGTCTAAATTTGTCTACTCACAAAATCATAGAAAGTGCACATGTGAGAATTGATGAGTTTGCAGAAAAGACTGAACAAGAAAGCAAAAAGGAACCAGAGGATTACAAAAAAATTTGTTTACATCGAACTTGATACATTGCCAGACACATCTAAGGAAACTACATCTACCGAGGCCAGTACAGTAACCGAGTCACAAGAAGAAGTTCAAACCGAGTCACAAAGTACCAAGTCTCAGTCTGAAGCTACTGAGCAAGTATCTACCGAGCCTGAGCAACTTGAACCTGAAGATGAAGAAGATGACAATGTAACTTATTCAGGAAGCAAGGAACCTGTATCAGCCAAGTACGTCAGAAAGCATCATAAACCAGATCAGATTATTGGAAACAAATCAGATGGTACTATGACAAGAAGTAAACTAAAAGGTACATGTTTATTTGCTGATTTTGAACCTAAAAATGTCAAAGATGCATTGGAAAATGAAAGTTGGATTGAGGCTATGAATGAAGAAATAGAGCAAATAGAGAAAAATAAGACATGGACTCTTGTACCTAGGCCTAAAGATAAAAATGTAATTGGGACAAAATGGGTATTCAGAAATAAGTTGAATGAAGATGGTCAAGTATCAAGAAACAAAGCAAGATTGGTATGTAAAGGATATTCTCAAGAAGAAGGAATAGATTATGGAGAGAATTTTGCTCCCGTTGCAAGATTAGAAGGTGTGAGGACTTTACTTGCATATGCAGCACATAAAGGATTTAAGGTATATTAGATGGATTTAAAATCTGTATTTTTCAATTGTATTCTTGAGGAAGAAGTCTACATTGAGCAACCTGAAGGTTTTATTGATCTAGACAAAAGGTCTATGGTCTACAAATTACACAAAGCATTGTATGGTCTGAAACAAGCTACTAGAGCATGGTATGAAAGATTACATAACTATCTTACTGAGATTGATTTCAAAAGAGCTAATGACAACAATAATTTATACATCAAAGAAGGATTAGATAACAAAATTGTTTTGGAAGAAATATTTGTGGATGATACTGTGTTTATAGGAAATGATGATCAGTGCAAAGAATTTTCAGAGCATATTAACAAATAATTTGAAATGTCTATGTTTGGTCTGATAAATTTTTTTGTTGGACTTCAGATTCAACAGAACAAAAATGGTATCTACATTACTCAGTCTAAATATATCAGGGAAATACTTAAGAAATTTGGTATGGAAGACTCAAAACCAGTTGGTACACCCATGTGTACTGGACTGAAGCTTACCAAAGATGATGATTCAAAAGAAGTAGATTAGACCTTATACAAATCAATGATTGGAAAATTACAGTATGTAGTACACACAAGGCCTGATATTGCCTTAGCAGTTGGTATAGTGGCAAGATTCTCGACTAAACCCAGAGAAAATCACATGATGACAATCAAAAGAATCTTGAGGTATTTAAGGGGAACTGAAGATTATGGATTGTGGTATAAATTTGGAGGCAATCTAGATTTAAAAGTGTTTACTGATGCTAATTGGGTAGGAAACATTGATGACAGAAAGAGTACAAGTTGTGGAGCATTCTTTCTTGGCAAGAGGTTAGTATCTTGGACTAGTAAAAAGCAAAACTGCACATCCCAAATCATAGCAGAAGCAAAATATGTTGCTGCAGTAGTAAACTACTCTAATATTGTATGGTTTAAATAGCTTTTGGAAGGCATGAAGGTTGAGATCAAAGAACCAGTTGTTATGTTTTGTGATAATACAAGTGCAATAAATATTTCAAAGAATCCAGTAATGCATTCCAAAACCAAGCACATTGCAATAAAATATCACTTTGTCAGAGAATTGGTGCAGGACAAGGAAATCAGATTGGAATATATTCATACAAAAAAACAAATTGCAGATATCTTCACCATGCCACTACCTAAGGATGCATTCTTCTATCTTAGAGGCAAGTTAGGGGTCACTCCCCTATCTGAGGTTCACTAAATAAAGTTTTAGTGATGCATCAACCAGAACATGTTGAAGATCAATTAGTTGATGTAGCATAGTTAGGGAATCATTGCATATGAATCAGTACATAAGGTACATTGATATTTACCGAAACCGTGTAAGTTGTCTTTGGCATGTGTTGTCAAAGAGGGAGAGTTTGCTGTCATTTCAAGAAATTTCTAAGAAGAATAATTTGAGAAGTTAAGAGGGAGAGTTGTCAGTCAGAAAGAAGTTTGAAGATGATAAGAATCAGAATGAAGCTAAGGATATGTTTCTTACTCTAGGTTTCTCTATGAAATTTCATTGTGCTATGACATGTTGTGTTGCCATCAATGCCAAAGAGGGAGATTGTCGGATAGAATTATCTGAAGGACATTGTTGGATTAGCTATGTGTTGTCTTTGATGTCACACAAATGTCATATCAATTATCATTCTCAGTGTCTACTGAGTTCAGTTGGTCAGCTAAGCGGTTTTCAGTGTCTACGAAGTTCAGTCGGTCAGTTACGTGGTTTTTAGTGTCTACCAAGATCTCTCGGGTGTCTAAAGGAAACATGACAGGGAAATAGTGTTAACCGAGCCTCCTCGGTTATCGAAGGAAAAGTAGTGGTTACTGAGCTCTCTCGGTCTCTGAAGGATGTTATAAAATTCACTGTGGTTACCGAGTTCACTTGGTCACCGAAGGAAATCTTTTCAGGATTAATGTTTACCGAGCATGGTCAGCCTTTCAAAGGATTTTGTTATTACAGTTTGTTTATCCAAGCTGACTGTTATAATAATTATTTGTGCCGACTTGACAATCTAAATGTTAGTTAGAATGACATATATATAGAAGGTCAAGTGGTGAATAGAACATATACAACATGCAGAAATCATTTTGAAGAAAGGTATGTGCGAATTTTAAAGGATGGTTAGATATCCTTGAGGAGCAGCAAAGATTTATTTGATCAGTAAGGATCTAGTGAAGCAGAACAGAGATCTGTATTTAGCAATTCAGTTGCAGGTCATTTCATTGTTACTCTCTTACAATTGTAGCATTGATATCAAAATCTCTTAACCGAGTTGGTTTAACAACCATTTTGTAAATCCTCTAACAAGGTGATAGTTCTATTGAATTGTTTCAAGACCTCTTACAAGGCCACTCCTAGTAGGGTGATTAAATCCTCTAACAAGGTGACACCTAATAGTGTGTTTTGTAACCTTTTACCGGGTTGGCTTCTAACCAGGCATCACTTCAGAAGAGTGAAAAATAGTAACTAGTTACATTGGTGGTTTTTCCCATATTGGGTTTCCATGGTAAATCTGGTGTCTCTTGTGTTCATGTTATTTTCTTTATTCATGTAAGTTAATCAGTGATGAATGCTTAAGACCAGTTTAATTATTACACACTTCAAGGATCAAGTTTTAGCTTTTCTCTATATATTTACCGAATGGCACAGTAAATAATTTGTTAAGATATTTAAGGGATCAGTGGTAATATTTTTGTGGTTAACTGATTCACCCCCCCTCTCAGTTACTGCATCTATATTTTGAACATATTCATCACACAATCTAAATACATAAAGGAAGTACTGAAGACATTTGGCATGGAAGATGCGAAACCTGTGGGAACACCGATGGCTACTGGATGCAAACTGACAAAGGAGGATGAAACTACAAAGGTAAACCAGACACTTTACCAATCCATGATTGGTAAATTAATGTACATAGTTCACAGTAGACCAGATATAACACATGCTGTGGGTATTGTTGGAAGATTTTCTGGGAATCCTAGAGAATCACACATGTTAGCTACAAAAAGGATCTTAAGATACCTAAAGAAAATAGAGAATTATGGATTATGTTATCCTAAGGAAGGGAAATTTGAACTGAAATTTTACACCGATGCTGATTGGGCTGGAAATGTGGATGATAGAAAAAGCACCACTGGAGGAGCATTTTTCTTTGGTGAAAGACTTGTAACATGGACAAGTAAAAAATAGGCTTGTATTTCTGAGTCTACAACTGAACCAGAGTATGTTGCTGCTACTACTAACTGTTCAAACATTGCATATATCAAACAAGTGTTGGAAGGAATGAATGAGGTAATCACTGACCCAGTGATTATATATTGTGACAACACTAGTGCTATTAATATTTCAAAGAGTCTTGTGATGCACTCTGAAACAAAGCATATATCTATTAAGTATCATTACTTAAGAGAACAAGTGCAAGAGAAGCAAGTGAAGTTAGAATTTGTCACATCTAAAGAACAACTTGCAGATATTTTTACAAAACCCCTACCAAAGGACACATTTGAATACTTAAGGACTAGACTTGGGGTTCGTCCCCTATCTACCGGTCACTAATGTGATCTGGTTGTTGCATCAACCCATTTTTATCAGAAGATCATTCATGTTGATGCAACATAGTTCACACTTTGAATCATGTTCAAGGTTGTGATTAAGTTTGAGAACTTGAACCGATTGGAATATTAGTATTCAAAGATATAGAGGAAGACAAAATTGTTTGTTTATTTGTTTCTTTTGCATTGCTGTCAAAGGGAGAGATAAATAATATGAAAAGGGAACAAGCACCGATAGATGAGGATAAGGAACACATTGAGTAACTTGTTTTTAAGTCTATGACTTGATGATATTGACTTTATTATGTTGCATTGATCTATGATGAAGTATAGAGTTGAAAGACACAAAGTAGTGTTGTCGGTAAATGAAGAATTTCTAGTATACACTGACGGAGTGTAGTGTATACCGATCGCAGTATTAACTGAGCAGTGTTCACCGATGCATTTCTTTGTTAACCGAGTGGAACATAATGAATTAAATAATTAGTTTAGCCGATAAGATTGATGAGCTGGCAAGAGTATAACATCGAGGTAACAGATAATGTTTGTTACATAGATCGACGGCTGATGAAATTCAAGAAAGATCTGAAGGATGAGAATCAAACATGTTATTGACACAAGTACCAAGAAATTTTGAAGCGACAAAATCTATGAATGTGGTTAAGTGGAAAAATCTGATGGTGGAGAAGAAAATGATTTACTCGTCTATATAAGAGAACATAATTTCTTTATGGAGGATGCTAGAAGAAGTAGAAACTACAGGAATATCGCGTGAACAAGGTTTTCATGCATTCTAATCATACTGGTTAGTAAGAACTGAGCTGCAGAATAATTACTGAGCTATAGAGAGCAATTAATGACAGACAATAAGTTGATACAGTATTGAATCTGAAGTGAAATATTGATTAGAAAGATTTGTATGGACTGATTATTGATCTGTAATCTACAATTGAAGTTGTATTAAGGTAGGTCATTTACTGTTACATATTTAACCATTGTATACAGTCAAAATCTCTTAACTGAGTGGACTCTGAAAGTCTTATGATGTATCATTCATAGAATAAACATTGTTATCCTATCAACCCCATAGTGAATGCTAGTTGGACGATAAATTTTAGTCCAAAATCCTCTAACAAGGTCACACCTGACAGTGTGTTTGTAAACCTTTAATAGGGTTGGGTCTTAACTGACCTCACTTTAGAAGAGTGAACAATTTTGGGTTGCCGGTCCTAGGTGGTTTTTCCCTTTATAGGGTTTCCATGTTAAATCTCTTGTGTTATGTGTTGATTGTGATATTTGTTTGTTATCATTATTTACATGTTACATGGTAGATTTGATTGGTAACTGTTATGATATTAGACTAGTAATTGGTAAAAGCATAGATAGTAAAAGAAGTTATTGTTTATCGATGAGCATAAATTGGAGAAGTTGTTTTGAATTTGTAGTGCCCCCTTGTTTGACTCTTAACTTGAGCATCATAATAGTGTTGTTTTGACCTTCACACTCATTGAGTAGGATCATATCGGCCCCATGTAAGGATGTACCTCTGGTAGGATCCGATTTTAGAACATATTTATGATGTCTTGAGTGGCTTGGGGTCATTAGATGTGTTATTGTATTGTTCATTGATGTTCCTGAGGGATTAAAATTAGTTGATCTTGTGATGTACTCCTTGTCTTGCTGCTTTTGTGCATGTGTTTACGATTCTAGGATGCTCTATGTTTTCAATAGGCTTAATTGTTTTGGAACAAGGCACACTAAATAATAATAAGACAAGATGTAGATTTTAACGAAGTTAAATGTTGCTTCCTTATGTATGTAATTTCTTGAAGATAAATGTAGTAGGAAGGGTGTGCAGAGTCATGAATTGTGTAGGTAGAAATGCATACTTTAGGATGTGAGATGTTTCAATTGGATCTATATACTCGCATAAATGACCATTTAGGTTTATATGAGGTCGAGAGGTGAACTTGTTGTAAGTTGAATTCTCAGGACTCGATGTTCCGCCATTCATATACATTAGAACTACTCTTATAGTGGTTTCATATCTTTGGCTTTCTGTGATGATTTTTATATGAATATGTAGATGATGATGTTAGGTATATCTTATTATGTGGATCCTGATTATATGATATAGAAAGATCATTGAATTTCAAATCTTACATTTTGATGTAAATTGACTTATGAAATAGAAATAGAAATGAGGATACTGATTGTCTTACAAATTGAGTATGCAACTGAATTAGGGTTAAATGAGAAAGTAGAAAATTAAGTTAAAGATTACATGTGATGTATATGGATATGGAATTACTTATGTGTTTCAAAATCATCATGAAATTATGTAATGTAGTTGCTAGTACGTACATGTTTGTATGTTATCATGGATCCTGCACTGCTTTATTTATATATGTTTTTATTTTGTATATATTCATGAGATACTGATAATTTGAGTAAGTGTGCAAGTATATGGCTATGGATATAAGTCGGGAAAATAGGAATGGATCTAAGTGCAATCCATTGAAACCAAGGTCAGCTCAAAGAAGAGCACGACCTCATTGTAATGTAATTTTCTTCGTGAACGTGATGCATGTGTATGTGGTTAATCAGGTTGTAAATATATGTTTGTAGGTAAATTTCCTTTTTGTGTAAACATAAATGCTTTTTCCACTAAGCATGCCAAATGTGTTTGTGATGTGTGCTTATGTGAGGTGTCATTTGACACCATGGTAGTGATTTGGCATGCTTAAGTGGGATAAGGGCCCCACCCTCTCCTTAGTTGGTTTTGAATACTCCTAAGCTAGGTAGGTTGGTTGAGAAACCAAGTTTTGTGATACCAATGCTTCATTTTCGGATGCACAGATAACCATGGTTTTTGAGGGGTTCTATGGTGACCTAGGGTGTAGTTTAGGTTGGATTTGGGAGCCCCAAGGCTAACACATGGGTTAGGGGGTTTATTTATTCTATGTCCACCTTCCTAGGCCACCATTTTATCTCTCTTTATGGGCCATTTTTGATATGTGCGAAAATGGGAAATGCTTTCTAGGTTGTCACACATTTTCTTGTGTTGAAATTCATATCATTCCTTTGGAAAGGGCAAGTGTCATTGTTGGCCTGGGATCTAGAAACCTAGTTGGTTTTGGGATGAGAGAGGAATGCTGGGATGTCTTTTAGGGGGGACTGGTTCATTTTTTTTGGTCTAAGCTAGATTGGGAGGGTGAGAGGAAAACTAGAGGGAATTTTGGGGCTGGAAATTTTGGAGAAGGTCAGAAAGTTTGGTGTAAGGAACAACTCACCATCATCTCTTCAATTCAGCCTTGGCTTTGAAGAAGGTTGGTGGTACCTATCTTGTAATTTCTATTCATATGCTTTAATGGATGTGCTAGTATGTATGTATGTGTAAATTGTTTCCTTGTGTTTAACCTTTGTTGTGTGTTTTCTTTTGAGATTTTGTCTTTTATCTTTGTTGTTTTCTTGGATTGTATCTTGTTTTGGGTGTGCAAGTTCAGTCCTCATCCTTGGGAGGAAAGAAGGAGAACTTGGGGTGAAGGGCCTAAGTTGGGACCCCTTATGTTTGAGTGCATGATGTATGGACACCATGAGAACCTCTTGTGATGATGGGAGACATAAGGAGATTCTCTTTGCTCAAGAATTGAGCTGTTTGGTTGGAAGTGCCTTGTGAAGGCTGATTTGGAAGTGCCTTGTGAAGGCTGGTTTGAAAGTGCCTTGTGAAGGCTGGTTACATATGTGAAAATGTTGTTTTTTCCATAAGAATGGTGTCTCCATAAGGGGAGCTCCCACCTTCACCCATTTGTGGATTCAGTATTTGAATCCTTTGTGCAAAGCCTAGGAAGGGAGTGTTTTTGCTTATCTTGCTTCAGTTATGTTTAAATGTGTTTGTTTCTGGAGTATGACTGTCACCCATCCATTCCCTATTTCCCCAAGCTCAGGGGTGGCCATTTAATGGCCCTGGCTGGGAGGTGAGCCTCCATGCCCATGTGAAGAAAGCTTGGTGTTTGCATGGTTGCTTACTTGGCTTGAAGAAGCAGTCTCAGGTGAAGCTTAAAGTTAAAATTGAAGGTTGTAAAGATTGTGCAAGTGTGTAGCTGGTTGTGAGTTCTTGCTCCATTATATTTGTGTTCTATATCAAGAAATTGTAATGTTTATGAGCTGGAAAATTGTTTGGTCATTCCAGTACCTATTTTTGGAAATTATGACTATTTTTATGATCTCTTGGATCAGTCCTAAAATCTGTAATTATGATTTGAATGATAAATTCAGTTCTCTATATAAAGGTTAGTTAGATTGGACATGAATTGCAAATGTTGGTTCAATTTTTAGTTGCTCTAGAAAGAAGTTGAAAAGTATTGCAACTGTGAATTACTTACTAAATCAATTATGAGTATTTGTATTATAAAAGGTGTTATGAATAGAAAAGATAAATCAGTTCTATGCTTATTCATTCATTAGATTTTCCTTGTTTGAAAAAGCTAAAATTTATGTATCCATGTTATTTGATGCAAAAGTTGTTAAAAGATCTTTTAGATTAATTCTATGAATCCTGTTTTATTTGCAACAGTAAATTGAAACTAAAAAGGATTCTATATTTGAAACTGAAAATCAGATTTATTGTAAAAATTTCCTTACAATAGAACAATATGTTTATGTAGCTTGGAATTTATATTTATTCAATATGTGCATTAACTTATGTTAAAGCTGAAAAGGAAGGAAACCTGTAAACTCATATGCTATTGTTGAGTGATATAAAGAACATCAATATTAAGGCTAAGAGATTTGAATATCATCCCTGTATATGTGTGTGCAAACTGTTAAGACTAAAATAGTTAATTTAGAAAGAGACAAATTCATAAATGTATAAAGTAGATCTAAGTGATATTACATTAGAATGTTTCAGAACTGAACTAGTTCTCTATTGTATTCAAAATTACATGTAAAGCTGTTTAAATGTATCCATATAGTCCAACAGTTATAGAGAATTAAATTTTGTTTTAGCATGAAGCTAAATTGAATACATAACCATATACATTACCCTTCCAATAGGGAGCAAAATTAATCCTTAACATTGATCTGTTAGCAATCCTGTAACATCAAATGGGAAAATATAAAGAATACATACTATATGTTATCAATTAATATTTTAATCAGTGCATTCATTAAATGGAACATAACTATATATAATGTAATAATTATATATTATATACTATACAATAGACATTGTATAGAAAATAATATATAATTTTATATTATATCCTTATCATATTACCAGTGACAATATAATAACTATTATTATATATTATGTACTATACAATAAATACCGTATAGTATATAATAAATAATAATATATTATATCACGTATTTACTATTATTTAGTATATACTATACGATAAATATCATATAGTATATAATAAATAAAAATATATTATACCACGTACTTACTATTATTTAGTATATACTATACGATAATAATTACCATATAGTATATAATAAATAATACGTTTATCATGTTTATGTTATTATGTATTATATACTATATGATATAAATCGTATATGATATAATAAATAACATCCCTGTTATCGTTATCTTATTGCCAATGATATCACACAATACAACATCATATATTATACACTACACGATAAATATCATGTAGCATATAATATATGATATTATATTATTTATTTTTGAAACATAACAATCGATTTAAAATTATTATCAAAATGCATAGTTTTCAGGCCGAAACCCTATCTTCACACGGTCGAGCATACAGTGTTGTTGTGACCCTAGGTCATGGTAGTGCCTAGGCACTGTCGTGGCCTAGAGCCATGACAGTCACTACCATGACTACTGTCATGACAGAGACCTAGGCCTCTACCATGGCAACAGTCACGATAGTGGATGTTGTTGTCGTCCGCGCCTAGACCCTGCAGTATCAGAGGGGGGGGGGGTATCATTTTACCCTGCACTAATAGATATGCATCGCATAATATGTAGCTAAATAAAGAGTAAAGAAAGCCATGTTAATAATGTGTAGTGTGGTCTCAGACCACCATTTCCATGTGGGTTGTTATCAGATGCATACACCCATATATGTTAAACGAATCCAGAGATAGATTGAAAAGAAAAACAAGTTATGCTCTGCAGTGTACAGTAAAGAGATCGATGTCTCTCTTGCATAAATGAAAACCATTACATTTTTCTTTCTGTCAGTCTGCATATCAGACCCTTTTAGCATAAGCAAAATAATAATGCCCAGATTTATGTAACTGATACATTGCCATTTCTATGGCATGTTTACAAAGCTATAATAATGGATCTTAGAAGAAATAAGAGTAATAAAAGAGAGATTTTGCATGTTGAATGAGCATGCTATTATGTGGGTTTCATTGCTTAACGCAAGCCATACCCAGTAGCCTCATTGCAACCCTTTCCTCCCCTTATCGAAACAAGAAGGAAGAGATTCTCTTATGGATTAAGAGATCTCTTCCCTTGCTCTTCCTTACATTATGTGAGATGCTCATCATACCATCCCTTCTTTTCTCCCTCAGCCCTGCACAATAGAGAGGCAATAGTGAGAAAATTTAGGGTTTGTATAAGTTTTAATGAGGCCCCAAACCCTAATTTCAAATTAGGGTTTGGAGGGCCCATTTAATATTTAATAATTTTACTTAAGTGGCTAAGTCTTCTTTTATGAACTTATTAATGGGATTAGTTGTGGTGTAATACCTTTGTTGAGCATTAATTGAAATTAGTTGTGGCTATTTATTTTTATTGAACATAGATATAGAAATCTATTTTTGGTGAATGTAGTTTCATTTTAATAGTGGTTTAATTTAAAAAAATAATTCTTGAAATTAATAAAACTTAATATGTTAGTAGTAATTGAGTTAATAATTATGGTTAGCTTTCCCTTCATTATGTATTGTTATTATCATAAATTAATTTAAGTTATGGATTTACTTATTGGTAATTATTTTAGAAATTAAAAAAAAGATTTACAAATGTTCTTTAATTTTTTATTTATTATTAATTTGGTTAATTCTCATAGTAAACTTATCTCATTTCTTCACAAATTTTATATGAATAAAATTAAGGGAATGCTATTTCAGTTGTGTAATTTTTTTTTTTTGTAATTGTGTTTTTGCCTAATAATTTCAGGCATGACATAATTATACATTTTGTTTTGGGACACTAGATAATTGATTCACCCCCCCTCTTAGTTATTCTAACAAGTTGTTTGTTTTCTTCTAAAAGTTTTGAAAATGAAGTAGGGTTGTGTTGCTTCTTCAAAATGACTTACGCACTTGGGCTGCCAATATACCTTCAAATTGGATTTTAGGAGTGGTTAATTCCAAATATGCTATGGATCTTAAGGTAACTGGACCAACTATAGTGACAAGACTGCCCTATGCACTTCTTGCTCTACAAAACCAAGACAGGTGCACCTAATCCAGTCAATAAAAACAACAATCCTTATAACACCAGGACTGGATTCAAACAAAGTCGATAAGATGAGATGGTGAGAAAATGCTAAATGGAAACCAGTCATTCATTGATTCTCAATCACCATGATTTAAACAAATGACCCTATAACCTCAATATTTTGAATAATTTTGGATTGGTTATGATTTAAAACTTTGAGGGATATAACAGACCACACCAGACACATCATTGTATAATATACTCACGTATAATCAGTGCCTTATCCATTGGGAAAAGAATACAACTATGCATCACAGATCCAAGCCATTCACACAAATACCCAAATCCACACTACTTACAAACATCCCTATGAAAATCAAATAAATTTATGCTTCAGCCATAGCATCATTTAATCTGATCCTAAAACCAAAACTAGAGAATGAAAACATATGCATATCTCTATGCAGTGAATCAAAATATTCAAAAATTCATAAGATTGACACAAATGGAGAGAAATGAGAAATGATATTAGTATTATGTATGAGGATCATGCCTCTGTATATACCCTGCTTTGATATTTAAAACCACTTCAATGACAAAAAATAATCAAGAAGTTTTCTCTTTGATATAACAATACTATTTGATAAACATCTGCTACATCCTAGACCGAGAACAAAAATCATGAGTCAGTGTTCTCAAACAAAGTAGAGACTAAACCTAGACCTCCCACCCACCAAAAAGAACATCTCTAGAACAAACTCTCAAAAATTATAGAGAATTTTTGGAACCCTTACAATAATGAAAAGATCAGAATATATGGAGAAGGGGAAAGAGACCTAAAAGACATTTCTACATGACATTGGTCTCTTTCCATAACAAAATAATTTTTCATAATATCTTCTTCCCAACAAAATTGATTCTGGAATACAAAAGCCCTTACTGCTCTTTCCCACTTGTGAGAAATTGGTTACTTCCATCGCCATTGAATCCATTGTTTCCCATCATTTATAATGATATATTACACTTGTATGTTCTGATAAAAATAAAGCCTCCAGGCCATTTTTCGGTGAACACTTGCTGTCATTTATATTTTTTAATTTTCACTATAATCCAAACTTTGTTTATTCTTTTACATCTTTTTGAAAACATTTAAATTTGGGCAGGCCCACATGTGCCATGTGTCACCACTTTATTGGCTCGACTGACCACCTCAACACTATGTTGGAACTATTTGTGTCATCATCCGTGCTCGATCACTGGTGCCACATCACCATCCCTGCCATGTGCAATCTTTTGGTTCACCATCTGCTCCAACCTGTAACTTCACTGCCACATCATTAACATGCCACATGTCAATTAGGCACATCGTTATGTTGGAACTATTTGCATCTTCATCCATGCTCAGTCATCAATGCCACATAACCATCCCTACCATGTGCCATCTTCTGGTTCGCTGTGTTAGTATTGTCAAAGTTTTTTAGCCCTTACACTTCAAATTTTTGTTAAACCCTTGAATAAATTGACCTAGCAATAAAAATGCTGAGAGCCCTAGTTATCTTAGGTCTTGTTATGTTTGAACATTACCTTTTTTAGTCACTAATGATCGGATAGGATCCACAGTTGTCACAGTACCTTAAATCCAAGTTGGCCACCGGTTAAGCCTTGGGAGACTGCGACAACTGTCTGATTGAAAGCCTTTACAAACAATGACCGGAGGTGGGACCAATGTTATTCATGAATGATGATCACTTGATGAAAATGGATCTACAATTTTTTTATCCCTTAAACTGACATCACTGAAAGTTTCTGACTTGTGGGGATGCGACTAAGTGACATGTGTCTATTGTGATGTCGGTTGCCAGTGGGTTTGAAGTCTTTAGTTGTCTCCATGTGTTCACCTACGAAGTGGGGTCAAAAAATTTCAAAAGCGGTAAAGATCTATCAAATCTTGAAAGAATCAATGACAGGCGTTGTGCCTTGATTGTAAGATGCTCGGTGTTTTAAGTTTGCGGCATTACAACATGTTGACACATGTCCAGGCCGGTAAAGTTACACTAAAACATGGATTTCAGCACAATGGTATAATGAAATGTTCTCTTTGTTTGAGAACTAAGTTTATGAAAGAATTAAAGTATGTTATGAAGATTTTTGTCGACCGTTTGATGCACTAGAAAAGATTTGATTGATGGTACAGTTTCAAAATTGAGATTTTGGGAACCCTGTCACGTCCTGTGAACATTGTAGCCACAAATTTTAGTAATGGTGAACTTAATGTGGTTCATGCGAGTTGGCTATAATGGGCTGACAAATGTTATAAGGTTGGATTTGATCATTGGAAATGATGCATTGTTTCCAGTTTCTCTGCAGAAAAATTGCTCTCTTTGCTAAGCGTCATCTGCAAGTTTTCTCTACTAAAATGGTAGGTGTTTTAACTAAAAATCCTCAGAATCCTATTTTTAGTAATTCAGATATTGTCTTTATTCTTTTTAAAGAATATCAGGGTGGTTTTTATCTGGTCTCCATATATTTTCCTAAAGCCCTAGTTAGAAAATGGCACCCAAAAGAGAACTCTCAGGGAAAATAGAGTACAAAGACAGGGGTGTATTTGAAGATTTTCTTCAATTGCTCCCATGCTTAGAGATTGAAAAGTCTAGAATGAAAGAGTTAGTTCCCAAAAACCCTAGGGACTATGTTGATAAAGGACTATTTGATAGGGGATTATGGATGAGAGGTGCTAAGGTAGGGGAAAAATTTAATGGTTTAATTTTATTTAAAGCTACTTACTCTCAAAGAAATGCTTGTGCTCCCCACAGCAATATATGGTAGTTTGATGTAGGGAAACGTATTGTGCCTGGAGTTTTTATGGATGCTGATTTCCTCATACAAAGAGCCAAGTGTTATGAAACTCTAACTAGATATGTTAGGGACATAAACATAAATTTTTTGATAAGTATAATAGAGGATGAGATCAGACAAGTTTTTTCACTAAATGATCCTTCTGTTGGACTGGAGAAGATTGATTTTGATGAGTTTGGAAAAAATTATCAAGCACAAAGGGATTATTTGAGGTCTGGTCCCCTAAGAGATTTCTTTGGCAAGATTGGTTCCATGTGTATGGTGAGTGCAAGCACACCTGAGCCTTTCAGATTAGATCTTTTCAGTTTAAGAGCACAATACATGTATAAGTCTTTGACTTTGATTGTAGGACAAGATGAGGCCACACACATGCCTATTCGCTATATGTTTATCTTGGTGCAGATCTTACATCCCCATCTGGCTTTGATTTTTGACTTTGCCCCTTACTTTGCAAACTTAATCCATTAGGGTTTAGTAGGGATTAAAAAGATGAAGGTAGATAGGCCTTTTGGGTGGTATTCCATGTTGATGCATATGTTCTTGCACAATGGTGTCGAATTCTTTAGCAAGACAATGGATATAGTAAGGGAGAAGAATGGAGAAGTGTTACCAGTCCAGTTGTGGACTACAGAGTTGTCATGGGATAGGACTGATGCCAGTTATATCATTTTTGATAGAAATTTTGCTTCAAGGCTTAGATCCTTACTATTTTTTGAGAATCCAAGAATCCCCATAGAATTATTAAGGCTAATTAGGCCAAAAGAATATTGTAAAGACATCACCATAGTCCATAATTTTGGTGATATAATTTTGTATCCAGTTTCCATAGTGTTTAGAGTATATGGTTGCAGGAAGGCACCTTATATACTGCCCTACCAAGTCTCTTTGAAAATAGGATATGCAAAATTTTTAAGGCAGATTGGTGACCTTAAGGAAATAACCTTGACAAACAAAGGAAGGGGAACTTTGTTCCCAATAATTTCAATAGCCCACTAGTACATTATTGTTAAACATGGATGGGTACATCTAAATAACATTTTGCAACCTTATAGAATGGCTACTACAGTAATAAGGTGTGCAGATAATGAGGGTTTTCTATCTGGAATGTTTAAAGAGAAAACAAGGTGTGTCAGTATGGAACACCGATTCAATTTTCTTGAGGATATAGTAAAAAATGAGTTTGATTTTCAAACTCAAGAATTAAAAAAGGAGATGTGGATAATCTATAAGAAGACTATAGATTTTATCCAGATTTTTGATAAAAAATATGATCCATTAAAGGATTTTTAGCTATGGGAAAGGAAGGTGGATACCCTCATGGAACATTTTGAGGGAATTATGAAAACATAAAATGAGAATAAGGATATGGTTATCCAATCTGATTTGGATATGGTAAGAAGAATTTTGAATCAGCTTGGATATGTGAAGTTGATCCGTAATGGGATATACACAGTTCAAGAGAGAAAGGGATACATTGTCCTTCTTCTACCACAGCACAAGGATGAAGTTATTCCATCCACTTCCAAGGGAAAGAGACCTATGAATGATCCAGTAATAGGTAAGCCCTCTCCAAAGATGCAAAGATAGGAGGAGCCTTAGACAGAATAGGAAATGTACTCTCCTTCCCAATCGCTATTACAATTAGATGAACGAGGAGTTGCTTAGCAATGAGTACAAATGAGTAGTGAAGGGAACATTTTTGTTTTAATTCATGAGATACAAGAGGGGATTCCAGAGGCACCCAAAGGAATTGAGATGGACCTCACTTTAGCATAATTTGAAGATAAACAACTAGACCCAATTTTAAAGGAGGCTAGTGATACTTTCAGTTCAGATAATAATTTTGTTAAGACTTGGGCATTTCTTCAATTTTTGTGGAGAATGCATTTTAATCAATTTATAGAGGTTTTTGAAAAAATGAAAGAAGAGTTCCCTAATAGGGATAGTACAGAGATTGAAAATGAGGTGAAGGGGGAAGCGATGAAGAAATTTGAGATATAACCCCAGAAGAAGGAAGGGCTTTGATTCATAATACAGTGGTGTTGATTCTCACTGAATGGAATATTGCTGATGCAATAGTTTTTGATGCAGTTAGAAAAAGTAAAGTTATAGTTCATTCTATTGCAAAGAAAGCACAACAAGATGCTAGGGGTGTGGTTTTCTCTAATGACCATGAAACCCTAGTAATATGGTCCCTTAAGAAGAAAGGAAGTAAAGATAAAAATAAGGGCCACTCCTCAGAGTATTTAGGGAATTTTTTAGTACATAGAGTGGGTGAGACTTGGAATGTTGAAGCCTCAAATATTATTTTTGAGACAACCAAGTTCAATGTAAAGGTGGCAGAAATGGATGCTTGGGAGAAAGAAGAGTTGAGAGTTAAGTTTGAAACTATTCTCAAGTCTTACAATGAGCTAAAGATAGAGATGATTAAAAAGGATAAATTGATAGCACAATTATCTGGACCATAGAGCCAAAAAACACCTCAGATGATGATTTCTGATAAACCTATAGTTTCTTCTTCTTCTAGCCCCATTATTGAATTCCCACCATATCATTTCCTAGAAACAAATATAGATGCAAGGGTCAATTGGGAAAAGCAGTAGTTGCTTGAAGAAAGGGACAGATTAAGAGAGAGTAGGGCAGAGCTTGACAAACAAAAAGATGAACATATGAAGGCTAAGTGCCTTGTGTACCAAAAATATGAAGAGAAGGTTATAGAGAGGCAGTGATGCAATTTTCTTGTAATGTGAATCCTATAAATTTGTTTGACTATGCTAGGAGATTACAAATATTGCTAACATCTTTAGGTAATCATGAGACTGAGTTAGGAACAATTTTGAATAAATAGGTTGAGAAATCCCCAAATATGAGACTATTTCACTGGCTCTCTAAAGGTCAAGTCGATCCAGATCCATCGATCAAGCAAGTACATCAGTTTGTAAAGGGTTTAGTTGAATACAAGATAATCTTATATGATTTTGAAAGGAAGTCTAATTTATTGAAGAAGGAATTGACACTCTCCAGCTGTAAGCTAATTCTGGGGGTTTTAAAAAGAAATGGTAAGCTTAAAGAGTTGGTCAAGTGGAGAGAGAGAATGGATGAAGAATTTTCAGCCAGGATGACAAGCATTTTGACTTTGGAAAATACTCTCTTCTTCATCCACACCATTGAGATGTTAATAAATGCGAAATCAAGATTTGATTTCATCCAGTAGGAAATCAAGCAGATGGAAAGAAAGTGGGAACAATTGTCCGATAGAAAGGTTGAAATTATCAATTTTGTGTTCCCAAGTGAGGAGGTATTAAATAAATGGAGGTATTAGTACATGCCTCATGTTGAAAAGCTTGATGCCTCATCTACTTCTTGAAGCAAATATAAAGTGTGACTCACAACTTTGAGTAGGTGAGATACATAATGTATTTATTGCAAGAAAAATCACGTAGAGAACACAATCAGATCACTTGAATCGATCAAGAAAATCATTGAAGACTTAAAGAAAGGTGGCTTCCCTATCAAATATCTATCTAGGATCTGATTTTTTCATTACTTGCAAACCCTGCGAGGTTGTTGTAGTTTTAGGATTAAGTTTTGTAAACCCTAATATGATCGGATGCTTGTTGCAATCCTTATCTATAAAAGGATTTTTCATGATCATATTGGGCATTGAGAGTTTAGGTGTCTAGAAGACAAAATTTTGAAACCCTAGTCTTCATTCAAGGATTGTAATATTTTGTATCTTTCCTTATCAAAGTAATAGAAGAAAGTACAGGCTGCTATCATTATTTGCAAGCTTGTTTCTCAAAACATATTGTATACAAATGATCAAGTTCATTATGCTTAATACAAATTTTAGGTCTTTATCTCTCCTGTATGTCAAATTTGTGAATTTCTGAGTTTATCAAAGACCTATTTGTGTATGTTTTCATTTTGAGTTCTAATTTAGGATTGGATTAAATAATGGTCTAAATGAAATACATGTTCACATGATTTGCACAAGGATTATCAATAAGAAGGAAAGAGTTGAAGTATTTGTGTTTATGATTATGAATTAAGTTATCCCAGGATCTTTGTATTTCCTTTATATTTTGGTGATATTAGCCCAATGGATAAGGCACTAGCCTGAATAAGTACATCTTTAGTTGATGAGGATTGATTGGGATTATTACAATCAAAATTAGAACAATCGAAACCAATTTTTAATCTTTATTTGTTGATTGGAGAAGTAAGTGTCCTACCCTAGTGATGGAGAGTCAATGAATAATAGGTTTTTATTTAGTAATTTCTCACTGATATCTTTTATCAGATCTAGTATTAACTGTAAGAAGATTTATATGTATTGGATCAGGTATACCCACCTTAGTTTTATAGAAAGTGTAGAGGGTAGTCTTGTCCCTATAGTTGGTCCAGTTATCCCAAATTCCCCTATATTTGGAACTAACCACTCCCAAAATTAGTTTGAGATGTATTGGTGTCCTATCAAGTATAAAATCTTTTCAAGAACCAACAAAATGGCGACTCTGCTGGGGAGTTGTTATAATTGTGTATAGATGATGCAGTTTTCAAGTTGAGCTAGTCTCTTGGCCTGCTCATTTCAAACTAGTTAGTTACCATTGAAGAAAATAGAGTTGTTTCCTTTTCTCTAAAAAATACCCTTCCCCCTTTTTAGAAGTTTATCTTGATTAGTATTGGGTAGTGTTTGAAAATTTCCCAACCTGGTTGGGTGGCAACTCAAAGACATCTCTGTACTGGTGCTACTTAAAGAAATATCTTTTTACAATGATTTTCAGGAATACAAGGTCTTGGAGCAAAGAACATTCAGAGGAGAACTTGGAAGGAGAGCTTCCAGCCATATCTAGACATGGCCAAATGAGAAAAGAAAAGAGTAGTAATGATATGTCCCTTACATGGAAATAAAAGGGAAATACAAGACATGAAGATCTTGCCCAACCTAGTCAATAGGGGAATGCATCAGAGTATGAAGAGGCTGTTGATTTAGGTTTGAATCAATATGAAGACTATTATTCCCCCTCTGAAAGGGGTGGTGAAAAATCACAACATAATAGAAGGGTTGTTCCTAGTAAGCAACATGGAATAGAAAGAAGGCCTAGAAGTAAAAGTAGAAGTGGACAGGATTTTCTCCCTCCTTTCACCCTTGGTTGCTCACTACCCCAAGGCCTCCATGTATCCGAAAGATAGCAGGAGGAGTTCCAAGCTCAGCAATATAAATTTGAAACAACCCTTCCAGACTCTGAAGAAATATTTGAGGAAGTTTATGAGTTAGAAAGGAAAATCTATGAGCAAGCTGCTATTAGACAATAAAGAGAGAAGGAAAAGGAAGGAAAAATTAGGTATGCTATGATAAGAGCTGAACAATTGAAAAGACAGTTGTTATATTTAGAAGCTATAAATTATGTTCCTTTACTTGAACAAACAAAGGAACAAACCATTATCCAGGAAATACATGAAATAAGAAATCCTAAAGATAAGGGTAAGCAGAAGGCTGTAGGAGTTTCAATCAATGAACCTATAGGTACCAAGGAGCCTTTGGATCAAGCTTTAAGGTTAGATGTTGACCTTGACAAGGCTAAAAGAGAAAGATAAATTGTTAGGAATTAATGTTGAATATATCCCATGGGGGAGTATTCACAACCATTCTATAACAGTTGTTGTTGCATTCATGACTGTGATTGTCATTGATGTCAACACAGTGATCTACTAAAGATTAGCAGAGAAGCAGATAATGTTTGAGTTAGCACACTTGGGATATTGAAGATGAAGATATTTGAAGTTGAGGACTTACTCTATGATGCTCTATGAGATCATGGTTAGGAGTGCAAACAAAAATTTATTTATTCATGACAGTTATGAGGAAATCAATGGACGCAGTATTCAGGCAGTGTTCCTGAGTAGTGGTTTGTGGAAATTGGATGATATCTCCTAATCGGGATATAATATGATCATGCACAGTTATGAGGTAGTTGAAGAAATGATAGTGATATGGATGTGAGTGCAAGATCTGAGGTCACACAAGTGAAGATTATCTGAATTGGAAGCCGACATTTTTGTGTAATTTCGATGTAATGTGTGGAAACTTTTATTTTGTAATTTGTATGCCAACTCATTTGTAATTACTTGAGTGGGGTATAAAGGAATGATTCTTTTCCTTGTTGTGTATGTGTGTGTGTGTAATGAGAAAGTGAATGAAGGAATTTTGAAAGTGAATTTGTGGAAAGAGGATATGCGAAGCTTAGAGATCTGGTATTGAGATCTGAAGAGGTAGTTGGTGCGGTTTGGCATAGTTAGAGGAGTATTGAATTGTTGAGATAAGCAATCTTGTGGAATTATTCTATTGAGTAATACTAAGATCAATTGGATAGTGAGTTCAGTTATCTTACCCTGAAGCTGTTTGGGCAGTGGGTCCTTTTGTCTTCCATAACTCCTAACAGAGTTATAATCTTTTAGCAGAGATTCAAAGTCTCCTAACAGGGACTCATATGTACTGAATGTATTTCAAAAAACTCCTAAAAGAGTCCATCCTCTCACAAGGAACTTTCATATTAGTGCATCTTTTGTGGGCGTCATTCCCACCGGGGTTTACTCTTTGATCAAGAGGTTCCCTAGTCAATACATCTTGTGTCATTATGTTATTATGCATGTATATCTTTCTATGGTTGTTGATTACATTGCTTACATGGTTAAAATCTATTAAGGTTGATAAAACTTATATTTATCTAATAACTGAGTCACCCCCCCTCTCAGTTATCTTGGTTGACTTTACTTTCTAACAAAAATACTAGCTAAAGACTTAGAAAAGGCAGAACTAGAAGCCACAGCTTTGAAAATGAGAAGAAAGATTGATTTCCTTAGACAGTCCTTAGGACCTACAAATATTGATGCTTCATCCTTGACACAAGGTGGAAATATTGAAAATACTAAAAAGAATATCCCTCCACCAAAGGTTTCTACTATTTCAAATATTCAAACATCTACATGTCAAGGTGCTGGCCCATCTCAAGCAGGGTCTATTCATGTAAGATGTAAGAAGTTAGTTTTTTCTGGTATCCCTGGATATCCCAACCCTATCTCTGATGAAATTAGGAAGAAGCTGCCAAAGTTCATTGGTAGTAATGTTTTCACTTGTGAGGAGTACTTAAAGAAATTCATTGATGTGATGGATGATTATAATATTGAGCCTGATGATGTGATAATAAAGTTGTTTGTTCAATCCTTGACAAAGGATTGTAGGGATTGGTTCACGGGATTGCCACATGCTAGCATAGGTTCATGGGATCAATTCAAACACTATTTTAAAGAATAATATGGTGACAAAACAAATGAAGTCTTTATGTTAAATGAATTTAATAACATCAAGAAAAAATTGAATGAGGATGTTATTGAGTTTAATGTTAGGTTTTAAGAGGCCATGCATAAATTGTTACAAGTTATCAGGTTAGATGATAGGGTTTGTTTGGTCACCTACCTAAATGCATTTGATTCCAAAATGGGATACCTCCTAAGAGATAAAAACCCTAGGAATATTGGGGAGGCCTATAAGCTAGCTATCAATATAGAAAGAAATCAGAGGATATCAGGAAAATTGGGAAGAAGAGATGACATCAAGTCACAGATGCTAAATAGAAAAGAACCAGGAAAGCCTATGACTGTAAAGCCAAAAAAGGATGATAGCCTAAAGTAGATTCTGAAAGCTATAAAGGATTTAAAACTAGGTGAAAACAAAAATAGTAGGGTTGTAGGAAATGATAGGCATGCCTTTAATAATCCTAACAAACTGCCAAGAATGCAAAACTATCCTTATAATACTCAATGGAAAGATGGGAAGCCTATACTCCCAGAGAGGAAGGATAAACCAAATGACAAGACTCCTGATCCATTGCAAATAAATTCATTATGTGTGATTGAGGAAGTCCCATTGTGCATTGTATGTCAGTCACCATATGACCCTAATTACTGTGCAGTATCTCAGAGTGTGTCTACGGAAGAGGAATAAAAGAACAATGAAGAAGAGCCTTATGATGATTAGGGTTGTGGTATGAACTCCTTCCATGTTTGGGATGAAGTTGAATCTACTGAGGAGGATGAGAATCAAGATGTTTCAAATTCCTAGGTTAGAAATGAATCATACCATCATCATATTTTTTAGATGAAGAAAATAATGAATTAGATTATGTTGAGTGCAATGCATTGAAAGATGAAGATGTAGTTGTTTTAAGGTGGCCATATGATGAAGAGATTTCTCAAATAATAGTAGATATGGTCACCTAGGCCAAAAGAAATTACAATTTAATGAATAGAGTGGTAAGTGATTCTAATTGAAAGCCTACTAGTATATTTATTAAGAAATCAGAAATGGGTGTCAAGCTATCCCAAGACAATCAAAACGCAAATGATGTTGCTGGCAAAGTCAAGATGAAAAAGAATCTTAAATTTAATAACCCAAGTGTTCTCTATAAGGTAAAAACAAAATCCCCAGAGGTGGTTGTTACTTCTTTTCAGAAGGAGATTAAAATCCAAAGCAAGGAGTACCCCGACACATCTACACAAGGAGAGAATAAAGAGGTTGTCAATATAAAACAAGATGTGATTGATTCAAAGTATGTTCCTACTGACATGAGCAAGTTACTTTCACAAATCACTGTTAAGGTCCCTTTGCTCAAGACGATGAGGATAGAAGAACATAAAGAAAAGGCTCTTAATTGGGTAAATGGTGTGGTTTCCACAAATATCTAGAAGAAAGATGAGACTGATAAACAAATAGCTTTTGTAGAGGATGAGAGTGAAAATCATAGTGGGAAAATTATCTCTAAGATTCCTCAAATCTTTTTGGACACAAATGTTGTTAGTACGTCATCTGGGACAATTGATCCTTTCTTTTTGACTTTATTAATAAATGGAAAACTATTAAAAAATTGTTTGATTGATTCGGGAGCATAAAACACCATCATGCCTATAGAAGTAATGAAATCATTGGGATTGAAAATGGAAACTCCTCATGGGAGATGTTAGGCTATGGACTCAAGGGAGGTACAAGTCGTTGGCACTATTAAAGCTTTACCTTACATGTTGGCAACATACCCAGGCAAATAGTTAACTATGAGTGTCTTGGTAGTTGATATCCCTCCTTAGTATGGAATGTTATTGTCCAGAAAGTGGATTGATTCTATGGGAGGAAAAATCCAATGTGATTTATCATTTTCTACTTTCAACATTGAGGGACAAAATATCAAAGATTCTAGGGAACCTAGGACTCCTCACACGATCGAGGAGGAGGAAGACACCATGAATTGCTTCCTAGACATTGACATTAATTCTTTCAAAGTCGAGGACAAGGGAATAGAGGAAGGTGTTGAATCTGCCCTTGTGTCCAATGATAGAGAGGAATGGACTGACCTTGATAGTCTATGGACTATGTACTTTGATGGAGCAAGCTCAAATGAGGGGTCTAGAGTTGGAATATTGTTGATATCTCCAAATGCTAAAAATTTTAAATTTTCATTCACTTTATTATTCTCATGCACAAATAATGTTGCAGAATATGAGGCTTTGTTGATTGGATTAAGGTTAGCATCAAGACATGGTATAAAGTGCTTAAAAGTAGTGGGTGATTCTGAATTGATAGTTTCCCAAGTCAGATCAATATATGCATCAAATAATCAAAGATTAAAATAGTATAGAATGAAATGTGGGATGAAATTGAAAGCTTCAATGCATTTGACATTTGTTGGGTAGTGTTGCCCAAAATTTCCCTGTCGTTCATTTTCGGCCACAGCCCTATTTTCCAAGTAAAATGCTCAAATGTCGAAAACCTAGTGTGTTTTTGACCTCCTCTCTGTAGGCTCAGGATGTTTTTTGCCTTTTGGTCTGAAATCCCAGTGTGTTTTCAATTGCCGCTTTGAAAGTTCAGTGTGTTTTTGACCTTCACTCGAAAACCTTCTGTGTTTTCAAACCCTTCCGCACTTTACACTTCTCGAGCATCTACAATTTTTCCCTAAGTGCGCAACTCCGATAGGCAGGTCTCAGTTCCTCATAGCCATGCAAATGTAGTAGAAATATTATGGTTGTCGCATGTTCACAAGGAATATTCCTTGCCCTTGCGATCATGCGACAGGGTGACACCTGTTGGCAGGCCTGTTCTTCATCTTCAAAGGTTAGCACTCGGTAAGATCTGGTGGCTGTTGCTACACCACTAAGGAAAGATGATGCCTTTTTAAGCTAGTGGTGTAATGACAACCATCCGATGCTCTTTTGCAGGTGGGCTGATGTGTCAATGGGGTCCTAGTTGAAAGGAGATCTATAGTTGGTGTAAGAGCATAAGGTATATTGTTCGGCCATGTGATCTTACGCCCACCGTTAGATGGGAATCTGGATGTTGCAGTGGGTCCATTATCAGAGGGTTGCTGAGGTGTTGATGACAGAGGGACTAGGATGAATAATAGAATGTCAAGTGGTGTAAGTGGGCCCAGGGTTGGTAAAATGAGAGCATAGTTGTGCGGTTGAGGGATTGCACATGGTCGCTAAATGAACCCAGGGTTAAGAAGGTTTGAGTGACTTGGCGACAAGAGGAGACTAAAGAGAAGGTGAGACCAGGGTTAAGTTTGTAGTGTAATGAATAGACCTGAGGTGTCTTGCATGGCAGATGGGCCCAGGGTTAGGATATATCTAGCGACTCAGTGACTAAAAGGTATCTCACATTCACCAGACTTAATCGGGGTCAGCTAAGGAGACAGGCCGTTCAACGACAAGGGGAATTTGGAACCTGAGGTGAACCTGGGGTTAAGATTGTGTGAACATGTAAAATCTTGTCACATGATCTCATGCGGCCTCTTAGCCACATGCGATCATGCGACAAGCCCCTAGCGGTCAACAGGACTTCGATGGGCTTGCAGTTTGGTGACATGTCCAGTCTGCAGTGGGTGGCTGGCGATCGGCGAAGGTGGTAGATTTTGCGGGCCTGAGGTGTCATTTGTGGTGAAAAGTGACAGATTCTCAAGGATGTCACATGATCGCATGAGGCTTTTTGGGCTCATGCGATCATGTGACCAATGTTAGTTTAAAGCAGAGCAGGCTTCCAGACTTGGCAAAGAGCACGATTGCGTGGTTAACTTGTTTCACGTGGTCGCCAGATAGAGCCCGAGGTTAAGAAAGACAACGTGACTTGGCGACTGAAGGGAGAGTGAGCCTGAGCATTTGTGTCAAGTGGTGGCATATTTTTTCAAGGTTGTCGCATGATCACATGAAGGCCTTTCCTTTCATGCAATCATGCGACCATTGCTATTACAAAGGTGGTGTGACCAATTTTTTGAGGGGGTTTCTTCTGAGAGAGATATTACAGGTGGTGAGTAGCTGAGAAATTGATGTCACCAGGATGGTTGCAGGTTGAGGGGATGGTGAAGAGGTTTGGGCGGCCGTCAGGGGTCATTTCTTGTCTCTTCAGGGTACCAGTCAGTGCATTCATGGCGAGGGTTGTTGAGTCCAGGTTGTTTATCTACAGGTTGATTGTGGTACAGAGATGGGCACACAAAGAAAAGGATATCTGATCTATTGAGATATTTTGAAGATGAACATTTATGATCAATTTTTGACTGCCAGGGTTTATTATTAAATTTTAAATCTGGCAACCCCGGTTAGTTTTTGGGGCTCCTACCTGCGTGTAGTTGAGTGATGTATATATTGTTTTTTTGAGCCAGTAGTGCTCAGAATTCATATTTTATAAAAAAGAAAGGCTCTTTTTTGGGAACCTATATGTGGCATTTCTTCTTGCCCTCTGGTTTTCCACATTCTGTAAATTCCCATTGATAATACAAGTATTGCAGAGGCAGTTTGTGACAATCCTTCATGTCCTTGTGCTTCCCTATTTGCATTATCTCTTAATGGATTGAGGTTTATGAATGCTGTTAATGGAAATTGGGGTTCCTGGTCCCTCTCTCTTTTTGTGATTTGTGTGTTACTATGTCTGATCTGATTTAGATGTTTTATGGGTATACTATAGCCCCTAGCAGTCTTGTCTCATTCCTACACCTAGTTGCAGAGGAGGATGTTTGCTTGCAGGTCATAGGTTGAGTCTTCTATTCAGGCCTTCCTATGAAATACTTATGCAAGCCTATCTAGTGAGTGGTGACCTATTAGACTTGATTCCTCCATTGGTCTCATTCCTCTATACTAAGATCCAAACCCAAGTTCGGTGCATCACCTATTAGGATAGATTTGCTTTCAGTCATTTCCCTTTCATGCACTCCTATCCCTTTTCCCTCAAAACTTTACATTTCCTATCTAAGAGAAAATCAGGGTGACTATCTAAGAGGAACCAGCCTAGAATCTAGAGGTCTCATCTTGGTTAGCAAAAGGTCCCACAACCTTGAGATGATTCCCTTGTTATACTGAGTTATCAAGACTACAAGATCTTGAACTAAGTTGCAAATTTAGTGTATAACAATTTTTGGCACGCTTGGTGGGACTGAAGTTCAGATTCATGTTCAAGGTATGCTATCTATGATATGCTGGTAGCATGCTATAAGCCTAGAAGAGGTCATTTTGTTGCATATCTGGTGATTCCAAAAAGTCTACTGGTTTCAAAGAAGTCAAGTGCTGGTATGTTTTCAATCTTCATATTCAAGTTCCAGCTGATTGCATGAGTAGACATGTCAAGTTACTATGGACAGTCAGGTTATTGACCACCCTATTGTGAGAATAATGCTCAACCGGCTAGTTTTCAGCCTTACCAAAGCCACCCAAAGCCTCCTTTTACCCCAAGCTATCATACTTCTCAAGGGTATAAGTATATCCAGTATGACCCAAATGAGTTTGCCCTTGTGCAAAGTTATGAGCAGGCTCTCAAGCAAGGTGGATCATGGGCACAAGAGGCACAATAGTAGATGCAAGGCCAGTTGCCCCATTCTATTTACCACCCACCCTCCCCTTCTCAGCTTATTCAGTAGTAGATGCAGACTCTGAGCTCAGACTTCAAGGAGATGCAAGAGGCAAAGAGTCTGTTGCTTGATTTAGTCAAGCAAGTGTCTGAACTTAGGGAGCTCAGAGAGTAGGAGGCTCAACGTTATTATGAAGAGGAGTCAGCTCCCTACCAGGGGATGGAAGCCCAAAGCTATGAGTAGGGGTTCATTCCTTACCAAGCGGCAGAGACTCTTGTTGATGAGAAACAAGCAAGAGAGTTTCAGGAAGAGATCAGATGCCGAGCTAACAATGAGATGGCAAGGTTGAGATCATTGATTACTCAACAAGAGGCTCCTAGGCCCAAGATTCCAAGCTAGAGGGCCCATTTTCCTCAAGAACCTACACATGAGGAGCCTGCTAAGCATTCATTTCCAAGCTTTAAAGCTGCTATGCCTTCTTTGTCTCCCCCCTCTCCCCCTCAGTTTCACATCCCAAGTTTTAAAACAAAAAATTCTATTCAAGAGCCTGTGCTTGAGGTTTAGTCCACCTTGCAAGAGCAACCCATTCAAGAAAAAGTTTCATCCCAAGAGGCCCCTCTGGTTTCTCAGGATGATGAAGTAATATGGATACCCCAATGGACTCTTCCTCCTGGCTGTTAGATGCCAAGTCTTTTCAAGGACACTAGTATGGTGTCTCAGCAAGGGCCTGTGGTGAATGAGCTTTCATGTGATGAGGAGGAGAGGGCATCTAAGGTATCAACATAGAATGATGATTGTGGTGAAATGGAGCAGCAAGGTGGGGAGGTGGAGGTTGATGCTCAGCCTGAGCTCTTGGTTGATTTGCTTGATGTGCTTCCCCTCTTTGTTGATGATAAAGTAGAGACCATGCCATTACCTATGGCTGAAGGTCAATCAGAACAGTAGGTCCATCATCAATAGGAGGTTGATTCTATGATGGATGCCATGTGCTTGTTGGGTGAGCTACCTTGTTTTATGGAGCAGAATGATGAAGCCATGGGAGAGGCTTTCCAAGAAAAGGACAAGGACAAAAGCCTTGAAGAAGAGTATGATTTTTCCAATATCATAGAGGTTTTTTGTGAAAAATTGGATGTTGAACCCCTATTCCTTGGAGTGGAGGTTCAAGCTCATACGCCTATTAAAGAGAGCCTGGTCTTGGATTTCCCTTTTCACAAGGAGCTACTACATGAGCAGGATTTGGAATCAGTTCCAAATCTTCAAGATATTGACAGCTTTGATGAGGTCTTGGCTAGTTTAAAGGAAGATGACAGTCCCCTGGCTATGGATGAGGAGTTGTCATGGCTGTCTATGATGGAGGGAAACCATGAAGATAAAGGAGAAACCAACAATGAAAGTCCTACCTTCAGACTTTCAAGAGGCTACCCCATCAGATACTTGGCCCAGAAGGAGTTCACTGAGACACCTCCATTTGATCCATTTGAGGTGAGTGAACTTGATCTCATTTTTGCAGAGGCAGCATATCCTTATTTGCCAAATTTTTGTATGCCTCATATCCTTGTAGCTATATTCATGTGTTCAGTGCAAAATGTCTTATTGAGGAAGGGTAGCTACTTCAACATGCCAGTGAATGGCTTTGTTTAACTAGGTCTCTACACTAGTTAGTTTAGGTTAGGATAGGTTTCCCTATTTTTCTTTCCCCTATTTTCTAGAGTAGTTTCCTACTTTCCAAGAAGTGCTCATGCACAGGTTTGTCTTCCCAGTTTAGTTTTTACCCCTATCAAGTTTTTGTTTTCTAGAAGTGACCCCATGCCCAATGGATATTTCAAGGCAACTGGTCCAATGTCTAGCAGGCTGACATCCCACAGAGGTGGCCAAAATGTTGCCCAAAATTTCCCTGTCGTTCATTTTCAGCCACAGCCCTATTTTCCAAGTAAAATGCTCAAATGTCAAAAACCTAGTGTGTTTTTGACCTCCTTTTTGTAGGCTCAGGATGTTTTCTGCCTTTTGGTTTAAAATCCTAGTGTGTTTTTGATCTCCACTCTAAAAGTTTGGTGTGTTTTTGACCTTCGCTCGAAAACCTTCTATGTTTTCGACCCCTTTCATACTTTACACTTCTCTGGCATCTGCAATCTTTCCCTAAGTGCACAACTCCAACAGGTGGGTCCCGGTTCCTCATAGCCATGCAAATGTAGTAGAAACCTTGTGGTTGTCACATGTTCGCAAGGAATATTCCTTACCCTTGTGATCATGTGACAGGGTGACACCTGTTGGTGGGCCCGTTCTTCATCTTCAAAGGTTAGCGCTCGGCAAGATCTGGTGGCTGTCGCTACACCAATAAAGAAAGTTGATGCTTTTTTAAGCTAGCGGTGTAACGAAAACTGTTCGATGCTCTTTTGTAGGTGGGCCGATGTGTCAGTGGGGTCCTAGTTGAAAGGAGATTTGCGGTTGGCGTAAGAGCATAAGGTATATTCTTCAACCATGTGATCTTATGCCCACCATTAGATGGGAATCTGGATGTTGCATTGGGTTCATTGTCAGAGGGTTGCCAAGGTGTTGATGACCAACCAATTGGGATGAATAACAGAATGCCAAGTGGCGTAAGTGGGCCTAGGGTTGGTAAAATGAGAGTGCGGTTGCGCAGTTGAGGGATTGCGCGTGGTCACTAAATGAACCCAGGGTTAAGAAGGTTTGGGCGACTTGGTGACAAGAGGAGACTAAAGAGAAGGTGAGACCAGGGTTATGTTTGTACTGTAATGAATAGACCTGAGGTGTCTTGCATGGTAGATGGGCCCAGGGTTAGGATATATCTAGTGACTTAGTGACTAAAAGGTATCTCACGTTCGCCAGACTTAACCAGGGTCAGCTAAGGAGACAAGCGGTTCAGCGACAAGGGGAATTTGGAACTTGAGGTGAACCCAGGGTTAAAATTGTGTGAACATCTAAAAGCTTGTCACATGATCTCATGTGGCCTCTTAGCTGCATGTGATCATGCGACAAGGTCCTAGCGGTCAACAGGGCTTCGGTGGGCTTGCGGTTTGGTGATGTGTCCAGTCTGTAGTGGGTGGCTGGTGGTCTGTGAAGGTGGTAGATTTTATGGGCCCGAGGTGTCATTTGTGGTGAAAAGCAATAGATTCTCAAGGCTATCACATGATCACATGAGGCTTTTTGGGCTCATGTGATCATGCGACCAATGTTAGTTTAAAGCAGAGCAGGCTTCTAGACTTGGCAAAGAGCACAGTTGTGCGGTTAACTTGTTTCATGTGGTCGCCAGATAGAGCCCGAGGTTAAGAAAGATAACACGACTTGGCGACTGAAGGAAGAGTGAGCCCAAGCATTTGTGTCAAGTGGTGGCATGTTTTCTCAAGGTTGTCACATGATCACATGAAGGCCTTTTTGTTCATGCGATCATGCGACCATTGCTATTACAAAGGCGGTGCGGCCAGTTTTTCGCAAAGTTTTCTTCTAAGAGAGATATTGCAGGTGGTGAGTAGCTAAGAAATTGATGTCCCCAAGATGGTTGTAGGTTGAGGGGATGGTGAAGAGGTTTGGGCAGTCGTCAGGGGTCATTTCTTGTCTTTGTAGGGTACCAGTCAGTGCATTCATGGCGAGGATTGTTGAGTCCAGGTTGTTTATCTGCAGGTTGATTGCGGTACAGAGATGGGCACGCAAAGAAAAGGATATCTGATCTGTTGAGATATTTTGAAGATGAATATTTATGATCAATTTTTGACTGCCAGGGTTTATTATTAAATTGTAAATCTGGTAACCTCGGTTAGTTTTTGGGACTCCTACCTATGTGCAGTTGAGTGATTTATATATTGTTTTTTGGAGCCAGTAGAGCTCAAAATTCACATTTCGTAAAAAAGAAAGGCTCTTTCTTGGGAACCTATCTGTTGCATTTCTTCTTGCCCTCTGGTTTTCCACATTCTGTAAATTCCCATTGATAACACAAGTATTGCAGAGGCAGTTTGTGACAATCCTTCATGTCCTTGTGCTTCCCTATTTGCATTATCTCTTATTGGATTGAGGTTTATGAATGCTGTTAATGGAAATTGGGGTTCCTAGTCCCTCTCTCTTTCTATTATTTGTGTGTTACTATGTTTGATCTGATTCAGATGTTTTGTGGGTATACTATAGCCCCTAGCAGTCTTGTCTCATTCCTACACCGAGTTGTAGAGGAGGATGTTTGCTTGCAGGTCATAGGTTGAGTCTTCTGTTTAGGCCTTCCCATGAAATACTTATGCAAGCCTATCTAGTGAGTGGTGACCTATTATACTTGATTCCTCCATTGGTCTCATTCCTCTATACTGAGATCCAAACCCAAGTTCAGTGCATCACCTAGTAGGATAGATTTTCTTTCAGTCATTTCCCTTTCATGCACTCCTTCTATCCCTTTTCCCTCAAAACTTTACATTTCCTGTCTAAGAGAAAATCAAGGTGACTATCCAAGAGGAACTAGCCTAGAATCTGGAGGTCTCATCTCAGTTAGCAAAAGGTCCCACAACCTTGAGATGATTCCCTTGTTATACTGAGTTATCAAGACTATGAGAGCTTGAACTAAGTGTGCAAATTCAGTGTATAACAGGTAGAAAGAAGTCAAAATAGAATGGCTGACTTATTAGCCGATGTAGCTCTAAAGATAGAAGTTATTACCTTTGTAAACATATCTAAACATCAAGGTTTAGACTAGACCTTCTATCCTTGACAATGTGGAAAATTGGCAAGTTTTTTTTGATGACCAATACATACTGATATTTTTGCAGTGTGAATCCAATTTTGGTGACAAAGTGATGGATTTCAGTGCCTATGTTGACACTATAAATGGAAAGGAAATTTTTTTTGGAAAAGAGGTACTACAACTGAAATCAAATAGGGTTCCTAAAGGATTAGTTGCTCTTGAGAGGGCATTTGACAATAAAGATAAAGGTTTTTTTGCTAACACTGATAAATTAAATGATCTGGAGGAAGTCAATTTGGGAACAAGAATGGTGCCTAATAATGTTTACATTAGTAACTGTTTATCCTCTAGAACCAAGAAAAATCTAATTGATCTACTCAAGAAGTTTGGGCATGTTTTTGCATGGTATTATGAAGACCTGAAGGCCTATAGAGAAGACTTGTTCCAACATGAGATCCCATTGAAAGAAAGTACTAAACCTTTCAGACAAAAACTGAGACTTGTTAACCTTACTTTGATACCCAAAATGCAAGGAGAACTTAAGAAAATGATAGATGCTAGAATAATCAAGCCTATTAGGCACTCAACTTGGGTTTCAAACCTAGTCCCTGTTAGGAAAAGAAATGGTTATATTAGGCTTTGTGTTTATTTTAGGAACTTGAACATAAACTCCTTGAAAGATAATTATGGTTTACCCAATATGGAAAACATGCTGCAAAAGGTTGCTGGATCAGAGTTAATGTCCATGATGGATGGTTTTTCTGGATATAATCAGGTCATGGTTAAAGAGTTAGAGAAATTCAAGACTGAATTTACCACCCCTTGGGGAACATATGTGTATGTAAGAATGCCCTTCGGACTAACCAATGCTAGTGCCACTTTCCAGAGAGCTATGGATGTAGCTTTTGTAGATTTTATTGATAAATTTATGGTGGTATACAAGGATGACCTTATAGATCTCTCAACTAAAGAAGAACAACATTGCCAACACTTGGAATTTTTTTTGTTAAAGCCCTAGAGTATGGATTTTCCTTAAACCGAAAGAAGTGTGCTTTTGGTGTTGTGGAGGGAAAATGTTTAGGGCATATTGTTTCAAGGGAAGGAGTGAGAATTGATCCTGAAAGGATTGAGGCTATTGAAAAACTTTCACTGCCTAAAAATATCAAAGGAATACAATCCTTTCTAGGAAAGGTAAATTTCTTAAGAAGATTCATTGCAAACTTTGTAGAGATTAGTATCCCTATATCAAGAATGTTAAAAAAGGGAGCAAAGGTTCAATGGGATGTAGAGGCAGTAGAAGCTTTCAAGAATATTAAATAGGCTATAAAAAATGCTCCTATTTTAAAAATGCCAGATTACAGTAAGCCCTTGCAAATCTTTTCTTTTGCATCCTCTCACACTATTGCAATAGTACTATTACAAAAGAACATAGAAGGATTTGAACAACCTATTTCCTTTTTTAGCAAAACCTTACAGGCAGCTGAATTAAATTATGATATTATTGAAAAGAAAGCATATGCCCTGGTTGAGGCTATCAAAGCTTTTATATGCTACTTGGTAGGAGCTACAGTAGTTGCTTATGTCCCAAGTGCTGCAATCAAAGACATATTGGTTCAACAAGAGGTTTCAAGAAGAAGGTGTAGATGGATCAACAGGGTCCAAGAGTTTAATATTGATATCCATATTACAAAATTGGTTAGAGGATTAGGTCTGGCAAAGCTAATGGCCCAAAGTAATTTAGCTGCAAATCAGATAAATACACTGGAAGAAGAACATAGGCCCTTTGTTTGCAATATGGATTGCTATGAATGGTATATAGACATCATTAGATACTTGCAAAAAATGATTTTACCTCCTGAGATGGATGAAAATAGAAAAAGAACTACTAATCTCAATTCCATGAGGTATGCTATTATAGGTGGTGAGTTATGGTGGAGGAGTAATGAAGGGGTATCACTCAGATGTGTAGATCAAGATAGGTCCAAACTCTTGTTGAATGAAGTGCATAATGGTGTTTGTGGAGGAAATTACATGGCAAAGACCACAACCCATAAGATTCTTAGGTTAGGATTTTGGTGGCCAACACTGTTTAGGGATACCCATCACTTTGTAAAAAAATGTGATTCTTGTCAAAGATTTACTGGAAAGTTGAAATTCAGTGAAAATTTACCTCTTAGACCTGTTGCAGTTAAAGCCCCTTTCTAGAAGTGGGGTATGGATTTTATTGGAGAGATTCCTAATAGATCTAGTGGTGGACATTCTTATATATTGTTAGCAACAGATTACTTCACTAAGTAGGTTGAAGTAATCCCTTTTAGAAAAGCAACCAGTAAAATTGTGGTAGACTTTATGATGCAAAATATTCTTACTAGATTTGGTTGCCTAGAAACTATAGTTGTTGATAATGCAATGTGCTTCAAATCAAAGGAGTTTGTTGAATGTTGTCAAGAGAATGGTATAAAAATCTCATACTCATCTCCTTATCATCCACAAGGCAATGGCCAAGCTAAGTCCAGTAACAAAAGTTTGATTAAGATACTGAAGAGGGTACTGGACAAAAATAAGAAAGCTTGGGACTCAAAGTTGTTGTAGGCCTTATGGGCTGATAAGGTAACTGTGAAGAAAGTAATAGGATGTGCCCCATTTGATTTAGTTTATGGGATAAATGCTAGATTACCCCAAAATAATCTATTACAGATGTACCAATTCATCCAGACCTATGATGATAGTTTAGAAGATGAAATGACAATTAGGATTAATGACTTGATCTAGCTGAATGAAGTAAGAAGTGATGCACATGAAATAAATGAAAAGAGTTAGGCCCAATGTAAAGTTTTATATGATAAAAAGGCTACTCAGAGAAACTTTGTGGGTGGTGACCTTGTGTTAATGTGGAATGCAAGATTGGAGAATAAGGGAAGGGATGAAAAATTTGATCCCATTTGGTTGGGCCCTTATATCATTGAAGGAAATTGGGGAATAGATTCATATATTTTGAAGAATTTGACAAGAGATATTATGGAGTTGCCACTTCATGGGCAGTTTTTGAAGCTTTATTTCTCTTAAGGTCTCTTTTGTTCTCAGTTTTTTAGTTTAGGGTTTTTGTGTACAGTCGTCTAGGTTTTGGCCAAATTTTTTTCTTGGTCTACTTCCCCAAGAGATTCTAGATTTCTCGCTGTATCTACAGGAGATACATGTCCCCGAGTATGAGCCATTGTTAGTACTATCAAAGTTTTTTTAGCCCTTACACTCCAAATTTTTGTCAAACCCTTGAATAAATTGACCTAGAAATAAAAATGCCGAGAGCCCTAGTTATCTTAGGTCTTGTTATGTTTGAACATTACCTTTTTCAATCACTAATGATCATATAGGATCCACAGTTGTCGCAGTGGCTTAAATCCAAGTTGGCCACCTGTTAAGCCTTGTGGGACTGTGACAGCCATTTGATTGAAAGCCTTTACAAATGATGACTAGAGGTGGGACCAATTTTATTCATGAATGATGATCACTCGATGAAAATGGATCTACCATTATCGCTATCCCTTAAATTGACATCACTAACAATTTTTGACTTGCGGGGATGCGACTAAGTGACATGTGTTCGTTGTGATGTTAGTTGCCAGTGGGTCCGAAGTCTTCAGTTGCCTCCAAGTGTTCACCCACGAAGTGGGGTCACAAACTTTCAAAAGTGGTAAATATCTGTCAGATCTTGAAAGAATCGATGACAATAATTGCACCTTGACTGTAAGATGCTCGATGTTTTAAGTTTGCGGCATTGCGACATATTGACACCTCTCTAGGCTGGTAAAGTTACACTAAAAAATGGATTTTAGCACATGGGTATAATGAAATGTTCTCTTTGGTTGAGAACTAAGTTTATGAAAGAATTAAAGTATGTTATGAAGATATTTGTCAACTGTTCGATCCACTAGAAAAGATTTGCTCGATGGTATAGTTTCAAATTTGAGATTTTGGGAACCCTATCGCGTCCTGTGAATGTTGTAGCTACCAATTTCAATAATGGAGAAATTAATGTGCTTCGTGCGAGTTGGCTATAATGGGCTGGCAGATGTTATAAGGTTGGATTTGATTGTTGGAAATGACACATTGTTTCTCTTTTATCTGCAGTGAAATTGCTCTCTTTGCTCAGCATCATTTGCAAGTTTTCTCTGCTAAAATGGTAGGCGTTTTAACTAAAAATCCTCAGACTCCTTTTTTCAGTAATTTGGATATTATCTTTGTGCTTTTTAGAGAATATCAGGGTGGTTTTTATTTTGTCTCCATATATTTTCTTGAAGCCCTCATTAGAAAATGGCATCCAAAAGAGAACTTTCAGGGAAAACAGAGTACAAAGACATGGGTGTATTTGAAGATTTGCTCCAATTGCTCCCACACTCAGAGATTGAAAATTCCAGAATGAAAGAGTTAGTTCCCAAAAACCCTAGGCACTATGTTGATGATAGACTATTTGATAGGGGATTATGGATGAGAGATGCTAAGGTAGGGGACAAATAAAATGGTTTAATTTTATTTAAAGCTGCTTACTCTCAAAGAAATGCTTGTGCTCCCCTTAGCAATATATGGAAGTTTGATGTAGGGAAACTTATTGTGCCTAGAATTTTTATGGATGCTGATCTCCTCATACAAATAGCCAAGTGTTATGACCCTATAGCTAGATATGTTAGGGACATAAACATAAGTTTTTTGATAAGTATAATAGAGGATGAGATCAGACAAGTTTTTTCACTAAATGATCCTTCTGTTGGATTGGAGAAGATTGATTTTGATGAGTTTGGAAAAATTTATCAAGCACAAAGGGTTTATTTGAGGTTTGGTCCCCTAAGAGATTTCTTTGGCACATGTGTATGGTGAGTGCAAGCATACCTGAGCCTTTCAGATTAGATATTTTTAGTTTAAGATCACAATACATGTATAAGTCTTTGACTTTGATTCTAGGACAGTATGAGGCCAAACACATGCCTATTCCCTATATGTTTATGATGGTGTAGATCTTACATCCCCATATGGCTTTGATTTTTAACTTCACCCCTTACCTTGCAAACTTAATCCACCAGGGTTTAGTAGGAATTAAACATATGAAGGTAGATAGGCCTTTTGGCTGGTATTCCATGTTGATGCATATGTTCTTGCACAGTACTGTCGAATTCTTCAGCAAGACAATGTATATAATAAGGAAGAAGAATGGAGAAGTGTTACTAGTCTAGTTGTGGACTACAGAGTTGTCATGGGATAGGACTGATGCCAGTTATATCCTTTTTGATAGAAATTTTGCTTCAAGGCTCAGATCCTTACTATTTTTTGAGAATCCAAGAATACCCATAGAATTATTGAGGCTAATTAGGCCAAAAGAATATTGAAAGACATCACCATAGTCCATAATTTTGGTGATATAATTTTGTATCCAGTTTCCATAGTGTTTAGAGTATATGGTTGCAGGAAGGCACTTTATATACTACCCTACCAAGTCCCTTTGAAGATAAGATATGCAAAAATTTTAAGGTAGATTGGTGACCTTAAGGAAACAAACTTGACAAACAAAGGAAGGGGAAATTTGTTCCTAAGAATTAAATAGCCCACCAGTACATTATTGTTAAACATGGATGGGTGCACCTAAATAAGGTTTTGCAATCTTATAGAATGGCTATTGCAGTAATAAGGTGTGCAGATAATGAGGGTTTTCTATCTGGAATGTTTAAAGAGAAAACAAGGTGTGTCAGTATGGAACACCAATTCAATTTTCTTGAAGATATAGTTTGAAATGAGTTTGATCTTCAAAATCAAGAATTAAAAAAGGAGAAGTGGATAATCTATAAGAAGACTATAGATTTTATCTAGATTTTTGATAAAAAATATGACCTATTAAAGGATTTTCAACCATTGGCAAGGAAGGTGGATACCCTCATGGAACATTTTGAGGGAATTATGCAAACACTAAATGAGAAGAAGGCTATGGTTATCCAATTTGATCTAGATAGGGAAAGAAGAATTTTGAATCAACCTGGATATGTGGAGTTGACCCCTAATAGGATATGGTTAAGGAGAGAAAGGGATACAATGTCCTTCTCCCAGCACAACACAAGGATGAAGTTATTCCATCCACTTTCAAGGGAAAGAGACCTATGAATGATCTAGTAATAGGGAAACACTCTCCAAAGTGGAAAAGATAGGAGGACCCTTAGCCAGAATAGGAAATGTACTCTCCTTCCCAATCCCCATTACAATTAGATGAACAAGGAGTTGCTTAGGAACTAGTACAAATGAGTAGTGAAGGGAAAATTTTTGTTTCAAGTCATGAGATACAAGAGGGGATGCTAGAGGCACCCAAAGGAATTGAGATGGACCTCACTGTAGTAGAATTTGAAGGTAAACAACTAGACCCAATTTTAAAGCAGGCTAGTGATACTTTCATTTTAGATAATAATTTTGTTAAGACTAGGGCATTTCTTCAATTTTTGTGGAGAATGCATATTAATCAATTTACATAGGTTTGTGAAAAAAGGAAAGAAGAGTTCCCTGATAGGGATGGTACTAAGATTGAAAATGAGGTGAAGGGGGAAATGATGAAGAAATTTGAGAATATAACCCCAAAAGAAGGAAGGGATTTGATTCATACTACAGGGGTGTTGTTTCTCCCTAAATGGGATATTGCTAATGCAATAGTTTTTGATGCAGTTAGAAAAAGTAAAGTTATAGTTCATTCTACTGGAAAGAAAGCACAACAAGTTGCTAGGGGTGTGGTTTTCTCTAATGACCATGCAACTCTAGTAATGTGGTCCCTTAAGAAGAAAGGAAGTAAAGATAAAAATAAGGGCCACTCCTTAGAGTATTCAGGGAATTTGTCAGTACATAGAGTAGGTGAGACTTGGAATGTTGAAGCCTCAAATATTATTTTTGAGACAACCAAGTTCAATGTAAAGGTGGCAGAAATGGATGCTTAGGAGAAAGAAGAGTTGAGAGTTAAGTTTGAAACTATTCTCAAGTCCTACAATAAGCTAAAGATAGAGATGATTAAAAAGGATAAATTGATAGCACAATTATCTAGACCACAAAGCCAAAAAACACCTTAGATGATGATTTATGATAAACGTGCAGTTGCTTCTTCTTCTAGCCCCATTATTGAATTCCCACCATACCGTTTCTGAGAAACAAGTATAGATGCAAGGGTCAATTGGGAAAAGCAGTAGTTGCTTGAAGAAAGGGATAGATTAAGAGAGAGTAGGGTAGAGCTTGACAAACAAAAAGATGAAGATATGAAGGCTAAGTTCCTTGTGGACCAGAAATATGAAGAGAAGGTTACATAGGCAGTGATGCAATTTGCTCATAATCTAAATCTTACAATTTTGTTTGACCATGCTAGGAGATTATAGATAGTGCTAACATCTTTTGGTAATCATAAGACTGAGTTAGGACCAATTTTGAATAAATGGGTTGAGAGATCCCCAAATATGAGACTAGTTTTCTAGCTCTCTAAAGGTCAAGTTGATCCATATCCATTGATCAAGCCAGTACATCAGTTTGTAAGGGGTTTAGTTGAATACAAGATATTCTTAGATGATTTTTAAAGGAAGTTTAATTTATTGAAGAAGGTATTGACACTCTCCAGCTGTGAGCTAATTCCAGGGGTTTTTCAAAGAAATGGTGAGCTTAAAGAGTTGGTCAAGAGGAGAGAGAGAATGGATGAAGACTTTTCAGCCAGGATGACAAGTATTTTGACTTTGGAAAATACTCTCTTCTTCATCCAAACCATTGAGATGTTAATAATTGTGAAATCAAGATTTGATTTCATCCAGTAGGAAATCAGGTAGATGGAAAGCAAGTGGTAATAATTGTCTGACAGAAAGGTTGAAATTATCAATTTTGTGTTCCAGAGTGAGGAGGTATTCAATAAATGGAGGAATCGGTACATGTCTCATGTTGAAAATCCTGATGCTCCATCTACTTCTTGAATTAAGTGAAAAGTGTGACTCATAGCTCTGAGTAGGTGAGATACATAATTTATTTATTCTAGGAAAAATCATGTAGAGAACACAATCAGATCACTTGAATTGATCAAGAAAAGAATTGAAGACTTAAAGATGGGCGGATTACCTATCAAATATCTATCTAGGATCTAGTTTTGTCATTAATTTCAAACCCCATGAGGTTGTTGTAGTTTTAGGGTTAAGTTTTGTAAACCCTAATATGATTGGATGCTTGTTGCAATCCTTATCTATAAAAGGATTTTTCATGATCATATTGGGCATTGAGAGTTTAGGTGTCTAGAAGATAGAATTTTGAAACCCTGGCCCTCATTCAATGATTGTAATATTTTGTATCTTTCCTTATCATAGTAATAGAAGAAAGTACAGGTTGCTACCATTATTTGCAAGCTTGTTTCTCAAAACATATTGTATACAAATGATCAAGTTCATTATGCTTAATAAAAATTTCAAATCTTTATCTCTCCTCTGTGTCAAATTTGTGAATTTATGAGCTTATTAGAGACCTATGTGTGTGTGTTTTCATTTTGAGTTCTAATTTAGGATTGGATTAAATATTGCTCTAAATGAAATACATGTTCACGTGACTTTCACAAGGATTATCAATAAAAAGGGAAGAGTTGAAGTATTTGTGTTTATGATTATGAATTAAATTATCCCAAGATCTTTTTATTTCCTTTATATTTTGGTGATATTAGCCCAATGGATAAGGCACTAGCCTGAATGAGTAAATCTTTAGTTGACGAGGATTGATTGGGATCATTACAATAAAAATTAGAACAATCAAAACTAGTTTTTAATCTTTATTTGTTTTTTTGGAGAAGTGTCCTACCCAAGTGATGGAGAGTCAATGAATAATAGGTTGTTATTTAGTACTTTCTCACTGATATCTGTTAGTAGATCAAGTATTAAGTTTAAGAAGAGTTATATCTATTGGATTAGGTATATCCATGTTAGTTTTGTAGAGCTAAAAGTTTAGAGAGCAATCTTTCCCCTATAGTTGGTCCAGTTATCCCAGATTCCCCTATATTTGGAACTAACCACTCCCAAAATTAGTCTGAGATGTATTGGTGTCCTATCAAATGTAAAATATTTTCAAGAACAAACATGCCATCTACTCCAACTTGCAACTTCACTGCCACATCATTAACATCATCATCCCTGCTCGGTCACCGATGCCAAATCACCATCCCTGCCATGTGTGATATTTTGGTTTGCCATCTAATCAAACCCGCATCTTCAATACCACATCATTAACATGCCACATGTCACTCAAGTGCAATGCCACAATGGTAACACTCGAGAAACTTTCTCATTGTGCTTTCATGCCAACCATTAATCTTAGGCGTGCATCCCAAGATATCGAACCTGCACAATCTTCAAGTTGTCAAAATTTACCATGCCTTCTATGTGGGACCCGCTCTGCTCTGTCATCGCCAAGTTGTCGTTAGCTCACTACCACCTCAATTCTCATGCACACGTGTGCTCACCTATGTTTGGGCATCTATTCTTGGACACCATGTTATTGTGTGTTTTGGCTTTTAAACAATAAAGTTTTACTTCTGGCAGTGAATGTGGGATTAAATTCCCTTGAATTTAATAATATTTCCTTTCAAAATGGCCTTAGTGTGCACCTAGCTGGCTGGGCCCACATGTCCGGGAAGCTCATCCACATGCCTTCCATTCTCTTCTTTACTTCATAATACAAACTATGTTCCTTTTCTTTTAAATATCTCACTTTCTTTTCTCACTGCAAATGTGGGGTAAATTAGATTTGGTTTTATAATAATCTTTCATTCAAAATTTTATCCTTGTGATGCGCACCTGGTGACCCACACAAGGATTCCACTTCACAAACCTTCCTCCTTTCTCACTTCAAAAGACTTAGTGAGCGCTTTTGTATTTAAAAAACTTGCTATTTATTAACCTGGCAAATGTGCTATAAATGACTTCAATGCTCAACCCTTGTTTGGATGGCCTTCAAGTCTACAAAGTCTTCACATTTTCCTCTGCCTACAAGAGATATCCCACTAGAGGTCATGCACCAGCCAAAAGAATGAGTGCATGTCCCATTTGGTGGTGAATGTGTAGCCCCTAAAGGAGGCACACACCATCTCTTTGGAGGCTCACACAACTCCAAAGGAGTGTGTGCAACTTCTTTGGAGGCTCACACAACTCCAATGGAGTTGTAAGTGCTTCCCTTGGTGGTGAAATAGAGCCACATGAAAATGAAGACCAAGGGCAATAGAATGAAGACATATGGACCATCACTTATGAAAACACGTGTAGTGAAAAAATGATGACATGCACAGTGAAAAAGAAGGCATATGTAGAATAACAAGGTAAGCATGGTGTTGAATATGAAGGGAAAATATGTGGAGTGAAAGGAAACATGCTCAACACATGAAAAAATGTGTGCAACCTTCTTGAGATACTTGGTGTGTAAACTTATTTGCTAGGTGTGAATAAACCTTGTTTGTGCGCCCATCATTTATAAAATGTATGTAACCCTCACTTGGAATGGCATACAAACATCAATAAAGAAACCACAAGGTGTTTGAGGGTGCATGTAGTATTCAACAAAATGTCTACGACCTTCTTTCTGTTGTTTGTAACCTTCATGAGATACTTGGTGTGTAAAGCCTTTCAAATAAAAAGTGCGCTCAGTCCTTTAATATTTGGTGCACAAAACACCATCCTTTTTGTGCGTACAACCCATAAAAATACTTACAATGAATCATTTCTTGCAGCCTTCAATTATTTCAAAGCCAAGTATATACAGAGGGCACATGTAGTCACCAATATGAAGTCAGAACCCTGGTGTATCAAACTTTAAATTATATTCGGAAGAAAACAAAGAAATTCTACTATGCGTAAATCGGGAAGCCTATAGCCATGAAAATTTCCAAAAGTTTATGATAATTCAAAATATCAACTATGTCATTGTCAGATTTTCAGTAGCTGACAAACCTTCAGTACCTCCTTTGTAAACTGGCCTATTTAAATTTGTTCTGCAAACACAAAATATAGTCACTAGGAACTGCCTTTGAAGAGGATGTAATAAAATATCAAATGAAGTGCTGAAGTCAAACCAATGATTCTGATAGAAGACTCATCTACAAAGAGTACAAGGAAAAAACCCTCATCTGGAGACAAGCATATGACATAAATATATCAATTTCCAAAAATGGTCACTCTGCAAAGTTATCCTGTTAGCATTAAAGATTCGGATAAAACCCTTTTTGTTGCGACCTTGTAAACATATCAAAGGGGACCCTTATGGTCTGAAACTTTGAACATAGATTCTCTCTCATATGTATGAAACAAGGTTGTAATTAGTTTCTGTAGACACCTAAAAATCGTTTAGAAAATAAAGTATTTTTATTTTCTGAAAAATCCCTGATGACATCATCATTTGTTAATTAATTAATTATTTAATTAATTAATTTATTTTTATGTCATTAAATCCCTTTATCTTAATTAAAAATATTTAATTAAGAAATCCCTCCCAAAAATGTTTAAATCTTATTTAAACATTGTCTCCTTATTTATTAATTATTTAATTAATAAATTGACCAAAAATCTCAAAATAAATAATTTATTTATTTTTTGCCTAAAACTTGGCCAATTTCCTTAAGACCACTAACCTCTTCCAGAATCTTCTAATCCTTCTTTAATTTTGATTAAAGGCTAATCCCATCATTTCCTAACCCTAATCCCAACTCAAAATATTTAATTAAGATTAAATATTTAATCCTCATATTTGTTAAATTCATTTTAATAAATATTCTCAAAACCTAAGCCTTGGAAATAAATAAATCTTTATTTATTTCCTAAAATCCATGTTTATCCCTAGGAAATTCTAGACTCTTCTAGAAAGTCCTAATCCTAATCCTAATCCCCCCTAACCTTGTCACATTCCCTAACCAAGGTTAGCCAACTCCTAAGCTTAACCCAAAGTCAACAAACTTCTAGAGACTTCTCTTACATGCATTAAGTGCATTTAAGACCTCCTTATCCCTCTTACATGCATTTATCATGTATTTAAGAAGCCCCTCACCCCTTTCTTACACCCTTTGACCTTAGGCACATTTCCCAAATTATGCACATTCCTCCCATCTTTCAACCCAATGCCCTTGTGACAATTGTCACAAGGAGGTGGCCCTGAACTAGCATAATCCATGTGCTCCCCTTTGAATGAATCTTGGCCTCTCTTAAGGATTTTGATCTTGGCCATTCATTCCTCCTTTCCAAATCCTATAAATGCTCCTCCTTTCAAGAGCAAATTCATTAGCTTAGCTTTTATTTCAAGCATTGTTATCATGCCCATTTAGCTCTAGACTTAGCATAATCATCCTAATTTAGCTTACTTTCAAGCATTTTAGCTCATCATAATTTAGTAATAATGGATTAACATAGTTTATTTCATTGTTTTGCATAAGCATAGCATCATCACATCCCTATTTGGCTTAAAATCAATCTTAGCATAAATCTCATGTAGCTTAATATTCATATCAACATCATTTTGATCCTTGAGGCCTTAGGGGCAAATCAGGTGTTCTATACCTGTTTTGTGCCATTTTGGGGTTTTCATGGATTTCAATCCATCCTAAATGCATAAGGAATATGCTCCAAGTGCTTAGAGAGCACACCCACATCCCCTTAAGCAAGAGAAAATCAAACAATGCTTGGGTGCACCTGTTTAGGCTCAATCTGAGGTGGCTAGCTTAGAGTTTTCCTTGTTTTGGATTGTTTTCATGTTAGGTTAAAATCTAATCTTTGTTTGGCTTGAAGCTTTCAAAACAGTGGTCCTCAAAAGCCTAGTCCATAGTTTCATCAAATGATAAACTAATTATCCAGAAATAAACTTCAAAGTTACCCCCTCAGAACATCCTGAACTGAAAACAATGAAACCTGTAGAAATTGCATTTGGAATTGATTTAGAAAAGGGGTTAAATGGATTGGTCACGATCTCAAAATAATCAGAGAAGCTCATTTCCATGTATACAATATAAAACAACATTCAATTTCCCCTGATCACCGATTAGATGCAATTTGTAGGATCTCAAAGTGGGCCACTTAAAATCTGCATTCCTACATTCAGTAAAACTGAATAAAATGCAAACATAAGAGGCCTAGTAAACTGATCATACAAACCTCTAAGAATCTGAAAATGGGCATGGAGACACACTCTTATGCATACAATACAATGCAATAATCCTTTTATCATGAGTATTAACCAGGTGTTATATGAAAACCTCCAAAGTAGGTGATTTGGTAAAAACTAAACATAATGCAAAGTGTAGTTTTGTGCAATGACCTCCAACTGGGTACCTCCAAAACATATCAGAATTGAACTCTGAGAGCTATGACCAATTGTAGATGCTAAATGAAAGGCAAGGAACACATGTCCTAAGCCCCATCACATGAAGATAAATATGTCATCCTTTATGTGCACTTGAACTAGGTTCTTTAAAATGGTCTTTTGAAACACTGAATCGAGCCTTAGGGAAATTTTAGAGTATAGACTCTAAAATCTATCCAAAATTTTAGAGTCCCAACAGTGGCTCTAATTTGGGATGCGTGCCCCTTGTGGGCATGCAGAGAATTCAGAATGTTTGGTAGAGCAGACCACCCAAAAATGAAAACAAACTTCTCTCTCTTTCTCTTTAACATGGATCCTTATTGAAAGCACAAAACACAAACAACTGAAAGCAAATAAACTATACAATGAGCACACCATTTACAAATGGCCCAAAGCCATCAAACTAAAATCACCTCTTACTTCTATCCAATATTTAATCCTTATCTCCATGGATCAAAGGTAGACTGAAATTATTACTTCTGCCAACAAAATTAAACATGCTGCCACAAATTGTCAGCACACCATATGAAATACAATTAGCACCCTCACTATCATTAGGCATTTGGAAGTCATTTAAATACTGAAGGTGTTGATCATTTTGCACCTTTGGGTACAAAAGTCTCGCTTGTAATCATCCTTTGTCACCTTCGGTATTTTATTTATTGCCTATAATGATTCCGTTGTCGCCTGTAAACATTCCACCATCGCTTAGAGTATTTCTGTGTCAGCTATAAATCTTTCTCTACCACCTGGAGCCATTTCTTTGTCGCCTGGAAAATTTCTCCGTCGCTTTTGCACAGTTATCTGTCACCTATAAGCATTTAAATGTCACCTGAGAGACTTTGGTGTCGCCTTTGCATTTTCCACTGTCGCGTTTGAGCTAGACAGTGTCACTTTTTGTTTCTTTCTATCTTTATTTCCTTGGGACTGGATTCATTTTTCCTATTGCAAACAAGGGTCAAAACAAATCTTGAATGAAATTAAGGAAAAATGAACTTATGTCCTAAGTGTCATTATCATTTTGAAAATCAAATCCAATCTTGAATGCACTAAAAAGAATGAACATCTCTATTCCCTCTTTTGTTTCAATTCAAGCAAGCACCCAATCAAATCTTGAATGCCATAAAGGATCAAAACAAAGCTCTTTTCAAAGTTCCTAAATCAACTCACAAATCTCAATCTTGAATGCCCAAAAGGAAAGAACTTGCAACCGCTCAAATCATTTACATTTTGGAGAAAGAACAAATCAAAATCTAAGCACTTGTGTCTTCAATTTCAAAGTTCAAAAATCACTTAATCAATTTGGGAAAATGAACAAACTTGCTTGATGTGCATCTAGGAGCTTTATCTTCTTGCAAAAATCTTTGCTAAAATAAGCAACGTAGAACATTTGAACTTGGACAAGTTCACTTGTTCTACTTTTAGCAAAGCCTGTCCAGGGAGAAAAGTGCTTCATCCTCAGAGAATGACCTCAAACCGGTATCCCCCCCCGGCTGGTATATAAATAAAGTGAAGGCAAAAAGTACTCACTTATATCTCCTAATCCACGGGTGTTTTGTGCCAAATGCAAATGTCAGGGGACAGGTAAATATTCCTCCCCCAATGTTGTTGGCTAGGCTCTTAAGTGAGTCATAGGCGGTCAGCATAACCGGGTATGGAGACTCCAGGGAACTATTAAAAAATTGATAAAATAGAGGCTACCCTATCTACATCTGAAAGTATCAAAATCCTTTGCAAGGACCGATTCCAAGGGGTTTACCGGGTCGCCTCAAGATTACTCACCATTTGTATTCCCTTCTAGGGGGTACCAAGCTGTGGGCAAGCAATTTTGATACTCACCTTCCTTAGGTAGATCTGCTTGAAGTGCTTGATAGTCAAATACTCTGTGAAAACATTGTTGAAACATACACATTCAAAGCTTTCTTAGAGTTAGTTGTCCTGTTTGTATCCCGCAAGGTTGCTTTGTCCCTTGTGGAGATTGCTTATCCAAAAATCTTTGTTGAAATCTATCCTTTTCCATTGGAAAAACATCAAACTGATCTACAACTTGGTTTGAGATACTCAGAACAGCCATGTCAGTCCAAATCCTCCCAAAATCCAAAAAATGTCCAAAGCTTTCAGAATCTCAAATCATGGTCTTCCAATCATATTCAATCCAGTCTTGTCATCCTTTCCTCCTATCTTAGATTAGCAGAGTCATCTTAGTCATCCCCCATCCCCTTGTCTGTCTTTCTCTAAAGTCAGTTTTCTTCCAAACTTGAGTCAAATCCACTCCTAGTCTGACCCTATCAGTCATTCCAGTCTGAGTCTTAGTCTTCCAATCCATCTTTTTCCTTCATCCTTATCCAACTCATCTGCAAGTCAGCATGTCTCAAACCTATTATGATGAGTTTGGTTAATATGTCTCTCCCCTCAATCCATCCTATCCTAAAGATGATGAAAGCCTTGTAGATCACGATGCATATTTTAAAAATCTTAGCAAGTTTGCTCCAAACATCCCCCAACATCCAATCATTCCTCCAAAATATCCTATCATGCCTTCACACTTATCCACTAGCACTCCCTTTCATGTCCTTGGCAAGGCAAATCCATTATCTTATCCTTCCACACCTTATCCCTATCTTAAACCTACACATCCTCCATATGCATCCTTCATACCTCCATCTCCTGCTATGGTCATATCCCAATCACCACCATCCCTTCGAAACACTTCACGCTACTTCCCTTATCTAAAACCTCCATCCACTTATCCTCCAAAACCCTTTCAAAGTCAAACACCAAGTCTTCCAATCCTTTTCCCCAATCCACCATCCTATCTCAAATCACCATCCTCCATTCAAACCCATGTTTTTGCAAATCCCCTCCCACAAAAAGAATGCACCCTTCAGTCTGCTTCATATCCCGTACCTCAATCCATCATTCCTACCTCATCCAATAGTCCATCAAGTTCACAAGCTTCCTCTAAACCTACCTATGTGAACTATCCAAACCCACCATCTTCTAGCTCCTGATTTGCACCATCATCCCCTCAAGTAGGTTCCCCTTCATCCACCCCACCTTCATGTGAGGACCATCCAAGCTCCCCATCTTCTACACATTCTAATCCCTCACCTCCTCCAATCCGAAAGTCTGCAAGGAGTTTCACAAGGAAGCCAACAACAAATCCCACTCCTAAAGTTGAAGAGCCAAACCATCTCAAACCTTCATGTGAAGCCATCACTAATGAGGCCCATCCATTGCTCCCATCTATCATCTATCTTTCATACATTGGTCCTCTTCCATCTCCTAGCATCATTGAGTCCCTTCCATCTGAATTTTCCATCCAATCCCCACTAACATCACCTCCTCCTAGCATTATCCAAAGCACATCCAGTGAGCCCAATGAGTTCACCCTTCTTCCTACCTTCACAGCTGTAGAATCTTCCATCCTTTCATCCATACCATCTAAAAAATTCACCCTTCTTCCTACCATCACAGCTGCAGAATCTTCCATCCTTTCATCCATACCATCTGAAGAGTTCTTCCTTCTTCCAGACATCACAACCATAGAATATCCCATCCTTCCATCCACCCCATCTAAAGAGTCAATCCATACATCCCCCAACACTCTATCCACACAAATCCTATCATGTCAAGATCTTTCCCAAAAGCATGTTGAAATACTCAGAGAAGAAAATCAAGATCCAATTCCTTCACTTCCCCCATCACATGTTCTATTGCTTCCATCACCCCCAATCCAAAATCCTACAATCCCAATTCCTCCAATCCAAGATCCTATCATCCCAGTTTCTCCAACTGAAGATCTATTACCATCCCCCAATCCCAGTCAAAATCCCACTATCCTATCCTCTCCTCTTGAGGATCTTCCAAACCAAACTGTCCCACTGCCATCATTCTATCCTCTTGGATCACTTACATTTGTCAGAGGTAACCCACTTGAAGCAGAAGCAATAAGTTCCATGTCTTCCATCAGGGAACCAGAAATTGGATGTTTATCATATTCCCCAAGTCAAAAATATCCTTGTTTGGATAAAATGCTCAAGAAATGGAATTATCAAGACAAAGGCCTAGGCATCCATGAACAAGGAAATCTGGAGCCTATCCAAGACAAGAAACATCCAAAGTTATGTGGCATTGGTCACACATCAGAAGAAGGCACTTCCTCTAGAAATGTTGGTACAACTACAACTAAATTCAAGCATTCTTCCAAACCCACCATCACATCTTCGAAAGCATACACCACCATTCCTCCTCCTCCATCGTTACAACCAAAGACAACCTATCACATTCCTCCTTCATCCTCCAAATCCATTTTGGGTCCCTATGTCCCAAAATCTTCCAGCACATATCCTCTACATACCAAATCCATTTTTGGCCCTTACATCCCAAAATATCATCCCCCATCTTATCCTACTCAATCCCTCATCCAAAATCCAAACATCCGTAGTCAGGATCAACAAAGGCACATGCCCATATCTCCTATCTACCAATCTCCATTCATCTCCCCATCCACATTTTCGCCATCCCAGACATCTCCTCATATTCATTCCAATGCTCCTTGCAATTTGGATGCCATATCAAATATGCGTAAAGGAAAATATCCACAAAAATCCAAAGATTTCCATGTCCAGTCTAAATGATATGGTCAACCAAAGAAAAATCCAATCAAGCAATCCAATGTATCCCAATGGCCACAAAGGCCTAGCAAAGCACAAGCAAAATCCGCTACATGGTCACAAAGGCCCAGTAATGAAAAAGAAAAATCCTATGCATACCAATGGCCACAAAGGCCCACCAAAGCTAAAATAAAGATGATGTGGATCCCAAAGCAAAAAGATGTAATGCATCTAACAGAAGAATCCACACTGGCATCCAAAGTTTCTAAACCCCCAGCTACTCAGTCTTCTTCTCCATCTCCTCAATCTATTTTGGATCCCAAAGATCCAAAATCTCCTAGCATAAATCCTCCATCATATCTACCTATATCTTCCAAAACCCATCCACTTCATTCATCTTCCTCACAACATGTGCCAATGTTGATCCTGACAACATCCCCCTATCATGATCACTTTCCATCTTTCCATCCAAACACTTTCTACCACCATGTATCCCATCTACCCCATCCAATATGTGGTTTTGCATAAATCCCTCCATCCCAATAAAGTTGTACCAACATCCTGAGAAATTGAAAAGGCAGCAAAAAAATTAGAAAGATAGCAACACATCAGAATATCACAAGGTCAGCATCAAAGTTAGCAAAAAATTAGAAAATCCATAAAAATTGGAAAAAATCAAGAGAAAAGTATCAAAAAAAAAAAGAGAAAAACATTTGTCCTATGGTGAAAACTTGGCAATTCAAGTGCCTTGGACAAGAACCATGGTGAAAACCTGGCAAACATGCATCATGCGTAGGCCTCCCCCCAATTCCTTTTTGCAGTTGGGGGCCATTCCCTTCTATCACCTCTTATCCAACATCTCCTCCATCCCATTTGTCTCTCACCTCCTTCATCCTCCTTTGGATCTTGATGACAAAACAAAGACTACCAGGTATACATGCTTTTGGGAACCTTCTTGGCATCTATCACACCTTTCGGCTACATATCCTCTATCCAATCCGTTCATCCTAGCTTCCATATGCCTTCCTTATCCTCTTGTTAGCATATCTTCCATCCAAGCATACCCCATGTCTCTGAAATACATGAACTATCCTAAGTAGGGGGCATCTTATTCCTTGGTAACATATTCCTTGGAGACTATCTTTCATCCAAAATCTTCCATCTCCCAAATCCTCAACCAAATCCACCATCCAATCTCCCCAAGCATTCCTCTATCCAGATCCCTCAGCAGTTCCTCCAACATTCCATCTTCCAATCCTCAAGCAAATCCACCTTCTGATTTCCCAGTAGTTTCTTCCATCCAAATCCAAATCTTCCTCCATCCAAATCTCCTAGCAGTTCCATCATCCTCATCCTAAGCATTTCCTCCATCTTTCGATCACCTAGTATCTTCCCTTGTCATTGGTATCTAGCTATAGGCTAACCTCATTGTAATCCGATGCCATTCATCCCTATCCAAACATTCCTAGCAATCTTCTAGCAATCTTCCAATCCTCTCCACATCCTCTAGCTATCCAAAATCCAATAGCCAAGATCAAGGCAACCGACCAAATCACAACCTTAGTCTTGTAGCAAGCCTTGATCTCAATCCAATCATCATTGTTGGGATATGTCCTTCCCAAATCTGTGTCATTTCAGGACACATCATCCATCACCAGTCCATCTTGGCCTTCCAGCCCAACTGGGGCATCGTCTTGCATATCTTTGGAGTTTCAGCTTCATCCCTAGGTTCTTTGTACATCCTAATCTTGAGCTTCTGTACATATCCATTGTAAATATCCTCTCATCTTGTTGTACATATCCTCGTCAGTCCTGCAGCAACATTTGATCAAAATCTTATCCTACCTAGCCTCGCACTTCAACAACATCAATTGTCGACTATCCTTGATCAGCATGACCATCTTTGAACTGCATCATTTTCCAATTAGCAACACAACATTCTCCCCATCAGCATCGGGTCTGCACAAGATGTATGCTTCTGTTTTGTGTGACCTAAGCCTAATCATGGGTCCCCTCAGTTGTATCCTTCCTGTTTGACCTAATCTTCCACCAAGCACACCAGGTTCGTGTCGATGTATCCTTCCACACGTTCAGACCAATCTTCCCACCATCAATCAAATCAATCAAATCAAATCTCTCTCCTTGGCAAAGGATGTCTTTTTGGAGTTCTCATTTTGGTCTTGGATTTTGTCCTTTGGGTCTTGTTAATCTTGTACGGCTTCTCGTTGTTCTCTACTCTATGTCACCACGATCCTTTATATCATGGTGCGCTACGAATGAGGATAATCTGGGGCAAGGTCTTTTGATCTTTTGCTTCTGCCTGTGAGTCAGTTGTGTGTTTGTGGTTTCTTCAGCATCATTTCCACCATGCCTCCTTCGGGTTTCATGCATGATGCTGGGGAAACCCTACGTGTCTTTTTAGCATTAGTCCTATGCAACATTGGTGACAAAGCCTTGTGTTCTTTCGTAACCTTGGTAGGTCTCTATTGTTGCTATATCAAACTAGGTTGTGCTCTCTAAAAGATCTAAAGCATGGAGCTCCCCCATCTTGCATCATATAGATTAATCTTACATCTTGGATTCCTCATTTAGCTGCATCCTGCATTTTGCATTTCATCTCATCTTGCATTCACCCATCTTTGTTCTTGGAAGCTTGGTTATTTATCTCCCCTGCTTCCTCAGTCCTTCCTTCTCTGTTTCCTTTCGAGATAATTCCACAACGTTTGCTCCTTGCATTATTTTCTCAAGGGGGCACAACCCCTCATTCCTCTAAATTTTAGCCTCAGGCATCTTATTTTCTTGTCTTTGACGCCATGCCACTTGTGACATCGCATCAAAGAGGGGCAAAATGTAGAAACCTAAAAATTCTTTAGAAAATAAAGTATTTTTATTTTTTGAAAAATCTCTGATGACATCATCATTTGTTAATTAATTATTTATTTAATTAATTAATTTATTTTTATGTCATTAAATCCCTTTATCTTAATTAAAAATATTTAATTAAGAAATCCCTCCCAAAAATGTTTAAATCTTATTTAAACATTATCTCCTTATTTATTAATTATTTAATTAATAAATTGACCAAAAATCTCAAAATAAATAATTTATTTATTTTTTGCCTAAAACTTGGCCAATTTCCTTAAGACCACTAACCTCTTCCAGAATCTTCTAATCCTTCTTTAATTTTGATTAAAGGCTAATCCCATCATTTCCTAACCCTAATCCCAACTCAAAATATTTAATTAAGATTAAATATTTAATCCTCATATTTGTTAAATTCATTTTAATAAATATTCTCAAAACCTAAGCCTTGGAAATAAATAAATCTTTATTTATTTCCTAAAATCCATGTTTATCCCTAGGAAATTCTAGACTCTTCTAGAAAGTCCTAATCCTAATCTTAATCCCCCCCTAACCTTGTCACATTCCCTAACCAAGGTTAGCCAACTCCTAAGCTTAACCCAAAGTCAACAAACTTCTAGAGACTTCTCTTACATGCATTAAGTGCATTTAAGACCTCCTTATCCCTCTTACATGCATTTATCATGCATTTAAGAAGCCCTTCAGCCCTTTCTTACACCCTTTGACCTTAGGCACATTTCTCAAATTGTGCACATTCCTCCCATCTTTCAACCCAATGCCCTTGTGACACTTGTCACAAGGAGGTGGCCCTGAACTAGCACAATCCATGTGCTCCCCTTTGAATGAATCTTAGCCTCTCTTACGGATTTTGATCTTGGCCATTCATTCCTCCTTTCCAAATCCTATAAATGCTCCTCCTTTCAAGAGCAAATTCATTAGCTTAGCTTTTATTTCAAGCATTGTTATCATGCCCATTTAGCTCTAGACTTAGCATAATCATCCTAATTTAGCTTACTTTCAAGCATTTTAGCTCATCATAATTTAGTAATAATGGATTAACATAGTTTATTTCATTGTTCTGCATAAGCATAGCATCATCACATCCCTATTTGGCTTAAAATCAATCTTAGCATAAATCTCATGTAGCTTAATATTCATATCAACATCATTTTGATCCTTGAGGCCTTAGGGGCAAATCAGGTGTTCTATACCTGTTTTGTGCCATTTTGGGGTTTTCATGGATTTCAATCCATCCTAAATGCATAAGGAATATGCTCCAAGTGCTTAGAGAGCACACCCACATCCCCTTAAGCAAAAGCAAATCAAACAGTGCTTGGGTGCACCTGTTTAGGCTCAATCTGAGGTGGCTAGCTTAGAGTTTTCCTTGTTTTGGATTGCTTTCATGTTAGGTTAAAATCTAATCTTTTTTTGGCTTGAAGCTTTCAAAACAGGTGTCCTCAAAAGCCTAGTCCACAGTTTCATCAAATGATAAACTAATTATCCAGAAATAAACTTCAAAGTTACCCCCTCAGAACATCCTGAACTGAAAACAATGAAACTTGTAGAAATTGCATTTGGAATTGATTTAGAAAAGGGGTTAAATGGATTGGTCACGATCTCAAAATAATCAGAGAAGCTCATTTCCATGTATACAATATAAAACAACATTCAATTTCCCCTGATCATCGATTGGATGCAATTTGCAGGATCTCAAAGTGGGCCACTTAAAATCTGCATTCCTACATTCAGTAAAACTGAATAAAATGCAAACATAAGAGGCCTAGTAAACTGATCATACAAACCTCTAAGAATCTGAAAATGGGCATGGAGACACACTCTTATGCATACAATACAATGCAATAATTCATTCATCACGAGTATTAACCAGGTGTTATATGAAAACCTCCAAAGTAGGTGATTTGGTAAAAATTGAACATAATGCAAAGTGCAGATTTGTGCAATGACCTCCAACTGGGTACCTCCGAAACATATCAGAATTGAACTCTGAGAGCTATGACCAACTGTAGATGCTAAATGAAAGGTAAGGAACACATGTCCTAAGCCCCATCACATGAAGATAAATATGTCATCCTTTATGTGCACTTGAACTAGGTTCTTTAAAATGGTCTTTTGAAACACTGAATCGAGCCTTAGGGAAATTTTAGAGTATAGACTCTAAAATCTATCCAAAATTTTAGAGTCCCAACAGTGGCTCTAATTTGGGATGCGTGCCCCTTGTGGGCATGCAGAGAATTCAGAATGTTTGGTAGAGCAGACCACCCAAAAATGAAAACAAACTTCTCTCTCTTTCTCTTTAACATGGATCCTTATTGAAAGCACAAAACACAAACAACTGAAAGCAAATAAACTATACAATGAGCACACCATTTACAAATGGCCCAAAGCCATCAAACTAAAATCACCTCTTACTTCTATCCAATATTTAATCCTTATCTCCATGGATCAAAGGTAGACTGAAATTATTACTTCTGCCAACAAAATTAAACATGCTGCCACAAATTGTCAGCAAACCATATGAAAAACAATTAGCACCCTCACTATCATTAGGCATTTGTAAGTCATTTAAATACTGAAGGTGTTGATCATTTTGTGACATAAGGCTGTCACACTCTTTAAACATTTTAACTAGCTGATGAAAAAGACATTCTGACTCAACTACATAGCTGGAAACATACTGGCCCTTTTCAAAACATGGTTGAAAATTAAAAAAGGAAGTTTGTAAATTCAACCCTTTGCATATCACACAAGTTCTTAAGAAACCTATTGTAGAGTAAAACTTGTGGATTCAAATTGAATTCATTCTGAGAAACATCAACATGTTGGATTTGAAAAATAAAAGATTCATATTCTGCCTGACAACTGATATGTCCCTGTTGACTTGTTTTAATGTCTTCTAAAAATAGAGCATCATCACAGTTTATATCCCATTCTTGGATAAAAGAACATACCTCTGGCTGAAACAAAAAGTCTAATATAAGATTTGAAAACCCTTTTATCTTTACATTAAATGCTTTAAATTGTGGCTCTAACAAGTCAGTATCCAACCCATTGCACATGTCATCCTTTTGGCATATGTTTGCCTGACATAATTCATTTTTACAGGGTAGATTGTTAGCACTATTAACCTCTTCTTGATAAGACATTGATTTAAAACCATTAATAATATCAAAATCATCAATGTCCACATCAAATAGGGTGACTTCCATTTCTGGTTCAATTGCAAAATGAGCCACCATGGTTTCACATTCTGGCTCATAGACACCTTCATCCATCTTAGGATTAATAACTTCACATGATAAATCAAGGGATGAAAGCATACAAGCTGAAAATCAGTTTTATCTTCATTGTTAGCTAAAACAAAAGAATTCATTATTACTTTAGTCAAACCAACTTCTTCAAAATCATTTTCAACACATGATGACTGCTCATCCTTTTCACAAGGCTACCTATAAACCATTACCTTATCTTGAAGAAGATCAAGGTCATTTTCGGTCCATGAGTCTTTGTCTTCACTATCGGTACTAATAGAGTCTGATAAAATTTGATCATTTGGGGCTTTATCATTATCTGATGAAAGATCTACCCCCTCTTCATTTTCAAAGCTTGACTGCAAACAATTTGTTTCTGCAACCTCATAACTAGAAAAACTAGTTTTAGATCTACTTGGTATGTAACCTTTATAAATATCTAGCCCTACATCAAATACATTATGCAATTCTTCATTAACCATGTTAACTCCTACATGAGGGGCAGCCATTTCTTGTTGAAAACATTCTTTATTCATATTTTGTTTAGAAGCACAATCTGAAACATAGTTTGTAAGGTCGACAAAGATAGAAACTCTTTGACATTGATGTTCATTTCTTGATACACACCCATTTATTGCATTTGATTTGTTATGACAAAAAACACCAGCATATAGAAATCCTTTGGCAATTCCATATTTCAAGTTATTTTCTATATCCATTTCTGTCATAAAAGCCTGATGTAAAGTCTTTGGCTCTTTATTTCTCAGTAAGAAGCTCATTTTTTTACCAAAAGCAGCCAAATAAAGTATTAGACATATTTGATCATTGGGCCTATAGATTTTTGGAATATCATTTAATGTTATGACAAATCTAATGTTGATCAATGGAACTAATTCTTCTTCTTGAATTTCGATGTCCATTAGTTTGGTCAACATGACACTTGCACCTATTCTCTCAGCAAACTGTTCCATGAAAGCTGAATTGAAATCTTCCCATGAGGAAATAGAGCTTGGTAGCAGGGAATAAAACCATACCTTGGCATCATTTTTGAAATTCTGAACTAGCAACTTCCTAAAGATGTCTTCATGACAAATTTTGAAGTCTCCCATCAGATCAACAAATTCTTGCAAATGTTTACATGCTAAATCTGATTGTTTCCCTTTAAAATATTGTAAATGCTTCCTAATCTCAGTAGGAATTTCATTTGGGAAACCATGTATGCCATCAAGCATAATGGCGCATACCTTTGTACATAACATATTCTACACGAATCCATTATGGGCTGCACTTTCACTTAATGAAAATTTCAAATTCTTATTACAAACAACTCATGCATCCATAGGATTCTTTGAATCACACATACTCCTCCAAAATATAACCAAGATTTTAAACAAATCTTGGAGAAATATGCGGATCCATAATCGAAAATCCTTTTTATGGTGACTTCTTCACCCAATAAGGATCATGCAAATATATAAATTACAAAATGGGAAATACCTAGTATGTTTTTTGATGCTGCTATTTTTTCCTTGGCTAGAAATATGGCAGATCTTAGAGCTCAGCTTGTAGCTCCATCAGGTTCTTTTCACATAGAGTCACCACCTCCTTGAAGAGGGAAATATTTCACTTATTCACAATCTCTTTCCAGCCAACAACAAAACTTCGCCAGGATCTTAAATACTATTTATTAGAGCTGGATACTTCATATCTTCTATTCTAAACTTGCACTGATCAAATAGAGGATCTCAGAGTTGCCACTCACAACTTGGTGAGATGATATGGAACTTTTAAATATGATTCTATACATCAATGGTAACCACCGGATAGATAAATAAGCCATCGAGGAGTCTAGCTCTACTTGTACCTATGTTATTTAAACTTTACTTAACACATTCCCTAGTAGAGTCATCATCTTGTTGGTTCTTTAAAATGACTTACACATTTGGGCTGCCAATATACCTTAAAATTATATTTTAGGAGTAGTTAATTCCAAATATACTATGGATCATAAGGTAACTGGACCAACTATAGGGACAAAACTGCCCTTTGCACTTCTAGCTCTATTGAACCAAGGCGGGTGCACCTAATTCAGTCAATAAAAACAATAGTCCTTATAACACCAGGACTTGATTCGAACAAAGTAGATAAGATGAGATGGTGAGAAAATGCTAAATGGAAACCAGTCATTCATTGATTCTCAATCACCATGATTTAAACAAACGACCCTATAACCTTAATATTTTGAATGATTTGGGATTGGTTATGATTTAAAACTTTGAGGGATATAACAAACCACACCAGACACATCATTGTAGAATATACTCACTTCTGATTAGTGCCTTATCCATTGGGAAAAACCTCTAATGCATGACAATACACAAAATCCAATTATTCATCACAGATCTAAGCCATTCACACAAATACACAAACCCACAGTACTTACAAATATCCCTGTGAAAACCAAATGAATTTATACTTCACCCATAACATCATTTAATATGATCCTAAAACTAGAACTAGAGAATGAAAACATATGCATATCTCTATGTAGTGAATCAAAAAATTCAAAAATTCATAAGATTGACACAAATGGAGAGAAATGAGAAATGGTATTAGTATTATGTATGAGGATCATGCCTCTGTATATACCCTGCTTTGAGATTTAAAACCACCTCAATGACAACAAACAATCAATAAGTTTTCTCTTTGATATAACAATACTGTTTGATAAACATCTGCTACATCATAGACTGAGAGAAAAAATAATCAGTCAGTGTTCTCAAACTAAGTAGAGACTAAACCTAGACCTCCCACCCAGCAAAAAGAACACCTCTGGAACCAACTCTCAGAAATTACAGAGAATTTTTGGTACGCTTACAATAATAAAAAGATCAGAATATATGGAGAAGGGGAAAGAGACCTCAAATACATTTCTATATGATATTTGTCTCTTTCCAGAACAAAATAATTTTGCATAATATCTTCTTCCCACTAAAATTGACTTTGGAATATAAAATCCCTTACTGCTCTTTCCCACTTGTGAGAAACTGGTTATTTCCATTGCCATTGAATCCATTGTTTCCCACCATTTCCAATGATATATTACACTTGTATGTTCTGATGAAAATGAAGCCTCCAGGCTATTTTTCCATGAATACTTATTGTCATTCAAATTTTTCAAATTTCCCTATAGTCCATACTTTTTTTATTCTTTTACATCTTTATGCAAATATTTAAATTTGGGCGGGCCTACATGTGCCACATGTCACCGCCTGATTGTCTCAGTCAACCACCTCATCGCTATGTTGGAACTATCTACATCATCATCCCTACTCGATCACCAATGCCACATCAACATTCTTGCCATGTGCCATCTTCTGGTTCTCCATCTACTCCAACCTACAACTTCACTGCCATGTCATTAACATGCCACATGTCACTCAGGCGCAATGCCGCAATAGTAACACCTGAGCAACTTTCTCATTGCGCTTTCACACCAACCATTGATCTTGGGCATGCATTCCAAGATATTGAACTTGCAAAATCTTCAAGTTGTCAAAATTTACGTTGCCTTCTGTGTGGTAGCCACTCTTCCATGTCATCGCCAAGTCACTTCCACCTCGGTTCTCACACATGCTTGGGCTAGCCTCTGTCTGGGCGTCCATTCTTGGACACCATGGTATTGTGTGTTTTGGCTTTTAAACAATAAGGTTTTACTTTTCGCAGTGAATGTGAGATTAAATTCCCTTGAATTTAATAATATTTCCTTTCAAAATGGCCTTAATGTGCACCCACACATCCAGGAAGCTCATCCACATGCCTTCCATTGTCTTCTTTGCTTCAAAAACTATGTGCCTTTTCTTTTAAATATCCCACATTCTTTTCTTAGTACAAATGTGGGATAAATTTGATTTAGTTTTATAATAATCTTTCATTCAAAATTCTATCCTTATGATGCACACCCAACTAACTGGGCCCACAGAAGACTTCCACTTGAGACACCTTCCTCCTTCTCACTTCATAACACTTAGTGAGTGCTTTTGTATTTAAAAAACTTTCTATTTATTAACTTGGCAAATGTGGGATAAATTATTTCAATGCTCAGCCCTTGTTTGGATGGCCCCCAAGTCTGCAAAGTCTTCACATTTTCCTCTACCGACAAGAAATATCCCACTGAAGGGCATGCACCAGCCAAAAGAATGAGTGCATGTCCCATTTAGTGGTGAATGGGCAACCCCAAAAGGAGGCACCCACCATCTCTTTAGAGGCTCACACAATTCTAAAGGAGTGCGTGCAAATTCCTTGGAGGCTCACACAACTCCAATGGAGTGGTAAGTGATGCCCTTGGTGGTGAAATAGAGCTGCATGAAAATAAAGAGCAAGGGCAATAGAATGAAGACATATGGACCAACACTTACGAAAACATGTGTAGTGAAAAACAAATGGCATGCACAATGAAAAAGAAGGCATATGTAGAAGAACAAGGTAAGCATTGTGCTGAATATGAGGGGAAAATATGTGGAGTGAAAGGAAACATGCTTAGCACATGCAAAAATGTGTGCAACCTTCTTGAGATACTTGGTGCATAAACTTCTTTTTTGGGTGTGAATAAACCTTGTTTGTGTGCCAATCATTTATAAAATGTATGCAACCCTCACTTGGAATGGCATACACACATCAATAAAGAAAATACAAGGTGTTTGAGGGTGTGCCCAGTCTTCAACAAAATGTCTGTAGCCTTCTTTCTATTCTTTGTAACCTTCATGACATACTTGGTGTGCAAAGCCTTTCAAATAAAAAGTGCGCTCGATCCTTTAATATTTGGTGCAGAAAACACTATCCTTTTTGTGCGTACAACCCATAAAAATACTTACAGCCACTCATTGCTTGTAGCATTCAATTGGTTCATAGCCAAGGATATATGAAGGGAACATGTAGTCACCAATATGAAGTTAGAACCGTGGTGTATCAAACTTTAAATTATATTTGGAAGATAACATAGAAATTCTACTATGCATAAATCGGGAAGCCTAGAGCCATGAAAATTTCCAAAAGTTTATGATAATTCAAAATATCAACTAGGTCATTGTCAAATTTTGAGCAGTCCAAAAACCGTCAGTACCTCCTTTGTAAATTGGCCTATTTAAATTTTTTCTGCAAACACAAAATACAGTCACTGGGAACTGCCTTTGAAGAGGATGCAATAAAATATCAAATGAAGCGCTGAAGTCGAACCACTGATGCTGATAGAAGAATCATCTACAAAGAGTACAAGAAAAAAATCCACATCTAGAGACAAGCATCTGGCATAAATATATCAATTTTTGAAAATGGCCACTCTGCAAAGTTATCCTGTCATCATTAACCATTCAGATAAAACCCCTTTTGTTCTGACCTTGTAGACATATCAAACAAGACGCTTATGGTCTGAAAATTTGAACATAGATTCTCTCTCGTATGTATGAAAAAAGTTTATAATTAGTTTTATCAAATGATAAACTGATTATCTAGAAATAAACTTCAAAGTTACCCCCTCAAAACATCTTGAACTGAAAACAATGAAACTTGTAGAAATTGCATTTGGAATTGATTTAGCAAAGGGGTTAAATGGATTGGTCATGATCTCAAAATCAGCAGAGAAGATCATTTCCATGTCTAATATATAAAACAATATTTAATTTTCCTTGATCACTGATTGGATGCAATTTGCACGATCTCAAAGTGGGCCACTTAAAATCTGCATTCCCACATTCAGTAAAACTGAATAAAATGCAAACAGAAGAGGCCTGGTAAACTGATCATACAAACCTCTAGGAATCTGAAAATGAGCATGGAGACACAATCTCATGCGTAAAATATACTGCAATAATCCTTTCATCATGACTATCAACCAGGTGTTATATGCAAACCTCCAAAGTAGGTGATTTGGTAAAAACCGAACATAATGCAAAGTGCAGATTTGTGCAATGACCTCCAACTGGGTACCTCTGAAACATATTAGAATTGTACTCTGAGAGATGTGACCAACTATAGATGTTAAATGAAAGACGAGGAACACATGCCCTCAGCCCCATCACATGAAAATCAAGAGGTCCTCCTTTATGTGCACTTGAACTAGGGTTCTTTAAAATGGTCTTTTAAAACACTGAATAGAGCCTTAGGGAAATTTCAGAGTATAGACTCTAAAATCTATCCAAAATTTTAGAGTCCCAATAGGTTGATTTTTCCAACTAATCCTATCTCAATAATGTATTGAGCCATCTTGGTAGGATCTGTAGGTATCTTGAACTATTTCTTTTGTGATTTCTTTCCCCAAGTTATTATTTCCTTCTCAGATTCTATGTCTTCTCTTTCTTCATCTTTCAACTAATGGTTCTTTGTCTGGGGAATTTTTACTTGACTCGGTGTAGCTCTTCATTTTGTCTCTATAGGTTGACTTGTCTTCTTTTTGATTATTTTTCTTTTAGGAGTTTCTTCTGATTCTATTGTTGCTTTACCTTTCCTTTTGACAGTGCTTGGTGTTCTCAGTTTTGTTTCCTCTTCTAAACTTTCTTCAATCTCTTGAATAGTTGGTAAGGCTTGTGCCTCTATAGCTTATAGTTGAGTACTTCTCTCCTATTCATTTTCTCTATACTTTTTTATCAGTTTCTTCAATATTTTTTCTTTCTTCTTCAAAATTTTTGGCTTTTTGATTTCCAACGTTATCCTTTCATATGCTTCTTCATAGGTTCCAAAATTTTTAACTTTTCTTTCAGTAGGGAAAATTAGTATATGATCCACACATCTGTCTACAACTTCCTTTGTGACCTTATTTTCAAATGTTGGTACCAAAGATGTTCTTAGTTGTATAGGTTGGATTCTGCAAGTGTTAGTATCTAGAAGAAATAAAATTGAGTCTCTATACTTCTCTACTACCAATGGAGGTATCCGATAGCGTGCGTGCATCTTGATTTGAAATTATTTCAAATATTCCCACATTATTTGATTATATTCTTCACCTAATTGATAAATGTAATTGTTTATCTCATAAACTACTGGTCTATCTGCTTTCCAATTTACATGTCCTATGCACGGGATGAAATTATTCACATAAAAGTAGAAGCAAATGAGAAATGATCCATAATTAAAGTCTGTCTTGTGATTCCTTTGTAGTTGATTCATATTTACAAACAGTTGTGTCCAAAACATGTTAGCCAAATCATAGGCTTTTCCTAGTTTTTCTGTCTCGTAGGCTGCATACACAACACTATTAGGTACACTGTTTGGTCAATTGGATTGGTAGAGTTTGTAATCAATGATTGATGTTTCAAATTGGGTTTCCAGGTCCTTGACCTTGTCTACTCTCATATGTATCCCATCTTTAGATGTCTTAGTTATTTGTCTCAGCTTATCCATTTTTCTTACACATAGAGTGCATTCTTTTCCTTCCGCTTGTAAGTCGGTGACCATATGAATTAGGTCTTTTGTTATTTTGATTAGCTTCTCCTCATCTAACCACATAAATTCTTTATTCACATGACTTAGTACATATATGAATCATTATTCATTGAATTTTGGTAGAAATACCATATGCATTAATCCTTTTGTTTCCAGATGTTTGTGCTCATCATTTAAATTTCCTTCAATGCTTAGCTTTGTGTTGTACAATTTGTTGATTTCTTCATCTCCCAATTCTACAACCTTGTTGTGAATAAAATTTCTGACATCCTCTATAAGCATGACTCTTGGAGGTAATGATGATAGTGCTCTAGCATTATCTTTCTCTGCTACCTTCAAAGGGTACAATGTGAATCTTGGTGCTGGTTCATAATTGATGCTTACGACTATAGGGTTTTGAATATTTGCTGCCATTGTGATCAAAAGATTCCACAAATGCAAGTCATCTGCTAGTGATTTCTTTGTACTTCAACTGACTCTGCTAAACTACAACACGATTGGACTAGGGGTCTCTTTCTTCATTATTACTTTATTCCACTTAACTTCTAATGGTTCTACTTCTTTTACTTCAACAAGAATACCTAGATTCTTAGAAAAAGTATTAATCATTCTGCTAGTCTTTCTTATTGCCTTAAGTATCAGCATACCTAATCTATTTTTCTCTTTAATTTCTTCATAAGTACCATACCAAGTTTCCCTTATGTCAATTGGTTTCTCTAAAAGTCCTTTTATTTGTATTGATGCAACATCAATATCCATCTCATATCCCTTGGGTGGCAGCCACATGGTTCTTGGCTCCATAGATCTTACTATACATGTGTCACTATCTACCTCAAAACATAAATCATCCTTATACTCTTCCACAAATTGGGGTGGAATTCTAAACCTTTTATGCATCTTAGATTGAAATTTAGCAAAGTAATCATTCATGACCATATCAAAATTTTCTCCTATGCTTTGAATATATTCATTGATTTGGTAAGTAATTGGTTTATCTTCTTTCCATACTACTTCATCAATTGTAGGAAAGAAGTTCTACAAATAAAAGAAAATATATACCAGTAATGGTACAAACCTTAATGTATTGGAATTTTCTTTCCTGATAGTATTCATATTTTCATCTAATTGCTTCAACAACATTTCAAATAAGTATATCTTCATATCCTTCTTTACAATCTTGTATGAATTATCAACTGCTCCACAGGGTACACTGTCTACTCGAGATGACTGGAAGATTTGGTAAGATATAATGTTTCTTGCAAATCTTAACTCAGGGTCATCAACAATAGACAACTTCAAACCTCTACCATCCCATTTGGCTTGGGTAAGCTCACACAACATATTCTTGTTGGTTTTCTTATATGCCCTCAGTCTATCACCGACCGAAAATCTTGTGATAATGTGCAATATATCCTTGGTGATCTTTACTAGTGCATGAGCCCACATGAAATGATCATGTACTCGGATAAGAACCAATCTCATCTATTCTTGCTTGAAATCTATCGGTACATGCATAGCATGGACCAAACCCTTGGTTTCCAAATGTATGTGGTCATCTTTCAATTTTCTATTTATGCATAAATTCCTGTAAGATGTGTCAATTTCATCTTGGTAGATGTCTTCAATTTTTCAATGAATGAAGGTGTGAGTGTCTTCAATGATATAAACCTTGGTGGAATCAATGACAGGGAAACAAACTTGTCAACTTTATTAGCAATGACGGGAGGCAAATTATATTTAGGATTGACAGGGTCAATCTTCTCAACAACGATGGTCTTTTGAAATTTTGGTGCCATCCTGATCTCATAAATAATCTTAAAAAAAGTAGAATTTCACTTGAACAGTATCTTGAATTTGTGAACACAACTCAGGAGATTTCAAAAATACTTTGAATGCGCTCTATACTGCTTAGGTTTTTTCAAATGTTAGCTTGAATTCGCTCGGTAGAGTCTTCTCCGTCAAATGCTTCAAATGCTAGCAAAAGTGTGAGGTGAAAATGAAATAGAACAATCTCTATTTATAGTTTTTCCTTGATTGGGTTTCCAATGACTATATTATTTGCATTAAATCGTCTCTATCGAGTCCATTTCATAGATGACCAAAATACACCTTCTGTCACCGAATGGAACAAAATAAATTATACACTTTACTGATCAAACTTTGACATGTCAATCATCACAACTTATATCCAAATGCATCTTAATATGCTAATATGGATCTTTGCACTAATTCTAGGAACCAATTTAAGATAGAATTTAGGTTATCAGCTGCTATATACCTTTTGACCGATTAAGTAAAGATAGGTGCACCCGATCTAGGGGATGTAATGCCATCAGTTGTTCCAAGTTTAGATCCACCATCTTGAGACTTCCTTCTCCATTTCCTATTCATTTGATCTCTTATCATAAATATTAACTTGATATTTTTCATTTGGTTGTTCCTCGGTTGGGGCTTTACCTCGGTACCTATAGTCTTTAGCTAGGTGACCGACCTTGTGATAGTGTAAATAAGCCATTCTAGAGTTTCTTCATGATCTTCTATTATTCATATCGTGCATTCTAAAGAAATTTGCAGCAATGTGATCAAATATCCCACATGTAGTACAAGTGATTCTTGTATTGTATTCCCATGGTATTGTTGGTACTTGTCAGTTGTTTGTAGTATTCTATTGGATAGGGACCCATTTCTCATTCCTTCTTTTTGACCTGCATTCTTCATACTTGTGACCATATCTATTGCAATTGTTATAGTATCCCTTGAAGCTTGGATTCCTTGGATTGTTAGCAACTCTTGATCTACATTGAAATGCCTTATGACCATACTTATTACAATTATAGAAATGACCATTAAACTTAGGAGTTTCTTGGTGGATTACCTTTTTTTATCCTACAAACATTAGCTATGTGTCTTGGTTTCCCACAATGGTAGCATGTAGGATTCTTTGTCTTTGGTGGATTAGTAGCATTGTCTTGGTCAGGTTCTTGTTTGGAGGACTCATCCTTCTTGATAGTGTTGTTTGCATTATATCCAAGTCCAGTAGTATCTCTCGGTTATGTCTGACCTCTTAGCTATTCAATCAATATCTTTAGGGGTGGTTGCAAGAAGTTGAGTCCCACTTTTGGCCAAAAAGTGGAAGTGTTTTCTCTATTTTTCAAAATTTCTATCAATTGATGTCCAAATTTGAAGCACTTAAATATTGAATCTTGAAAAACTTTAGTAATATAAAATTTAGTGCTTGGAATCTAGTTTTCAAATATGTAATTTATTTCAATACCCACATGATATAAATTGAATTTTAGTATGCATGTCTAAAAACCACTTTTTCAAAATGCATGTTTCAGGACCACACCTCACACGTGTACATACACCCTTTTTTGAAGTAATTGAATGTATTTTTGGGAATCCTTTTGGGAAAAGGTACCTAAAACACTGAAGATTGGTTAGAATATTTTATCTTATTTTTTTATTGAATATTTTTTTTTAATTAATTTTTAATTGACTATAAAGTACATTTTTGAAACCTCTCATGTACGAACACCATAATTTGATGATAACTTCACTTTTTTTCAATTTTTTTTAAAATTTGAAAAGAATTCTATGTAGTTTGGTCACATATAACTCATTTTTCAAAAAATGAAAAATTAAAAAAGTTATTAAAATTTTAGTTAACCTTGGTATTTCAAGTTTAGTTACCATGTTGGTTTAATAAATATTGCATTAAAATTCATCATATCACTATAAAATTTATATTTTTATAATCTACACAATAAGAGCTAAAATGGGTTTTCATTTTATTGAAAAATTCATTCGAGAAGTTGTCCTAAAAATTATTGTAAGGCAGAAATTTTACTTTGTAATGCCTTAGCCATTTTTTTGTAGGGTCAAGTACAGGCTTGGTCCCACCAAGCTTGTCCTGAACGAAAACCCAAGCCAAGAGGTAATTTTCCTGCTCATAGATTTACAAAACGGGTGCCCATTTTTTAAAATTCACAAAACGGGCGCTCATTTTGTGAAACTAAAAATGGGCGCCCATTTCTTAAAGAGCCGTTGTAAGCCAAAAAACCAGACTGTGGGCTTGATCTAATGATTGATGAATTTTCAATCTATTTTGTATCGATTCATAGTAGACAAAGATAATATTTTTGCCAACATTCTTTTTTTTTTTGTCTTATTTTGGATCTGACATTCAAAAAAGATTGTTTGAACTTGAATTTTGGTGCAAGCATGGGATCAAACCGATGTAGAAAGAGGTCAACAAAGGTTATGACACCTGAGGAGATTGGAGAAAATAGAGAGAAGGAGGCAAAATGACAACAAGAAAGAAGAGAAAGACTTCAAAACCCGAATAATGTTGGAGCATCAAGTTCAACAATTGTTTCGAAAGAGGAGGACAATGAAGACACCATCATGGATGCAGAGGTTGAAGAAGAAAAATCAGGTGCATCTTCTAATCTAGTATTGGATATAGGTATGTCTTCACATCCAATTTTTACAACTTATTCTGATAAAGATGTTCATGATTTGCTAGAAGCAGGTTACAATAGAAATGATTTAAATTTTATTCCTGAAAATAGATTAAATTTAATTGCATGTGAAATTTGAGAAATTAGTAATGTTAATCATAATGATAAAGGAACTGAAAGTCAAACTCGACTTGAAATTGAAAATCAAAGACAAATTCAGGTTGAAATCAACAATGTATATGTAGACATAGAAACACCGATTGAGAAAGAAACACATTTGAATGATAATGAAATAAATGAACAATTTCAACTAAAAATTGATGTGCTAGACAATCTGCGTGGTTTGGTTTCATCGAGACAGATTAGGACACACATGAGCAGATTGTTTAGACAATTTTTTTATAATAAGAAATTTGGTTTTCAATGTTAATTAATGTTACAATTAATTAAAATGTCTAAAATGCGAAAAGTGATGAAGAGGTTAGGCATTTATATGAAAACTAAGAAGAAGGATGAGTCTCTAAAAGAAGTTGTATCAACTGTTGCTAGTGCCTTTGATACAATTGGAAAGAAAAGTCATTCTAAAGATAGTAATGCGGCACGCCGAGCAATAACAATAGCTTTAGTAAACAAAACTACTACTGATAAAATAATGATTTCAAACATAAGTGGATATCTTAATATTAATCATAAAACTATAACAAGAGCTACAAAGAGAAGAGTTAACTTTGAAAGTGATCTGACAAACCATTTATGAACCTTCAGTGGCAGATTCCCGAGGTCTGACATGAAACTTACTGGTGAAGTTAAAAATTTGATTGAAAAATTTTGGCACGATAATACAACAGTATCCCCTAATGCCAGAGATGTTCTTAAATTAAGAGTCGGTTCTAAAGTTCATGATCCACATCCAAAACACCTTTTAGATATGACTCAAATAGAATTGTATAAAAAATTTGTGGATCATAAGGTGTTAACTATTAGTATTAGTCAAAGGTCTTTTGAAAAATGTAAACCATGGTATGTAAGGATTAACAAAGAAAGAATCAACTGTTGTTGTAAAACTCATGTTCAATTTTGTTATCATTATGATATTTTTCAATCTATATGTTCTACTATGCATACTAATGAAATGTTGCAGGAATGTGGTATAAATATACCACCTCAAACGGTAAAGGAGTTTATATCAAATTTATTTTGTAACCCACCTAATGAGAAATTTTATCTTTTGAATGCATGTGTTTCTAGTGTATGTGATGTATGTGGCAATCTTACATTATTAGATGAATGTTTGCATGAAAATATTTTATTTGATTTTGGACAATAATTAGTTGATGTACAAAGATTTAAAACTATTGAGTATCTGTTGAAGGATGGAAAAGTTGGAAAACGGTGCGACCTAATAACTAAAAAACTTAGTGTTAATGATTTTATGAATGAATTCAAGAGTAAGGTCGTACCTAAATATGTGAAACACTCTCACAATTCTAGATGGCTTGATGGACAATTTCGTATATGCAAGAATACATTTCCAATTGGTAGTATACTATCAGTTGGTAGTATACTATCAGTTGTTGACTTTGCAGAGAACTACATGCTTGTACCACAAGATGAGATCCAACCACAATATTATAATTTAGTGCAAGTAACAATTTTTGTTCATATTGTTTATAGACATGCACCTGATAGTACAGAAGAGGATCAAATTTTTTTGAGAGAGTACCATTTCTATATGAGTGATAATAAGTTACACTCATGGGAGTTTGTCCAGTATTGCTTTAATACCTTTTATGAAAATTTAACGGAGAGAGAAATTCATATAACACAACATCTAATATGGTAAGATAATTGCACAGGGCAATTCAAGAATTCTAGAATGTTTTATTGGTTGAGTAGGATGCATAAGAAAATAAATATCCAACATATCTGGAGTTTTTTTGAGGCTGGACACGGGAAGGGAGAACATGATGGTGCCGGTGCATGTGTTAAGAGGGCCCTTTGTAGAGAGCAACTCAAATTTGAGGAAAAATCAAAATTTAAAGATGCACATGCAATTGTTGAATGGTGTAAAACAAGTTTATCTACAGGATCAAGTCAAAACTCTACAATTAGACATTTTTTCTGGCTAGTTGAAGAGAAGAATATCCTTTCAAGATATGATTGTAATACAATCAGCGGATCGGCTAAATGGCATTCATTTAGGAGTTATAATTCTAACACTTGGACTATATGGACTAGGGAGCTTGCATGTTTTTGTCAATTTTGTGTTGCAGGTGAATGGGAAGAATGCGAGAATACAGAATGGCAACAAAAATCCTTAACAGCTAGTGAGAGACAAGATGAAGATGATATAATAAATGAAGACCTGGATCATGCCTTTGCATCAGAAGATTATGATCGTGTTTCAGATCTCATACAACCTGGTAATTTAATACAATTTATTGTAAAACTTTAAATTATATATTAGTTACATGTGTATGTCATATAATTTATGATTATATATATGTGAATTATAAACCTTTAAACAAGTTTTATTTATAGTGCACATGTACTTAATTTTGTTTTGCAGGACGTGTGTGTTGTTGTTGCACCTGAGGATAATGAAGAGTAGATAGAGTATTGGTTAGCTCGATGTGTAGAACCCAAGAAAAAGTTGATATGTCAACAAGTAGATGATGACAATTTTCAGTATCCAATTGGGTCTATTGTGGTAGTTGGTACATGGCTACGCAAATACCTGACAAGAAGGAATGGTTTACTAGATTTTGAAGACTACCAATCAGAAAAGAAGATTATACACTATTGCCATTTGGTAGTGGCAACAAATATCAAATTGGAAAGATACAAAGGGAGACCTGCTAATAAAATATTATGGACACTTTCAATGGAAGAGCATGAGGCAATCATAGACGCATTGCAGAAAAGAGAGGATGCTGATGGTACATTAGGTTGAATCAAATTTATACATGTAAGTTTTTGTTCAATTGTCATATTAACTTTAAAATTAAAATTAACTTTAAATGAACTCGAGTACATAAATTTTAACATTTCAACATGTTTATTTTTATGATGCAGGATGTTGGGAAGAACATAGATGCATTGCAGAAAAGAGAGGATGTTGATTGTACATTAGGTTGAATCAAATTTATACATGTAAGTTTTTGTTCAATTGTCATAATTAACTTTAAAATTAAAATTAACTTTAAATGAACTCGAGTACATAAATTCTAACATTTCAACATGTTTATTTTTATGATATAGGATGTCGGGAAGAACATAGATGCATTGCAGAAAAGAGATGATGTTGATGATACATTAGGTTGAATCAAATTTATACATGTAAGTTTTTGTTGAATTGTCATAATTAACTTTAAATAAACTCAAGTACATAAATTGTAACATTTCAACATGTTTATTTTTATGATGCAGGATGTCAGGAAGAACATAGATGCATTGCAGAAAAGAGAGGATGTTGATGGTACATTAGGTTGAGTCAAATTTATACATGTAAGTTTTTGTTCAATTGTCATATTTGTATATGTTTTCTACATGTCTTCTTTGAAGTGTCATAATTTATAATTTAGAGATATAGATTTGAAATTAAAATTAAAATTAACTTTAAATGAACTTTTATAAATTCTAACATTTCAACATGTTTATTTTTATGATGCAGGATGTCTGGAAGAACATGGAAATGAACTATTTATGTAGTACAATGCACTCTTGTATTCATACAATTTTGGCTTTATAATAAATAAGTTCACATCAACTCACTTTTGGCTTTATAATATTAAACTATGTACATTGGTTAGATTATGTTCACTTAATAGATCTTATTGTTTAATATTTATTAAGTTTGTAACATCCATATTGTTCTTGTCAATTACACGTATTAATAGATGTCATTGTTAGATCTAGATGATTTTTTTATAGTTAATCAAAGTGTTCATATTACTTGTAACACGTATCTAGATATTGTACTTAGATCAATTACACATGAATTAATAGATCTTATTGTTAGATAGATGGTTTTTTTAGGATAAATTGATAAATTGAATTACAATTGATATTAAAAATGATTTATTTTCCATAAGCTCATATATATAAATAACAACTCATGATTAAGATAAATAACACAACAAGTCCTGAAATAATTTACATGTATCATAATGTTCATCATATCAACTCATGATATATCCATACAATCATAAAACAAAGTCCTAATCTAAAAATAAGTTCAAGTACAATATATGATAACAAGTGGACTAGTATATAATGCAAGTCCTACTCTAACAACAACTAAAAATAATATGAACAAGTCCAAACAAGCCCAAATAGTCATCATAAAACAAGTCCAAATAGTCATAAAAAAAATATGAACAAGTCCAAATAGTCATCATAAAACAAGTCCAAATAGTCATGAAAAATAATATGAACAAGTCCAAATAGTCATCATAAAACAAGTCTAAATAGTCATCAAAATAATATGAACAAGTCCAAATAGTCATCATAAAAAAAGTCCAAATAGTCCAAATAGTCATCATAATATAACTCTACTCATCTAGCTGATCTACAGTCCTCTTCACTCCACGTGAAGAGGACTGCAATGCATCAACATGCTCTGTATGGTCCTAAGTACCATCATCCTGCTCTATCTGGTCTCGAGTACCCTCATCCTCAACTACATGAAAAGTGGATGAAGCCAAGTCTTGTAAAAAAATTTAAAGTAGACATTAAAAATTACTTAAATTAATCATCTAAGATCTAGATACACACAGAACATTGAAAAAGAACTAGATACACACAAGACATTGAAAAATTACTTAAATTAATCATCACCTCAAAGGATAGTGTCGATGGCTGCATTTGGCTTAATCCTGTAGCCATGCCAAGACTCATGGTGGTGTTGACCTGAACAACATATATAAAGCATGAATCAAACTTATAGTACATATATACATAAATTATAAAGTATATATAACTTGATTATATATTTATAGAATAAAAACATGAGTACGTTACCTGTGTGTGACACGTAGCTAATGTCACTGATGAGTCAAAACGTAAATGTGATTGTGCAACATGAGACAATCCAAAAGCCTACAATTAGAAAAAAATAAGTGCGAATCAAAGTTGTACATAAATTAGTAAGATACAAATACTTAAAATTAATAAATGAAAAACATACTACAGGTATATGCAGCTAACTCTTAGTGACTAGTGGGGCAGAGAATGAAGGACTGCCAATCTTAGTGGTACATGAGAGACCCTACAAAATCACAAAAATATGTCAAACACATTATCAATTAAAGTTTATTTTGTTTAAAGTTTAAATGTATCAAGATCAAAGTGCATACCATGAATGGAGCATCGAGATGTTGAGGTGTTGATGTCATATGATGATAGCTAATGATTGTTGGAGGGTCAAACCTCCTTTGTTCACCAAAAAATCCACATGTTATGGCTCATAATTGTATAAATAAGAAATTTAATATTGCACTATATAAATTATAATTAAATTTACCTGTATAGGATGATCATCACCTGCATTGAGTAAATCAACAAATGAAGGGATATCATCTCTAGCAACACCATGTACGCTACCATCATCATCAACATATCCACCATGTGCACCACCATCATCATCACCATATCCACCATGGGTAGCATGGGCAGCATCTAGATAAGACTGGGGACCCGTACATATACCCCCACAACTCATGCAAGCATGTGCCATGCTAGGGGCAGCCCACACCTCGGTCAAGTGCTGTAACAAATTGTCCATCAGGGTACTCAAAGAACCAAGAGATGATTGCACTGCCCGATGATGGACAGGTGTAGGAACTACAAGAGAAGGAAGAGGAACATGAGGCTCATTGGGCACATGATTTCTAGTTCTGTCACTCAATTTGGCCCCTGGCCTATCCTGTGGCATGCCCCGACGAACCCCGTGGAATGATTTGATGTCAAAATAATTAGGTTTCCTACCCAATACAAATTCAGCCCATAATTTTTTCAAAAAATAAAGTGGGACCTCATGATTAGTGTGCAATGGATTGTCAAATACCATCCACCATCACTCCCAAAAATGCTCTGCCATACTCGGGTGTCTACACCATCTAATGGAAATACGTGGCTTCTTGCCAAGTATCTACTCACCTGTTGTAGGGTTATAAAAAAAGCATGCCAAATCAACTTTTGTAATTTTTAAATCATTAACCTCTTTATAAGAGAGGCCATCAGCATAATATGCACTCATACTCTCCCTCCATGACTTGAAACTATCAATCTCTGAGTCTAATGTGTGTACATAATCTACTATGCCTTGCATGCTCTCTGCAAGGCATAGTAGCTGGGCCAATGAGAAAGGGGACCATGTCTAATAATATTTATGTCTCTCATTACCACCTCTATATTTCTCCTAATATTATCCCTCAACTCTCTAGGTGGAGGTGGAGGTGGTTCATGTTGACCTATAAGCTCATCAATATGAAAATCATCCATATTGCGAATCTGCATACATATAAAAACATGATAATTTAAAATTAACATATTGTAAATTATATTTTACCTTACAAAGAA